>BMAV01006356.1:8875-100721 GCA_019973955.1 Trichonephila inaurata madagascariensis
GGGGGGGGGGGGTCCAGACCCCCAGGACCCTTGATTTTTTTTTTGATTGATTATAATTCTAAGTATACAGTACGTAAAATTTAATTAAGTATTTGTTTTTAATGATTAATTTTATTAATTAATGCTAATTATTTATTCAATAATTAGTTTTTTACTGTGTTTTGTTCTCGAAAATCAACAGAATCAAAAGGAGCATGATACAAGAATGGTGAACTTTCGACCCCGGAACCCCCTTCCCTTTGAAAAATTCCTGTGTGCTCTACTGGTGTGCATCACTGCATATATTATCGAAATTTATTCATATTCTTTCATTTTGCGCTTATGTGTATTTAAAATAAGGTATTATAGCATTAAAAATAGAAAGCTATTTTATTTTAATTATTTAAATTATATGTGTTTTTCGGTATTTGACCTTTTATACTAACTCAATACTCATGTACAAGACAAAATAATTCAAAGTAAAACAAATTATGTACGTACCCATACCTAGCAACTGTGTTTGTCTGGATATTTTTTATTTTTCGATTTAGTTTCTTACGGCTTAATTGTATTTAGTATCCTTTTTCGTGTCTGCTATTCCTGTTCAGTCTATATTTTAATGTTTGTCGTGTTCTTGTTCATTAGGTCATTTTGGCTTGTACCCAAATGAGCACTGGGACTATAATATCTTTGTTATAATAACAGGAGAGTGTTTAAAATAAGGGGAACGAACATAAGGGGGCAAGAAAAAACAGGAGGGATGAAAAAAATAAAATTCAAAAATAGGAATGTCATGCCAAGGGCAAATCGTAAGAATACATTACCAATTGATTTTAGAAGAATAAGTTTTAAAATTTTCAGATTTACTAAAAAAAATTCTTTTTTTTCTCCATTCAAATAAGTTTTTTTTTTTTTTTTGTAAATCTTGTTTTTCAGCCATGTAGTTTACTGATCCAATTATTGGTTCTAATTATTAATTATTGTAATTGCCTATTCCTTGCTGATATGTTCATTACTAATGTTGCTCTCTGAAGCAACTCGAGTTCTACTACAGATTTTGAACCAAAATCACGTGACCTATTTCCAAAACTTCCACAGCACATCGACGTGGGGAGTTTGAGTCCCGACAGATTTAACGTTCATCAACTCCATTATACGATGGGTCTCATATTGTTGAATACGAATATGAAGTTAAATATTTTTACCATTCCTTATCAGTCCATTATTTTCTTGCGTGCGTGCGTTTATAAATATTTATCTTTATTTATACAACGCCCGTGCTTGGTTTCTTGATCATTTGCCGCCGAGCCTCCCAGTACCGACTGACGACGTCGTCAGTCGGGTATTCATCGAGTCCAGCGCATTGGAGCAGGTGGTCGCCATCCATCCTGGCATGACCGCAGAGCGAGCAGGCCTCGTCAGCAGCCAGGCCAAGCCAAGCCAGTGATGGTCCTTCCTTCCTCAGTAACACGACAGCCCAGGGGGGGGGGGGCCCAGGCCTTCTCAAAAAGCCTTTTCCAGGCCAGCCTTCTTCCTGCAAGTGTTCTCCAATTCATAGTTCTTAAAACTAGGAGATCTTTTTCTAGGCCATCAATCCATCTGATATTTGGCCTGCCCTTTCTTCGTGTGCCCATTGATTGAGCATTGAAGACTTTTTTAGTGGTGCGTTCTTCGTTCATTCTGATAATGTGACCTGCCCATTTAATTCGTTGTATTTTGACGAAGTTACTAATGTCAGTTTCCTTATATGACCGATAGAGCTCTAAATTTGATCTTCTTCGCCATGTTCCATTCTACTGAATTCCTCCAAAAGTGGATCTTGAAATCTTCCTTTCGTAGATACTTATCATGTTCTCATTTGTTCGGGACATGGACCAAGTTTCACATGCATAAGTTAATACTGATCTTAAAAGACTTTTATACAATAGAACCTTTGTTTTTCTTTTGATTAAAAACAATAATATATCAGTCTGTTTTAAATTTTCACTCCAACAATTCTTTATAATGGATCCGAATCTAATATAAAGATATATGTTTCTATATGGGCCCGCGGGATTGTAAAGTTCTTCCGAAGTGGCCCGCGAGGTCATTTGGGTTGGCTACCCCTGAATTAGAATATACATATGAAATTGTTTTATATATAAGAGCATTATATCAAGAAAAATTAATTAAATGCAATTTTTTGGCAAAAAAAATGTAGAAGGAATGACACACATTTTCTTTTTATGAAAAATGCTTCTACAATAATAAAATTTTTCCTACATAGAGCTAGGACTCCTATACTGGGGTTGAACTAGGATATTTGAAGTAGGAAATTTAGAAGTAGAGATTTCTTCATAGTTTAATACATTAGAGTAAAAAAAATAAATAAACAAAAACACCCGATATTATTTCAATTAATCGTAATTCTGAAAATAATGTGAATTTTTCAAAAATTCTACTTCAACCCCAGTATAGAAGTCCTAGCTTTATATATTGTTACTATAGAAGCATTTTTCATAAAAGGATAATGTTCTGAAACGATGTCATTTTTTCTTCCTTTTTCAATTCCTACTATTAGCTCACACTCTCTATATATTTATTTATTTTTATCTTGGTGGAATTTTCAATCGTTTATAAAATAAATTTTAAAGCGCTCAATTGAGCTGAAATTTTATATACATGATTATTTTGGATGACAATACAGAAATTTAATTATAATTAATAAAAATTAATTGATTAAAACTAATTATTCAAAAAATTACAAATACAGCCACGTTGGCATCATTTTTGGCGACTTAGCTACCATTTTGAAGACTTGTGTCAAAACTTAAAAGGGTTTTTTTCTCACTATTTAAAAGCGCTCGTTTGAGCGGAAATTTTCTATACACTATTGTTTTGGGTAAAAATACGATACTTTAATTATAATTAATTAAAATTAATTGACTGAAACCAATTATGTAAAGAATTACAGATACAGTCATGTTGGCTTCCTTTTTAGCGACTAGGGTCAAAACTTTAAAAGATTCTTTTTCCTCGCGTTTTAAAGCATTCAGTTGAACTGAAATTTTATATACACGATTGTTTTCGATCACAATACGATACTTTAATGATAATAAATAAAAATTAATGACCACTTAATGTTGTGATTCTGTCATATGTATATACATGTTTTTATATACTGTAACTATTTAATAAAAAGTAGCTAAAATAAAATTTTTCTTTGTTGATCTAAGTAGGAATTGACTTAGTTTTTATATTTTTTATATTACTTGTTTGTCATAAAATTGCACTTAAATAAATTTTTTCTTGTAATAATATTCTAAAAACAATTTTACACATGTATATTCTAATTCAACTATCACTAAATTAAAGTGACCAATCGTTCTCTTTTAGTGAAGACAGTCCTTTTATAAGGGTTCTGTCCTTCCTCAAAAAGTGTCCTCCTACTTGTCCTTCTTTTTAATATTTTAAAACTAATTTGTTAATCTCTTCATGCTTGATGTTGAAATCGATGACAATTGTCTGAGTGGAGAAATTAGAAGGCTGAATGTATTTTTAAATTCTGATAAATTAGAACAATAGGAAAATCAACGTGTTGAAATTGATTAAATGGTGAGTGTGGAAATATTTAACCATTTCAAAAATAAAAACATCCCATATGAAAATTTAGTTATTCTTGTTAAATTTACGTTGTGATGCCCTGGAACTAATGCAGCAGTTGAAAGAGTTTTTTTTTCCAATTGGTAATGATATTTGGACAAGCGAGAAATCAAGATTGAATGTTGGAATTTTACCTGCAGTACTTCCCTTAAAGTTCAATATGAAGGATATTTCTTGCTCCGAAATTTCCAATATATTAAAAAATGATATATTAATTAAAAAAATATTCATTCAATGGAAAAGTACTTGTTTAAGTAAATAATTAAAAGTCTAATTAGTGTATTTTTGTTTGAATTAATAAAATGTTTCATACATTTATGTAGTAATTTTTTGTTAAATTTTTAGTCCTTCTTTTTATTGTAAAAAAAATTGGTCACCTTAAGGTATCCGACTACTTGCGACAGCCTTTTTTTTTTTTTAAATGGAGAAATGGAGACTTTTTTGTGGTTTTTAGATTTATTTAGGACATTTTAAGAAAAATATGGTAAAATTAAAAAGAAATTATTATTACTAAAATGGGAAAAAAATTGGTTAAAATTTACAAAAAATTACATAAACGGGGTTCATTCTGTACAAAAAATGTTTATGGACAAATTTTTAATTTTAAAGTGCAATTCCTTTTTGAAATGACTTTCAGGATAAGAGGTATTTTAATTTTTACAAAAATTAGAGCACTTTATCTTAGTTATACGAAATTGCGTAAAAAAAAACAGTGATTATATTCACATAAGGATTGTAAATTTTGTAATAAAACAGTGATTGATAAACCTGAAAGTTAAAACACTTCTACTATTATACAGAACATACACACAAAAATTTCAGTTAATTATTTTCAAAACTTTTTGAGCAATTGCTGTCCCTGTTCGAGCATTTTCAAAACAACACATTTCGAGTAAAACACATTTTAAAGTATGACATCTTAAAGAGTGATGGCATCTGCTTTAACTAAAACTCTTGTAGTTTTTGTTCTCTAGTGAATGGAAAATAACAAACTTTATATTTTTATAAAGATAATAAGATAGCTTATAAAATGAAATCATAAAAATATTGACAATTTTTGGCAAAATTCACAATTTTTGGGTAGTTTGATACCTTAACTAAATATCAAAAAAAAAAAAAAATTATCCATCCACTTTTTCAATTTACGAATCCGAACCTAGCCAGTTACCTTAAGAAGAAAATAGCCAATAAACTCATATGAACTTCTCCCTCATCATATTTCCCTATTTTAAAATCGGATTTAGGGATGAATTACGCTTTGAGCAACACTTAAAACGTTCTTTTTCATAAGAAGATTAGTTATGCATTCGACACTTTTATCCTCGTGCTAATACCAATGTTTACTTTCTAACGATCTACCTGTCGATCGCTTAGCTTGGAAAAGTATGGTTCGAGGCTATAACGGAAATATTCATCCTAAAGAGAGAACATCTTATTTGTTTTTAAACTGCGCAATGAAAGGTCATCATTCGGGACAATAGTCATGTCACAGCTAGAGCTTTCTCAAGGCTATAAACACTGTATAATGGGTGTAATGCGTAATATACGAGCATTGAGCGACCTCGTTTTGTGTTTTTAATCAAGTGGTTGAACCAAAGCAATCAAATTTAATTGAGATTTGGAGGGGTGAGTGGACTACGTTGTGTATTTCCTTTGTCTTGTCGTAAGACCCGGATTTAAAAGTCTGGAGGAGGTAGCTGTAGGAAATTTAAAAGTTAATTGGTAAAGAGTGTGTGTTTTCGAATTGAAAATAGCCATGGACAGTTATAGTAGTTTTTAAAATACGAATCTTTTGCTTTTTTTTTTTTAAAAAAAAGGAGAATAAAGTTGTTCTCATTATTGCTTTTGTTGAAAATTATCTTTGGTATTCGTTTTTATATTTAAGGAAAATGTTAAAGCAATTTTCTAGATTAGCTCTTGATCTATACTTAAAATTGAAAACAGGTATTCGTTTTCCTTTATTTGAAGTGAAATATTCAAAATGTTCTAAGATTTCTGATGAAAGGGCTTATCTCTCTGTGTGTATATGGGAGAAAAGAGCGATTCACTCACTTACTCATCAGTAGAACTCCGAAGTAATTAGACGGGCTTGAAATTTGTCAGACATGTTTCTTTTGTTGAGTAGAGATCCGCTAAGAATGAACTTGCTCGGGAACAAAACCGTAAAGGTTTTCGCGTCAGATTGACTCCTTGACCAGAACATTTGCTCATGCGACTCAGCGTTCAAGGTCACGAAAACTGAGATGGGTACAGTAGGCCTGTTGCTCCACTAAGTTCAGTTTTTTTTTATAGTACAAGTAATGACAGAAGTCGTTACTTATTTTATTGGAAGTCGGTCCAATTGTCGATGTACGTAGATTTAAGGGGGTTCACCCATGTGACGGCCTGCTTATTAAGTATTCTTAGGGAATTTTTTTCGATGACCTGTAAAAAGATAGAACTTTAAATTTTTTATCATTTATTTATATGTATTTTAAGAATATATAAATGTTTAGCTAAGAATATTCGATAGAACGTGAGTTATAGCGCTCTGAACACACCCACCTCGAAAAAATGGAGGCTCACTTCCTCAGCGATTCCGGCTGATTGGCTTATCTGAAATAAAAAAAAGTTAACGCCGTTTTAATATATAAGCTTAAATGCACTGAATGAATTATATTCAATTGAAAATATCAAAAATTGGGTTTTTGGTAGACCTCCGAAGAAAAGGTTTCAAATTTCATGGGGGGTTTTTGTTATGTTTTTGTTGTAAAATATAGAAATATTTTAATATTGAAATTATCGTAGTCCATTTGGTGCGTGTATATGTGCTGTGAGTCTGCCCTATAAATTTGAAGTTATTCGGTCAAACCGTTCGTGAGATATGACGGAGGAAAGTTTGAGTTTTGAGAAAAACACGTATATAAAGTTTCAAATTCATTTAAAACAGTGAAAATCTTAACTTCGCGCTCCGAACAGCTGCTCTTATAACATCTGTTTCTTTATAACGACTTCGAATGTTAAAAATTCCCTTCACCACCGTATTCAACCCATGTTAAGGAAGCAATTTATGAAAGAAAAAAAAATTTGATTTTTTGAACCCATCAAACGGGTGAACCTCTTAAATAGACACATATCTTGCCATTACATGTTATAACTTTTTTATAAAATAGTCATACATCTAACCAACAGTTCAGTTTTGTTTCGTGCATGATTCCGATATGTGAAGTGAATGTATTAAATTTTTCTTAGTTTTTCTTAATGTTTCTTAGAAATCAGTATCATTCTTTGTATTGTTATGAAGATATAACCATTTCTCATTGGTTCACTTATCTCATTGAAAAAAAATGCGTATCTATTTTTCAATATAAAAGTTATAATTCGAATAAATATTACTTCAGATATCACAATGTTTTATTTATACATTATTTTTACGTCAACATTTATCATTCGAGGTTTCTATCATGCATTGAAATGCAGAGTTATTTCACTTGGGGGCTCATGACCAAGGTTTTGGTATAAAAAGGGGCTCACGGGTATAGTACGTTTGAGAACTACTGGAACAGATCCTTTTTATTACAAAAGCAATTAATCATTTAATATTTTAATTTTATATTCCAAGAAGTTTTGGACTCATAATTATTTTTTTGTCAGAGCTAATTTATTTGTTTAACTAGTTTCTTATTTTGCTCAAGTTGGGTGTTTTATTTTTTATTTTTATTGCTTATGTCTGTGTGTGATTACTGTTAAATTATTATTGATGTGTAACATCTTTCCTCTCTCTCGGTTGCTGGATATTTGTGAGAGTGATTTTGTGAAAAGGGACGGAAATGTGTAACAGGAAACTGGGAAAGCACGCGCTATTTGATTTGACCAATGAGAGCACGCAGGGCTTCGATCGACTTGGCCTATCCCTCCCTTCATAGTTTCTTTACTAATGATGACCTGCTTCGGGCAGGGGAGGGCTTACACACTAAAATATCAATTCCCATGTTAATCATTTGGTGCCATTTTTTTTTTTTTTTTTTTTTTATGGGTTTGGATTTTCGGGGATGGAAAAGACAACCGGTTTGGGTCGGAACCACCAGGGGGCCGGGGCCCCCCCCCCAGGTGCCTCCCCTTCCGGACAGCATTTTGCCAATAGCTTGACACCTGAGCCTCTCAGTCCGCTTGGACCTGGCTTATTCGATCTCTCTGCCTCCATTGTATATTCTCACCAAATTTTTCGCTCATAGGGTATCCTATGAGCAAGGGTTTCTTGCTCTTTGTGTTTTATTTCAACGTTTTGAACTTTTTAAAATCTGTAATATCTTAAAATTTTTTTGAGTCTGTGTTTTGAGATTTGAACTCTCTACAGGTTCCCCTAGGCAAGACCCATCCATTTATCCACTTAGCCTTCTTTTGGAAGGCCTAGGGAGGCTCCAGCACTAAAACACGTTAACATGTCAAATGTTACACATCATATGCGAGTACTGTAAGGCTTGCTTTTTTTTTTTTTTTTATGCTTTGGCGAATAAATAGCATTAGAGCTGTTTTCTGTGAATGAATAAATACATCGTAAATACTTTTCGTTGTTACGACAGCGAGATAAAATTTGTTACACTCTAGAGAGGAAATTACGTTTTGCATGAAAAAAAAAAGAATAACTATTTTGAAGTAGAGCTTCATTTAATATAAAACTGGTTACATGCACAATAAAATTTTTATGGTTTATATTTCATAGTTGTTCTATAAATTTTTATGTATTTGTCCAAAACATTCACAATCTGTCAGTACAGAAACTAGGACACTTCTGCGCACTTTCATAGGAATTTTATTGACCGATGTTTCATTTTCGTACGAAATAGTCTAATGCATCTTCTTCCTCTAGACTGATTTTCAAATATCCAGTCACGTAAGCTACTATTTTAAAGGACTAAATGACCTTTATGACCTTTACCTTCAGTTAACTAGTAGACAAATTTGTTTAAAATGTTATCATAAAGTAACGACTTATGAAATAAAGAAGTGACTTATACAGTACTTGAAATGTTGCTTCGTCATGAATAGACCCATTTTCTGCATATATTATTATTTCTCTTTAAAACTATGCCTTTGTAAAGGAAAATTTTGTACAAATCATTTGATCCCCTCATGACATTTCACAAAATATATTTGCCAATATATGCTGCTGTCCATTAAAATTTTAGGTACCAGGATAGAAAACAAGAAACAAAACTTTACTTACTATACATACAACATAGAATGATGAAAACAGGATTAACATGATTTGAGAACAAATACAGAGTTCTAAATTAATACATATAGCCAAGGACGTCTTAAAACTTCTTGAGACCCTGGGCGCTTATGCAAAATTAGTTCCCACCTGTGATCATAATAAGTATCTACGCGAAAGGAAGATTTTAAGATTTATTTTTGGAAGAATTCAGGAAAATGAAACGTGACGAAGAAGATCGAGTTTAGAACTCTATCAATCATATAAAGAATCTGACGTTGTTAACTTCATCAAAATACAACGAATTAAATGGGCAGGTCACTTGGGCGAATGGGCGAAGACCGTACCACTAAAAAAGTCTTTAATGCCCAACCAATTGACATTCGAAGAAAGGGCAGGCCAAATCTTAGATGGATTGATGGCCTAGAAAAAGATCTCCTAGTTTTGAGAACTAAGAATTGGAGAACACTAGCAGGAAGAAGACTGACCTGGAAAAGGCTTCTTGAGAAGGTTCACCCTGGGCTGTCGAGCCACTGAGGAAGGTGTCCATTAAAACTGTAGGTATCAGGATAGAAAACAAGTAACAAAACTTTACTTACTGTACATACAACAGAATAGAATGAAAGCATGAGTAAATTTGTATGCTCTTTGAGAACACATACAGAGTTCAAAATTAATACATACAGCCAGGGATATCTTAAAACTTCTCGTGGCCCTGGACTCCTATGCAAAATTAGGTCCCATCTGCGACCCTTAAATTAGACAATATATAGCATACGTTGTCCAATACTCATACAAATGGTAATCTGAAACAAATAAAAGTGCATGAATCACATCACAAACCTGGCTTATTGCCACCTTTTTGCATAAATGATGGTGTATGATGCAATCTTGACATTTTTGCCAATATAGTTCGAAATTCCCAGTTTTTCGGAGAATATGTCCGGGGATAACGTTCGATGAAAGCCCTGTGGCTGGGTTTTGCGTATCGCGCTTCCACGCCATAGGTCCGGGATCCAAGTCACGGGTTGGGCAAGGTCCACTCAGTCTTTCATCCCTTCAGTGAGTCAATAAATGAGTACCAAACTGGCTGGAATTGAACACTGGGGGTTTCGCGTCATATTGATCACCTGACAGGAATATCAGCTCATACACCTTAGTGTCCAAGGTCATGAAAACTGAGCTGGGCACAGATGACCTTGGCCCTCATGGGCTGTTGCTCTACTGAGTTAAGTTTAGTTTTATAACATTCGAAGATTAAAATTACTCCCACCGCGCTGGAATCCAGAATGAGAAGAGATCTCCCCCGAGGCCGAAGCCCTGAACACGGGCCCAGTTAGTTCATGCCTTAAGAACGCCCCTGCCCATAGCTACCATCTCTGACAAGCATCCAGTCGAATGGGGATTGGATGACAGATACGGGCAATTCATTCTATGCTGCTTCAAGTCTATGCCACACTTCCGGAATCGTAGTGGCTGGACACATGTGCCTTCCCAATCTCTCAGCAGCATGTGAGCAGTTATTTTCAGTAGGTGAGAAAGCTAGGGAACCTGTTGGCCAGGACAACAGTCCAATACCCTATGTGTCAAAGTAGATCAAGTTACGACTGACAACATACAGTATTAGGCCATCTTGTTTGAAGGATGACATCTCCAAGGCCTCAAAGAGCGGGGAAAAAATCATCGGCCTTAAGATCTGATAAATGTTTTAATTTCCCAATGACGTAAGCAAAAAAATGTTTGTGTCGTGTACTCAATGAATTCCCATATCATTACACAAGATGCAGGTCCCGTTTGATGATATCAGATGCAAGTAAACCAAGTGAGTTCGTATCGGTTCCTCCAAACACGGATACGTTCATTGTATTCATCATAACGCTTCAAGCAAAACTGGGTATCGTCTGAAAAGACCATTGTCGTTGGGTGTTTCTGTTCGGTCTTTTCTAAGTCATTCAATGGCCATGGTAACCGAGTGGTTATGGTCACGAAACTGAACCCGGCATTAAATCTGTCGAGTCCTGTTGCCCCTAAAGATCTGCCGAATAGAGGGGTTGATATATATTAAATTTATCCTGGTTCACTGTCCTTACGTTAGCGTGGTGTTGGAAATTCGGAGAGTGGGGAGCCAGTTCAGTTGCCATCCTTTATCATAGCTCAATATTACAAGGCTCGTTTGTCACGGTACCTCCTCCTCAAGTTGGTTGAGGTGAATACTCTCTGATTGTAGGGGCTGTCGGGGGATCCGAACTCAGCATGGATGGAGAAGCCATTAAATAGGACACGAAATAATTACAAACAAGTATTCACAATTATTTACTTTTACTAATTCAGAAGCTAAATTTGAGTACGCGAAAGTAAGAGTAATTAAGAGTAAGAACACTAGCCTTGAGTAAACTTTGTATCAAAATTTCTTGGACGCCTTTTCTGGGGCCCTTAACATGTTACGATTTTTTTTATCTTACATATTGTGATAACCCCCAGGCTGGAGGCATCATCTCTTTATCCAAGCGACCTAAGTTTGTAGGGATAAAAGATTGACCACTTAAACCTTCCATAATAAATTTAGTTTATTATACCTCAATTTATATTAAGCAATGCAACACAAGTCTTAAAGGATTATGATCAGGAGTGATATGACATAAATTACAATTCTTAACAAATAGAGCATAAATCCTACTCACTATCTTTATGATAAATCAACCACCGAATCTATATTTATAGCCGATTCCTTAACTAACTAGAGTCCGCTCTATCATTAAAGTTTAATATTATATCGCTTACCGATATTCCACGGCGAACAGGTACCAATCTTTACACCTTCTATATAATACTGTAATCTAACTTGATCCGGCAACTGGGCAACCTTCTGGCTTTGAACCCACTTCCATATGATACTTATAATACTTCCTAAGATTTCTACGACTTCTAAGACTCCCCTTAGCTTCTCTCGCGAATGCTACAGCTCCAATATATATAATCATTCCTAATCTGCATATCGCGTTTTCTTCTTGAGTTGGTTGGGATGAAATGCCATTCTGGCCCCAAAGATTCCCCAAGAGGGTTTTAGTGAAAGGCGTGATAAAGCCCCGTCACAATATGTTTGGATCCCTGTAGCTTGGGGGCCTTTATCATTGATACGGTGGTAGCTATACCCCTAGGTAAGAATCAATTGTCCCTTATCGTGAATTTGATTAAATCTCTCATACTTGCCAGAGAGAAATCCTCCAAGATCTTGTAACTTTCAAGTAGCTATGTCACTATAGTTCAGGAACTAATTGACGTGGCATTATTGTCCAGTCATCTCTTATTCTCTATATCCCCGACTGTTTATCTACTATTTTGGCAGTAAGTCTATGTTCGGAAGGGAGTTATTCTAGCTTAAAGTGCCAATTTGGATAGACAGAAGAAAACCCAAGTTAGAGAGGGTATACCTCGCGGACAGCCTATTATTACACAATGTCAATAAGGACGATTCTGGAGCGTTTCTCATTCTCCTAACTTCTTTGCCAAGAACCGTTAAAGGTCTTTCAAGCTCAATCGTGTTTAATGAACAACAACCTAATTATTTCCTATGCCATAGTTTTGCGAAAACAACATTTGGCTCCAAAATTCTATAGGTTAATTTTATAAAGAGTTTACCGTCTTAATTACTGGACTGTTAATCCAATTAATATAAAGCAAATTAATGTTTTTATGATACAAATAATTCATTAATTGTAATTTAACGATAAGCATTAATAACAATTTTTGATTTAGCCTATTATCGAGCATGTAATTCTAATTAACCAATCAAGATCATTTTTAGTATTTCAAGCAATACGAGCGAGGACAATTTACAAATAAGGGATGGAAAATGAATCTCATAATTTGAACTTACAAATTGTTAAAAAAAGCTAACTTTTGTTAATTTTTTTAAAAAATTATACAACTCTTAAAAATTTAATAATTTCTCTTAATTTACATTAACTTGCAATAGTTATAAAATACATTGTGCTCTAATTTTAAATGACTCTTGCTTAAATTCGTACAAATTTTTCTACTAAAAACATGAAAAATATAAAAAAAAATTCGATATTAAAGCAGTTAAATTGTCAAAAATTCAACAATGACAATTAGATATTACATCATATCGATTCTTTTTACTTGAATAAGAAAGTCTCCTAACTGATTGAAAGCTTAATTATGAGGAATACACGACAGAGTTGTCAAACTTTCCTGCATAAAATTACAAATGTAATAAAATTTTAGTCTAAAAAAGTCTTAACGTTTAGCTTAAGAATATTCTTATTTTTGATTCATATAAATAAATAAATAAATTTATTTAACGGTTAACGGTTTAACGTTAATAAATTTATTTAACGGTTTAGTTTTGCTTTTTTTTTTTAAAGAAAATTATTTCAAATGTTTTAATTTTTTTAACAATACATTTTTCTTTCAATGATGAATTTTCCACATTTGAAAGCATTAATTAAAATTAATTCATAATAGAAATAGAAAGAAAAAAATAAAAAATAAAATTCTTATGTCATTTCAGACGATTATCGTTTCCATTTTTTCTCTCCTTTCTTTTTTAATCGATTATTACAAAAATAACTATTTTCGTTTTTATCATTTAAAAAAAATCGTTTTCCGTTCTAATTTTCGAATATTGTTTTTTTTTTTTTTAATGTTTCTCTTTTATTTTCTCCCAGTTTACCCGATCGAATGGAGGACGTGATCCGATTCGCGTACTTTCGAATTTAAAATTGAAAGAACGGAATATTTGCGTTTTTATTTTTTTATTTTCTGAGTTCGTAATGAGTTAGTTGCGTTGCGTATAATGATTCGACCCAAGTGAAAGAACGTGTGCCAGAACACGTAGAGTTTGCGGCATTGCAACAAAAAATGAACACACGCAATCTTGTGATTGTTCGACTTGTCTATAACAGTTTATTGCTCTCTTCTTCTAAATGCGAATGTTTTTTTGCTGGTTTCCCTTCCGTAAAGTTATGGCTTCCTTAACTTTCCGTTTTGTTTATATTCTCCTTTACTACTCGTTTGAAAGGTTTGTGGAATATTTCGTAAATTGTTATTTTATGTTAGGCCGGATACCAGTTTGATTTTTTTTTGTGGTGTTGCTAGTGGTCGATGTTTACACGAACGTTGGAACAGCTTAGAAAACAAATAAATAATTTTAATTCTTTCGATCCATTTTACAATAAAAATCGTCTCCTCGTCATGGGACGAGAATGAGTCAAAAGAATGGAGTTTTATTACAGTGTATTTTCACAGTTTATATTGCAGCAATAAATACTTTTATTTCAGCATTTGATAGTGCTTGCAAGCAATTTAAAGCTCAGTGAACTAATATGGTATTTATTTATTTTTCCAATGACCTCATGGAATCTGAGCTCACGAGATTATGAGACGTTATTCAAATGCAGTAAATACCTCCATATCTGCAATAATTTCAAGAAAAAGGAAACAGACAAAGGCTACACGCATTATTGATTGTTTATTTTTTCACTTTAAAGTTACATTAGTAGTATTGACCTCATAATTTTGCAACTAGCCTCATAATTTTGTATAATGATCAAGTGATGAGGATTGTATCTGAGTTGGCGTTCTACTTTACAAACTTCCACATCGCACTAATGTGAGCAAGGACGTCTTAAGTCATGGGACAACTGGGCACGAGCCAAGGCCTCGGCCGCAATGAAGGCATCGTCTCGTTCTCGACTCAACCTTAATAAGATCATAATTCTAATAATTTCAATAGTCAAATGTTATTTCTGGTTGTATTCTCCGGAAAACTGGGAATTTCGGACGATGTGATGACTGTCGTCCATGTACAGACCTGTGCCTATCACCATACACCATCATTACTCATTGAGTCATTGGTCAAGCCAGTTTGTGCGATTGTAAGTCATGCACATTGATTTGTTTTGGGTTGTTGTTTGTACGAGTATTTGACAACGTATGCTATGTACTGTCTACTTTTTAGGGTCATAGATGGGGCCTACATTTGTATGAGAGCCCATGGCTTACTTTTGAGCTGGGGCCCAGGGCCTCAAGGTATTAAGACGCCCCTAAATGGGAGAAGTTTGAGCCTCTATAACAGGGGTACTCAACCTTTCTTTCTGCTGGGCCGTATACATATGTCAGCTATTTCTCGCGGGCCGCATATATATGTTAGTTATTTCACGCGGGCCGCATATATATGTTAGTTATTTCACGCGGGCCGCAACATGAGGATAAATTCGAGAGGGGAGGGGTGTGTGTGGAGAAATGCTTTAAGACCAAGGTAGCATTCAAAATTTAATTCATTAAAATATTACAACTCCTGTGTTTTGCCTTTTTTTAATTATTATTTTTTATTTTTGTCTCTAACACTAAATTAGAGGCATTTAAGAAACACTTCTTCACAATTTCTTTATCAGTAAACGGTTTCATATGATCACCAATAACATAACACAAATTCAAAGGATATGTCTTTGTTACTCGCTGTGATATTACCACTGACAAAACACTTTGTTGCTGTTGCAAAGATTATTCGAGAAACCATTTTTATCACCTCTTGATTTTCACTACAAAATAGTGAACTTCCCAATCGCCTTAAAACGATATATTTTCTTCGAATTTTTTTCGCTTGCAAGATATGAAAGATAGTTAAAAATTAGTTCCACACACAAAATTCTCGCTATTCCACTGTTGTCTGTTATCGCTAACCGTAACCGTTCCAAATAGAAAAGGAATATCAATTCGTACCCGTACGACACCGACAGCAAAAAGCAAAATTGATATATTTGATTTCTTGGCGAAGAATTTCCTACCTAATTTTAATACAATATTCTTAAATAAGGGAATTTCTCAGAGCAATGGGCTCTGACCGGGCCTCTTAAAAATGTTCGGTTGGCCGCAGGTTGAGTACAGCTGCTCTATAACATAACCTGAAAATATTTTCCTGGTGGGGTTCTTAATGATATTTAAATTCGTAATCCTACTTATTTCATACAAAATTATTTCCCATTTGTCTGCCAAAAAATTCATTCCTATTGAGTGGCCCCGGTAGTCTAACGGTCATGGTCCCGATCTCGTGGCCAGCATGTCATGAATTCAAGCCCTAGTACCGCTGAAGATCCGTCGTGTAGAGGGGGTCCTGTCGATGCTCAAAGTCCCTCTGTTGGGGTCGTGTAGTTGTTTGGAAAGGGGGTGCCAACTCAGGTATCGGTCGTGTTACTTATTAAAATTACGAAATTCGTCGTCCATAGTATTCGAGTTGCTTTTTTGTGTGACATTGATAAACACTCAGTTTCTCATTCCTTTTTTTAAATCAACACTAATTAACTTAAGCAAATTTGTTATAAGCTAATTATTTATTTCCTCTTGTTCATTTCTGTCTTTTTAAATTAATATGGGAAAACTGAATAAATATGCGTTATCTCGAGTATTTATATATAATATTATCTGAAAATTAGTATATTCCACGTTTTAAGAGAAAAAAATAAATGGACGTATGCTTAATGATTTTAATTTTTTTGCGAGGTAAGTTTAATATGAATTGAGTGTCAATTCTGATGTATACATGCAGTGAAATACGCTTAATGCGAAACCGCTTAAGACGAAATATCGGTTAACACGAAAAACGGTCCCGGCATGCTACTATGTATTTTAATGTATTTTTTGTCTTAACGCAAAACGAAAATCGCTTAACACGAAAACTTTCACCTCTGAGAAAGAACAAAATACGGAAAACATCAGCCACGCAGGCGAGCTTTAAGAGAGCTGTGAAATGTAAGAGAGGTGGCTTCACATGCTTTGTAGAAAGAAGCCTAACTTGGCTTTGAAATACTCTCGGAATAGCACAAGACACGAGCCAGTTTTGTTTATCTAAGCTACATTCACCCTCCACCTCCATGCATCTCACAAAAAATTACATCTCTCCTTAATTGGCTTTGGAATTCGGTGACATAGCAATGAGAGTAAAAATCAGTGAGTTTGGTTCGCGGTTTTTTTTTCTATTTTAGAAGAATTTTTTTTTCGAGCCCAAAGGCAAAGAGCTCGAGAGGAAAGTAAGCTTCTAATTCGCTTAAAATAAAGATGGAGCTTCTTAAGGCTGCTGTTCAAAAACAGGAACATGTAAATATTTTGGTATTATTAAATTTTGTGTTAAATTTCATTAAGTTCTTATAAATGTTTTGTTTCAATGATTTTTATTATATACTTGCATATATACATATCCGTGTAAATAAAATGTATTTCAATCAACTTAATTTTGTTGAATATATGTTTTTTTAACATCCATTAACACAAAATTCGTTTAACACGAAAAAACGTTTCAGTCCCTGCAATTTCGTGTTAAACGATTTTTACTGTATATATATTGTTTACGATGTGTGAGAATAACCAGACATCTCAAAATATTCCTTTTTAAAAAGATAATTGATTGAAAAAATTATATCGGAGGGAAAAGAACGCAAGAGAGAAATACAGTAAAAATACAATTTAAGAAGTAAATTAAAATTTTCAAGGATGCATTTTTCACTGAGAGTAATGTGTAAAGGTTTTTAGCTACTTCTGTTTATGACACAGCTGTTCTTAGTAAATTCATTTACTGTACATTTAATTGCATTTTCAAAAATAAACGTTCTTGGAAGTTATGAGATGAAATTTATTACTTTCCAAACTTAAAAGAACTTTTGAATTGGAGTATATTTTCAAGGCTCAAAGATTGTCACATTAAACTATCTTATTTTAATTAATACTCTTTTTTTATAACCCCCCTCCCTACTGGAAAAAAACGTGAGTGCATCAATGGCGTAACGAAGACAATTAGGGCCCCCTTACAAAGTCAGGTTTTGGGTCCCAAGCCGGATCTTACAATGGTACGTAATTAGCATGAGTCAGGCTTCGGGCCCCCTAGAATTCTGGACCCCGAGCAATGCTGGTGTTGCGGGGGTCTACGTTACGCCACTGGTGTGCGTTTTGATAATACATGTTTATTTATAACTTAAGGTATCCGACTACGTTCGGAACCGTGATTTTGCAAAAGCGTGTAAATGGATAATATTTATGATATTTAGTGTTACTTAGATTAGAGAATACATATATAAAATTGTTTTAAGGACATTATGACAAAAAAAATTATTTAAATACAATATTTTGGCAAAAAATTAACTCAGAATAGCTTTTTTTCCAAATGTTCTCCTTTTGTAAAAAATGCTTCTATTGTATTAATATTTTGCCTATATTCAGCTCAGACCTCTGTACAGAAGCTCAACTAGAATTTTTGAAATGCATAACTTAGAAGTCGGTTTATCCATGTTTTACGAAAACCGAAGGGAGAAATTTTAAGAAAATACGCCGATAATTATTTCAAATGGTTGTAACTCTGAAAACAATGTGAATTTTTCAAAAATCACAGTTGAGCCTCTGTACAAAAATTTGAGCTATAGACAGGCAAAATATTATTATAATAGAAGCATTTTTCACAAAAGGAGAACATTTGGAAAAAAGGTTATTCTAAGTTAATTTTTTGCTAAAATATTGTATTTAAATAATTTTTTTTTGTCATAATGTCCTTAAAACAATTTTATACATGTATTCTAATCTAAGTGACACTAAATATCATGAAAATTATACATTTATGCGCTTTTTTAAAATCATGGATCCGGACGTAGTCGGATACCTTAAATTTTCCTTTTTGGCACAAAAAAATTGTCTAATTACATTTAAATTTGAACAAATTTTGAGGATATCGAGATGTCATCTTTTGGGTTAAAGTAAAGCTATAAAACGTGAGCTTCAAATGTTGTCAGTTTAAAAAAACTCATTGAAAGGAAAGTATGATTTTAATTTGAAGAATATGAATTAATAAAAGAGAAAAAAAAAACATTTCTATCATTAAAATCGAGAAATTCTAATGTCTTCTACATCCCCGAAATTATCGGCCCTTTTAATGAAGAATTTTTAAAAATGACTTCATATTGACGTCAATAGCATTATGTAGTTTAAAGTTATTCACATTAAAACATCTTATTATTTTTAATTTCAAACTGTTGATTGTGTTGATCATTTTTCCCAATGCCACATATTCGGTTGCAGATGTTAAAAGTAACAAATAATATAGAGAAAAGAAAATTAAGTCACTTCCTACTTAGGTCAACAAAGAAAAATTTAATTTTATAGTTACTTTTTATTATAAATAATTACAATTAATATAAATATGTATATTAATGTAATTATATGTATGACAGAATCACACTATTAAGTGGCAAAACAGAAAGCGATTTTTCTTTCTATATACGGTATTGGACTATTATTTTTTTATTGTTGCTATTTATTCATTCATCAGTCACATTCTTAGATATTAGGCCATCCCAATTAGGATTCGAAACCACGACCTGTAGATTCGAAGTCCAACGCGGTATCCACTGCGCTACAGGGACACAATGAGCCATTTTCCTTTTTATATATGATGTTGGACTATTATTTTTGTTACTAATATTTGAATTATTACTAATATTAATATTTGAAAAAACTGCATTACACCAAGTGTCATCCACTACAAGTCTAAAAAAATGTGTTTCAACTTGAGTGAAAAATGAATAAAAAGTATTTTATTAATGATTGAAAATTTGAACAAGATGTATATACACTCATGGACAAAAAAAATTAGCGCACCAAGAAGGAGTCGTCAAAATGAAAAGAAATTTTGCATACGCAATAACTACTTTGATATAAGTAAATGATTAGAAATTGAAAGAAAATGGATCATTTATTTCAGAGAAAAAGGCAAAAAAATACTCTGTTGAACCCCGTCTAGCACGAATGCACGATGCGATACGATTGAGGCATACAAGTTCTGTATGATGTCTTGAGACATTTCGTTCCATATTAGCTCTGTAACCTCTTTCCTCTAGTTCGTTCAAACTCGTGGAATGTCCATCTCACCGTAGCAAATAATCCCAGATATGCTCGATCGGAAACAAATCTGGGGATCGGGCAGGCCAAGGAAGGGTAGTAACAGTACGGAGACAGTTTTGTGACACCCTTGCGTGTGAGGCCGAGCATTGTCATGTTGAAAAATGGCTCCTGGGAGCCGTTGCATGAGTGGCAACACATGTGATTGCAGGATGTCGTGGACATACCGCTGGGCTGTCATGGTGTCACGAATCAATACTAGGAGTGACCGTGTATTGTAGGCAATGTCACTCCATGCCATCCCACCAGCTGTCGGAACGGTATGTCGCTGTAAAGAAAAGGCAGGATTGAGGCGTTCACCCCGTGGTCTCCACTCACGAACCCGATTGTCATCCCTACTGAGATTGAATCTGGATTCGTTGCTAAATACGACCTGGTTCCGTTTCAATGCAGTCCAGTTTCCTCATGCGCGGCACCAATTCAAACGGAGGCGACGATGGGTGGGCGTCAAAGGCAGCACACGTAATGGGAGCCGCGATCTCAAATGTCTTTGAACCAGGCGCCTTTGTAAGGTTCGAGAAGACACAGGGGCCCCTAATTAAGGTGCTACCTATGCCTGGATGGCGGCCGATGAAGCAGTTGGCTGTACGCGTGCATTTCTTACGATGTGGCGGTCTTCTGGACGACTGGTCTGTCGAGGGGGTCCTGAGCCTGGTCTGCTTCTGAGCCTGGTCTCTTGGATCCACTGGTCCCAACACCTCCTCACAACACAGTCAGAGCGGCCTAATTGACGAGCGGCCTAGCTTCCATTATGCCGATGATTCTCCCCCTTTCAAACTGCCACAGCTGCTCACATTGTCTTCAAAACGGCGTATTGGCATGTCTATCTTAGCTCTTCCTTTGTAAACGATTCAGCACACTCAAACAAGCTTTGGTTACCTGTTTTATACTCCACGGAGAATGACGTTAAACGCCTTCTACCGGCTTTACGTAATGCGCAATCATGCTGCATTTCTAATAATTTGCATATCTCCCAGACATGTACCTTCCTGCCAAGTTTCGTTACGATCCCGCAATTATTTCTTTTTGCGCTATTTTTTTTTATCCATAAGTGTATAAAAGGGTGTTTTTTTTTAGTTTTTTTTAAACTGTAATATAATTTATTACCTTCAAAAGCGATGTAAAATATTGTAGCTTGTATCTTGAATTTTGTTTCTTCTAACATATTTAATTTGGAAGGATTTCAATTCATTCAAGAGAATTTTCTTGTTTGTATCTTTTTCTTTTAAAATGAATTCGAAGATATGTTAGGTTATATTCCACAATAATACTTTATTTTATTTTACTTTTATCAATGCCTTAAAATACATCTGTACACTTGGATTTATTATTATTATTATTATTTTAAAAGTAGTATTTTTTTAAAGGCTATCTTTTATTTAAATTTAAGAATTGTATTTCTTAATGTAAGAATTCTCAAAGAATTATTTTCTGTTTCGGAACATGATCGTTTAGGAAAATTCTTCCATTATCGTCTGGTCAAATTTTATTTCTACAGATTACACCTCAAAAAAGAATTGTTTATTCTGCCTATGATAAAACACACTTGCATTCCTTGGAATGATTAATGTGGTCGTTCTTCCACTGGGAGCGGGAAGTCTTGTTTGGATGCAGAGGAAATGAAGCTCGAAATGCTTCCGACCTTCGAGAAAACAGCTTCCGCTATGCCTGAACAGGCTTTTACCGTTATTTCGAGGTTGGCCATTTGTTTCTTTTGTTTTCGAGGCCATTCTTGGTCGCCGTAATGCAACGGACGCGGAAGCAAGGAGGCGTTGGAGGCGAGATTATATTTGGGGTTCGCTTTCATAAACAGATGAAAATAAAACCCGGGGGAAATTAACGGATGCAGTAGACTGTCACAGCAATTGTTTATGAATATGTTTTATGGAGACTTAAAAAAAATTCAGCTCTTGCCTGAATTATTGAGATAAGCCAGATGCACATCTTCCCCGCGGTGGAACCTATCTATCTAAATAAAATTTATGCACTTATTGACGTTTCGGTCTGGTTATCTGAGAGATCATTATTTTAGCTTTGAATTGTGTGTAAAGGACATACGTTCTTTATTATACTCAGGGATTAAAAAATTTCTCTGAAATTTTAATCTTTTGGTGTGGAAGTATATTTTTAAAAAAAATATTATAACTATATAGAAACTGCAACTTTTTTTTATTGTTGTTAACAACGATTTTAAAAGCAGGGATCTACCTTCCACGTGCTATTGGACAGCAGAACTCTTGTGGATATGTCACGAACTCGTAGCCGGCGTGTCGCTTGGCTGATGTGTTCGGAGAAGGGGAGGGGGGTGTGCAAGCTCAGGTGTCGTCCTTGTCACTTGACCGAAGGCTCAAAATTACGAGGTCCGTCGCCAATACCTCTCGTGTTGCCGTTTTCTGAGAAGTTATGAAAGTCTCTCACACTCACTTTATGCCCTGTAAATTACAGTGAACATCGCTTAACACGAAACCGAGGGGATATGATCGCTAACAGGAAACTGAAATCTTTTTTCGTGTTAAAAGAATTGGGTGGTAAAAGATATTTCAAAAAACAAAAACAACAAAAAACTTACATTCAACAAAATTATGTTTATTATAGTAAATTTTATTTACATAGATATGTCTATATTTGCATGTATTTAATAATAACCATTCAATTGATTGATTGAATATTAACGTCGCACTGTTCAGCTACACGAGGGCTTTTGGCGACGGACCACGTAATTTTGAACCATGGTCAAGTGACGTGGACGACAAATAACCATTCAAACATTTACGTAATGTGCTTTGTTTTTTTATTATTATTGTTGATCAAATAGAGTTAATAATACCAAATCTTTTCTTTTTTTCCATTTTCGCCTTCTTTTTAATCAACAGCCTTAAGAAGCTCCATCTTCATTTTAAACGAAATATCAGTGTGTTTTCCCTCAGAGCTTTTTGCCATTCTGTTTGCAAAAGAAGTCTTCCAAAATAGAAAAAATAATGCGAACTAACTCACTGATTTTTACTCACACTACGATATACTCGTCACCAAATTTCAAAGTCAACTGATGAGAGGTTTGTAGGAATGGAGGGTAAAAGTTACTTTGATAAACAAAACTGGCTCGTGTCACAGGCTATTACGAGAATATTTCAAAGCCAACTTAGCCTCCTTTCTGCGAAACATGTGAAATGACCTCTTTTATTTCACACCTCTCTTAAATCTAGCTTGCGCGGCTAGTGTTTTCCGTATTTTGTTCATTTACAGAAAGGAAATCTTCCATGTTAAGCGATTTTAGTTTCGTCTTAAGAGAAAAAAATGCATAAAAACACAAAATAGTTTGTCGGGACTGTTGTATTATTTCGCGTTAACCTGTATTTCGTCTTAAGCGTTTTCGTGTTAAACGTATTTCACTATATATATATATAATTCTTAAAATTTTCTTATTTGTAGTGCGGTTAAGATATAACAAGATTACACACATATATTAGATTGTGTTAAAATTTCGTATCACAAAAGAAACAAACATTTCCTTCAATATTTCTAAAGTAACATTTAAAATTCAATAACAAACGAGAAAGAAGAAATGCTTATTTTCATTGCTATTATAGAGAATACTTTTTTACCCGAGACTTTTGCTTTACTTTTACTTACCCGAGAGTCTAAAACTAATTAATCAATCTAATTAACTTTTTTCAACATGTCATGTAATATAAAACAATTTTGACACCATTTTTCCAGATGACCTTTATGATCTCTTAAATACACTTCTATAACAATGGATTGATTGTTGATTCACGTCATGCTTAGAAGAAAAACAGACCTTGAAATTTCTAAAGTAATTGAAAAACCTTTAAATAATAATACAGGGGGATATGTTTAACACGAAAACGCTTAAGAGGAAATATCGGTTTACACGAAGTAATACAACGGCTGCACGACTAACCGCGTATGTATTTTCATGCACATTTTTTTTCTCTTAACACGAAACGAAAAGCGCTTAAGGTTATCTTCTGTAAAAGTACGAGAGCCTCAACCAAACGCGAAGCACAAATTCACAGAGAAAAATGCCTTAATTTCCATAGAAATTTTTGTAATATTATAACTCATACCTCTGCTAATAATACAGTGTTTTTAAAAATTTCAAAATATTCCATGAATACTTTCTTTTTCCTTTTAATACGTGAAGGCATAGCCCATTTAACATTACGATATACGATATAGGGAAAAAAACGTCAAACACACTTTAAGGTATCCGACTACGCTCGGAACCGTGATTTTGCAAGAGCATATAAATGGATAATATTTATGATATTTAGTGTCACTTAGATTAGAAAATGTATATAAAATTGTTTTAAGAATAGTATTTCAATAAAAAATTATTTAAGTACAATATTTTGACAAAAAACGAACATAGAATGACCCATTTTCAAAATATTCTCCTTTTGTGAAAAATGCTTCTATTATAATAATATTTTACCTGTATATAGCTCAGACCTTTGTACGGAGGCTCAACTAAAATTTTTAAAATATATAACTTAGAAGTGAATTTATCCATGTTTTGCGACAACAGAGGGGAGAAATTTTAAGAAAAAAACGCCAATAATTATTTTAATTGGTTGTAACTCTGAAAATAATGGTGAATTTTTCAAAAAAAAATAGTTCAGACTCTTTGAAGAAGTCTTTACTTTATATAAGCACACACACACACACACAAACACAATATTATTATTATAGAAGCATTTTTTATAAAAGGAGAACATTTTGAAAAAAAGTTATTCTAAGTTAATTTTTTGCCAAAATATTGTATTAAAATAATTTTTTTGTCAAAATGTCCTTAAAACAACTTTATACATGTATTCTAATCTAAGTGACACTAAATATCATAAAAATTATCCATTTAGGCGCTTTTTTAAAATCACGGTTCCGAACGTAGTCGGATACCTTAATACCAGAAAAAAGGAATCAAGGTTAAAAATTGGAAGTATGACAAAAAATGGATTGCGAAAATGGAGTATCTTTAAAGGATAATGAAACCAGAATATATATATCATATAAATTTTTCATTTCTTTTATACCTAAAAATTGTTCCAAATTCGGCTTCTATTCTTTAACATTAACCGAAGACTCTTGGTGTGAAAGTTCTTAAGGTAAGACATTAGTTTTAATTGCTTGACTGAGCCTCAAAAATGCAATATTTGTCGCTCAATAGTCTAATGGGAAACTCTAGAACGAAGGTAAAATTCAAAACAAAACAAATTGAAATTGCCACAATTAGCATTTCCCTTTTACATTCGAAATTAGCCAACAAGAATATGAAGGTGAATTTGGGAGCGCGTGTTTCGGTTTTATTACAGGAATTTTTATCTTGTACAATGCAAATAATGAAGATTATAACCTAAATTTATATTTAGAATTTTGAGTAGCGATGACCTCGAAACAGTTTAGGAAGCTGCTGAACAAACAGACATGAATAGGATCATCAAATTGATTCATTGCGCTCGACCTCAATCTGTGGTACACTGCATGCAACAAAGACACGGAAATCGCATCTGTCATTCGTTAAAACATTTAAATTATTGTCAAAATAAGTTACAATCCCTTATCGTAAGAGATAAATTTAGAAATTCGATATAAATGTCACTTTTACGTTTTGGAACATTGCACTTACAATTCTATAATATTTCTGAAAAAATGCAACACTGGTAAGAATCATGAGAAATAAATAAAATTTATTACGCCTATGATCTACTGTGATTTAAATAAACGATCAGAGCAATAAACAACAAATATTGACAAAAATCAATATCTTGTGCAGCCACCACGAGCAATGATGAAAGCTAACGCTTTTAGCGATGCGTTCTCTGATCACGACAGGGTCACCAACTTCTTTGACGTTGATGTTCGTAATCAAATGCAAGAAAACGGAAGATACTTGCCAAAGAAAGAATCCACAACATTGCACAAAAATGAACAAATTGAACATTTTTTACATAGCTTATATAGGCCTAGCACACAACTGATTTCATTTCCGAAGCCACTAGGATTCCTGAACTGGAGAATAGTTCGACGCCAACTAGCATAGAAGTTAGGTCCACCACACACTGCAACATCGTATCATACAGATTCTGAATGTCATGCAAATGGCTGTTTGATGTTAAAGTTCAAATATCGGCTCAACGAACTGTACAAGGTAGTTCGTCAACCGATATATTTTCAGGCATGATCGATGGGGATATATTCGGGAACATTCAGATTATATAAGAAGAATTGATTTAAAAACTCTTATACATTAGTGAAACATGTGGATTGACATTGACTTGCCGAAACACAACTCTGGGAAGGCGTTATATCAATTGTATGATCTTGACTTAATAACTTTCTTGGTATAGCACTTGTTGTTCAGTGTCTCCATAGTTTGGAGGAGGTGGGATCCTCAACAATACCACGGGAGAAGAGGTTAACCTCTGTGGAGTCGAATACGCATCTAAAGTTATAGTCCAGACTGCAGTGGAGGCCGGCTTCACAAGAGTCTATTTTGTGCCAGTCAACTCGTTTTCTATCACCATATCTTTAGTGTGAAAGTCTTTAGTGAAAGCAAAGTTGACTGAAAGAAGCAATAAAAGGCCTGCTGCATTTTCAATACACAAGTATCCGCGTGTTAATAACATAGCTACCACAATATCCTGTTAATTGAGTGGAGAGGAGAACTTGGTTTTTGAGTGTTTGAGGAAGTGGGACAGCAGGGAGTGGCAGTTGCCTACATATGACCCAGGTGATTTTTATTAAAAACTAGCTTTTGACTGTCTGCTCCTTTAGTTATTTACGACACAAGTTGATTCGTGTGAAAGAACCCGAACACATCTGAGAAGACGACTTTTGCCAGTCGACACAACATTGACTGCATTGGTTAACCTTGTATAACCGGAGGCATCGAGGGTTCATACTTAAGAGAATCCAGCACATAGAATCTTTACACAAAGCTCATGAAGTAGAAAAAACATACTTATAACCTTGAAGACACACCAGTAATACTGTGTCAACACGTGAAACAACCCTGTACAGTCTGTCACCATCATACGCGGATGAGGTGTTTGTCATTCCCGTGGGGGCATCAAATTTGTGACCCACTGTCGAGGTTTTGACTTGGCTAGTTCTTCATAGTGTATCTCTTCCTTACATGCATGTCGGGGTATTTTGACCAGTGGCGATTTCACGATAAGTAAGTCCACCGTCACGGAAGCCGATTATGACGTTTCGTTCGAACTCTGGTAGTTACTTATATGGTACTCTGCATTTTTTTGACAAAGCATACTTATTTCTAATCAATAATTTATAACAGTCAACTCATCATACCCACATTTGTATCAATGTTACAGTGTTTTTTTTATACAAAGCCCATTTGAAATTTAGAAGGTGCTTCTCGGCTTACACAAGCGGGATCACTTTGTAATTCTAATCATTTGTATATGCAAAACAAACTAACATACATAAAGTATACATCCGTTTAATTTTCTGTTTTTAAATGTATCTTTTTGTTACTATTTTTATTTAAATTATTTTCTTCCACATTATTTTAATTGTTAAATGGCTTGTGCAAATTTTAGGTTCAAGTCCTTTTCAGTAATATAGTTTATATTCTTCAACTTTTTTTTTTGCACTATTTTGTATAAATTTTCTTCCAAAGGGAAGATTAAGATCCTATAAGACAAGCTTAACCTTACTTCACTGCCCTAAGTCAGTTACAACTTAAGAAAACAGAATGGTTTTCCATATTTTGGTCAATTAACTTTTTTTCAAATATATACATTTTCCCCTTCATTTTCAATTTTAGAATTTAAGCTTAGAATTAAATTTTCAAGATGGATTCTCCACCTTTTTAAAACTTTTGTACGAATCAAATACTATTGTTTTTGATAAATAGTCGCGTTTAAAAGCTTTTTGCAACATGCCCGACGTATTTGTAGAAGAAATTTCATTGAGGAAATAAAATTTGATTCATATTCTTTGCTCAATCACAGTAAATATTTTGGGGAAATCAAAGAATATTATTCTCTCAGGAAAAATAAACTTATTTTGAGAGGATAAAATGAAATGAATTCTTGAATGTTGGCATATGTTTATCTAAGTCGTAAAAATATTTGACGAAAGTTTGCAACCGATATCTGCTACTTTAGTATATTTTAAAGTAAGAACTCCAACATTCAAGATTTTTGGTATGCAGTGTTAATTATTTAACAGGAGTTTTTACAAGTTGAAATAATTGCTGTAGTTGGAATTTTGAAATTATATTTCTAGTAATTGTTAACAATTACTTATTAGGAATTCAAAATGATTCAACCCTAATCACAAACATTAAAATAACGTGATAAATGTTTTGTTAAATATGGAAATATTTATTTTAATGCAAACTTATAAATTTTAGATTTTCTTAGAAAGTTTCCAAGAGTAAGATTACTTCAGAAACGAGTACAAATGTTCAAAACAAAATCTATAAAAGTAAGAAAAAAAAATGTTCAAGGACATCAAAATGTTGAACAAAGACCCACACACAAAACAAATATTTAACAAATTCGGCTTAGTCTGTCTGATAACCGAACAGGAAACAACAAAAAGATATGCAAAGTTTCAAAATTAGTGCATTTAACCCAGAATTTTTAAAAAGGAAGATTTCTTAAGTATTTTTATCTATGTAATTCTAAAACACAAACCCTTCTCTTTGACGCAATTAAATGTTTTAATGATGGCTATGACGTCAAGCTTCGACGCAAAGAATACTTATTACTCACAAAAAAACAAAAAAAAAACAGTAATGCTTTCTTATTCTTAAAAATAATAATAATAAATCTGGATTTGATTCTGCTAAATGTGATACGTACGTATTTCTTACAAAAATTGTGCTTTTTTAAAACAAAAGAGGAGATTACTCAATAGATATTCTAAGCAAATTTTTTCTTGTTAAATTTGTCTTTCTCGTTATTCCATCGTCTGCTTTTATGGTGTGTTTTTTTATTTGCGAAAATACGCAAGACAAAGCGAAAGCTTTTCGCAACCGTCATGCGTAGCTTGCACGAGACTTATTCAACATTTTCATAATTTTCTTTGAAAGTAAAATTTTTAAAGAATACATTTGCGCGCTTTCGTAATACACATGCGAGGTTCATATAAAGCACTTTTTCCCTTCAGAACGTAACTTTCTCATAGGTTTTTTTCTTCTGAATTAAATATTTTTTTATTTGTTTAAAATACTTTTTATATGAAAACGATATGCGGGGCGTGAAATCGCAAGCATAAACATTTTGATCATGAGGGTTGCTATCGCATTTCCAAAAAATGGCAAAGCAGAGAGGGTTTTTTTTTTTTTTGACGTCTGTTAAATGAAAACCCTAAGTCGTCAAACACACAGCGCTTATTTTATTGAGTTAAAAACAAAGTCTCACTTTATTTGTTTGTCATTTTAAAGAAAATGGTTATGGATCGCTACTCGACCTTTCTTATACGACTGGTTTTTTCTTGATAAATATAAAGATAAAGAAAAAACGTAACAACCCCAATAAATTACATGAAGAATGCTTTGTCGTATTCGAAGATAGACATAAGATTATGATGCGACATTATATAACCAGAGCTTTAAAAAGTTGCTTCAAAATTAATTTTTTTTAAAAAAAAAATCTCTTCGAAAGCTTAGACCATCGTCACTTATAGTTTCAGCATACAAAATTTCGTGCGTCTGAGTCTGTCCATATTCGTGCTACGTTACACACACATAGTGTTTTCCTTTTATTAGTGTATATATATATATATATATATAGGCAATATCTGGATTAAATAAATAATTTCCAGTTGAAAAATTAGAAACTCCTTGAAAATTTTTAATGGTTTTGAATGAAGTAAACAGGTTGTCAGATTATTAAAGCTTCCATATACATTGTAGTGAATTTCGAAGATAGTTTTTGCGTCTTTCACCAGATGGCGAGCTCAGTGAAACTGCATCATCAGTGACGTAGAGGTGAAAAGTTTATAACATCTCGTTCTTCGTGCGATCATGCAGTGCAGCCGTGCTTCCGGCTTCTTTCCCCCAGCATACGAATGGAACTGTACATTACGAAAATAATTCAATAAATCGTACAGTATTCATCCAAATTGAAGGAATTGAGTCCCTATTTCGTAAAAGAATACAACTACAGCAACATTTTGAAATCGGGAATTACTGTTAAAAATTCTCTTGGGAAATTTACTTTTGTTCCTCAAACCGTGACAGGAGTAACAATTTGAATACACTAGTAATATATTCGAAATGGATATGCATAATAAATTCAGTAATTAATGAATTTTTGGCACTTATGTATTATATCGTCAACTGATTTCTTTACATCAAAAGACGTCGCCAAATGCCTCAGTATGCAGCCAATAAAGGAAAACCATTCCCGTGCATATCCGAATGCAATAATAATAGCGAAAACAGTATTTGGTGACATTTCGTTTGAATTGGCAACATCTTTTGATTTGACGAAATTGGTCTACGATATATAATACGCAAGAACCTAACTTTTTAAGGAAAGGTTTTACGTTTCTGTATATGGATGCAGAAACATTAAATACTTTCGACAATACTTTCAGTATGACAAACAATACTTTCGACAATAAAAGAATTACCATAAAATCCGGCGTATAACGCATACTTTTAACATAAAAAAATAAGATCGAAATTTAAGGGTACGCGTTTTACGCCGGATATAAAAATGAGAGCTTTAAAAATAAAAAATAAGGATGAGCATAGAAAAAATTTAGGCATCTATATATATCAAAATATTGTTTATTCAAAAGAAATAAAACAATTCTTATGAGCTTAAATGATTGTAAGCTCTAGAAGTATAATTTTTTTTTTTTTTTTGAAGTTTGGAATATTACTTTGAATAAATGACTGCAAAACATAAGAGCATTGCTTATGCATATTTCAGGTTTCTCAGTATACAAGTAATATAAAAAAAAGTCAATTCCTACTTAGGTCAACAACGAAAATTTTATATTTCAGTTACTTTTTATTAAATAGTTGCAATTAATATAAATGTGTATGTACATATGATAGAATCACAACATTAAATGGCAAAATAGAAAGTAATTTTCCTTGCAATTTTCTATTTTCCTTTCTATATAGGGTATTGGACTATTTGTTTGTTTGTTTGTTACTATTTATTCATTAATTTAAAAAAAAATTAATTATTTTAATAAAATAGTATAGTAAAAAAAGAAATAACATTCTCAGAAATTAGGCCAACCCAGGTGGGATTCGAACCCATGATCTTTGGACTAGAAGTCCAACGCGCTATCCACTGCGCTTCAGGGACACAAAGAACGATTTTCCTTTCAATATATGCTGTTGGTCTATTATTTTTGTTTGTTACTATTTATTCATTTTTTAATTTAATTAATGAATTAATATTTGAAAAACTACATTAACATCAAGTGTCATCCACTACAATTTTAAAAAAATGTGTTTGAACTGGAATGGAGGAATAGAAAGTATTTTGTTAACGATTGAAAATTTGAACAATATATATATATATACAATTTGTTCTTGATATATTACATAAATTTCTTTCATCTATGTGTTAGAAATAGGCTTAACTTTTCAACATGGCTCTATTTTCTTTTTTTCTATTATGTCGAAAATTTCTGCTGTACGGGGAAGGTGGACCCATAAAGCATTGCTTAGCCCTAAATCGCTGGCCTAATTCAGCGGCAGCTTTAGAAAATAGGTCTCCAGTTTAGTCCAAAGACTTTTTTTTGTATCTACATTTATTGAGTCTCATGAACTCCAATTTCTTTCTTCTTTGGCATTGCAGGTTTTAGAAGTTTTTCACTTTTATTTTATTATTCACTTTATATATATATATATATATGTAAGGATAATTAAATTAGATTAAAAATTAAATTCCCCGTCTAGCACTTCACTTTTATTTTTTCTCCTCACCTCTTCAAGTATCAAACTAATCACCCATTTATTTCTTCCGAACATATGGCCTAGCCAATAAACATGTCTAATTCCAGATCGTTATATTTAATAGCCCTATATGTCAGCATTAACATTCAAGAGCCCTCATGAAATCCGCGATCGGTGTTTTAAGTGTTAACCACTGAAGATTTTCGGTGGCATGCTTTTTTCCTCTCTGCTCTTAGCGTCAGAATTTGTCTTTCATCAAATAAAGATCCTTCAGTTTCTGACTTCAAATCATGTCATATATATATATATATATAGGGAGAGAGTGAACTAAACGGCGAATATACCTAAAATTAAAAATTGCAGCTTGAAAGTAGTAGCTGCGCGTTATACGCCGAATTTTACGGTATTTCACTAGAAAAAGAATATTCAATTAGTTTTGCGTTTAGTTTTTAGTCAGTATAATGCTATGTGTAATAATTTCAGTTATTAACTTTTATTATTTGTTGTCAGCTATGAAGTATTTTTTGTTAATTTTAGTGTGCATGTATTTCATTGTAAATTGGCTGTCTTCTTCACGGTTAAACTATTACTTAATCATTTCCCTTTTGCGCATCCGATGTAGTCATTTCACTTTCCTTAATGTAGAGGTCATGATTGAATGAGTCACAAATATATGCGTCAGGTTTTTGTTTTATTTTTTCCGTTTTGTCGTTTTTGCAACATGCAAAAAGCATTTAATTTATTTTATTTTAATAATATTCACAATATTACTTTTTTTTGTAAGATTGGCAAATGTTCATATTACCTTTGTTTTTAATAAAACAGAGCAACTGATAATGGTGTGAAAAATTAAATTAATATTTAATACTTTATGTTGAGCAGAAAATATTATTCGTATTTGCTATTTCCCTTTAGGCTGAAAAGTTTTGCGTTTTTATTATTTTTTTCATCTTTTTTTTCCCATGCAGTTTAATTCCTTAATCCCTTTAAAAATTTATTTTTGAAATTAATATTAATGATTGAATATTAATTTTTTAGCTTTTGAGTTATTGAAACAGCAACAATTGTGAGGTTAACTTTCGTATTTATTACATTTCTTTAAATTTTTAGACTAAAATAACCTACTGAAAAAATGTTACTTGTCAATATTTTTTCACAAGAAAGTATAAATTACCGTAAAATCCGGCGTACAGCGCGCACCCTCTATTATGCTAAATAACAAGAAGTGTGTGTATACAATGCTGGAATGTTTTTAAGTCATATATTCGAAGTATTATCTCAGGAATTTGAAAAAATAGAACACTTTTAGAATCATAATCTTTTAATTTCATTAGGTATGTCATTTCTTTCAAATAAACAGTATTCGATCTATGTAGAAGACTAATTTTTCTTCTCCTCGTCTCTTTTTTTATTTTTGAAATAATCATTTTTCATACTTGACGCATAACGCGCACCCGTAAATTTCAATCTAATTTTTTGTGTTAAAAGCGCGCGTTATACGCCGGATTTTACAGTACTTCTGGAAATAAGATTTTAATTTTCGTGGGAAATTCTGTGTGAAAAGCTAATTGAAATATGTATTTGTATTATTAGTCACTATCCACCCGCTTTACTGTGTTTACCGTTATATTCTATGGCTAAATATTCTTTTACAGTTATTTTTATCGTAGTATATATATAGTCCTATTATTAAACATTTAACGTATTGAAAAATATTTCTATAGATTATGCTTCTTGATTGAAAAATGGTGTCTCTAATCAATAAAAGAAAAATGCTTTCTAGATTTCAAGTATCTAAATTTAATAACTCGAAAACAGGATTTTTTAAAATCTTTTCTCTGTCCCCGTCACTCCCCCCGAAAAAAAACCCCTTTTAGGAATCGGTTTTCACCAAACTCATTCTTAGCGAATCTCTACTCAACATCAAAAACATACATGCCAAATTTCAAGTCAGTAGATCTAATAGTTTCGGAAATATCGTGATGAGTGTGTAAATGTGCCACTCTTTTCTCTTTTATATATACAGATACAGATTGGTTCTCTATTGTGTATTTTATAATGACATTTTACATGGACATTACACACAGTTATAATTTTATTTGTTTTCCATTTTTTTATATCTTAATAAATTACCGCGACAACTGTGTAATAATTTTTCTATCTTGTTTTCATCTTTTTTATCCAAATATACATCTAAAATATGTACATCACTTTAAATTATAAACTCAGCAGAAATTTTGTTTTCCTAGCGAATGTACAACGATAATAAACAACCGCGCACGCTCACAGAAAACGTGCAAAATGGTTACGTTGTTTTCTCGATATTTAAAAGAATTCCTAACTATTTTCAGAATCCAGATAAGCGATTTTCGAAACATAGCTCTAAGAACTAGAAAAACATTGTTCTTTGCACAGCATGGCTTCGAAACAGAAAAAGAAAAAGTCAAGGTAAATAACCTATTTTTGTGGATGTTCTGAATGAACAAAAAATAGATAAGAGTGAACGGAGTGAACCAAGAATCGGTTCTTACTCGTTGATTCCGGCAACCGGAAAGCATTGCCCGTTCGTCCTACGAACTTTCTCCTTTCGCACCTGAGATTAAGAAATGTTTTTTGGCGACAATTCGAATTTTGGCAGCCTCATTTCACTCTTGAATGAAATGACTCATTTCGAAAGAAAAGGAAAACAACTTCAGATTTGGGAATAGTGTTCTTATTTCAGCGGTTGCTCAGCTGTGTTAAACGTGACTATAATATTTTATGAGGCTATCATTAACTTTGGTAAAACGTCAAATTTGGGTAAAAATAATTTTCTCTTTCTTGCAGAATATTTGTATTGTAAAATAATATATATAAGGAATATTTATAATTTGAGCTAAGTAGGATGCTGAAAAATGGAATAAAATTACCCAATTTCAGTAAAAGTTTTAAGCGTACTAAAATCGTCTGCTTCATTAGAATTAAATTAAATTTTTTTAAATTGAAGCTAAGAATTTTGATTTTTTGTTGCCATTCTGTGTATGCTAAGATCACAAGTACGTTTAAAAAAAAAGAAGAAAAATAGTATCATTAATCTTCACAAAACAGAAATTTTTAATCATATAGTTATTTAAACTATTTCAGTTAGAATATATTGCTCAGTTATATTCTACCTACTGTAATTCTTTCTTGCGAAATCATGTTCGCTTCCCAAAATTGGTTTATGTAAACAGAGTAAGCAGTGAAGTGAATTTCGTATTTAAGATTTTGTAAACAAGAATCTTCTCAGAAGCAACCGAAAGGACAAAATAAAACAGAATTAGAAGCAGTAGAGTTAATATACTTTAAGTAAGAAACACTTCACTTGACTTTTTTTGCATGAAAATACGTATTATATGTCATCATTTTATGCACTTCACTTTCATCAAAGTACTCCAAAAACTGTATTTTTAAATCTATAATTCAGGTGAAAGTACTCAAAGATTTTTTGAAAACCAACAACTGACTTCATAGAATATTCTAAAATTATAATTATTTTTTCTATTCTTTTTTTCTCGTATTGTCTAATAGAAAGATTTAAAAATATGTCACGTATCAGTACATTTCTCTTTTTCAACACTTAATTATATTGTCCTTTATAACTTATTGTATGATTCTAATATATTTAGATTCCTATTTATTTAAATTATTTTTAATAATAATTTCTGACTTTTATTTAGTATAAATTAGATTTAAATATTTTTGAAGTTCGTCGAAGATTTTACTATTTATTTCTGTATTCAAGTTTCAGCAACTTCGTAACTTAGCAGTTCTATAGAATAAAATGAATTTTTTCATTTCATATGATACATTTTATTATTCAGAAGGGAAAAAAGTTAAAGCACACATTATTGAATACATACTACGCATTTTTTTTTAAAAAAAGAATTCTGTAATTTTGTTAAGAAATCAAAAAGAATTTTTTTGAGAAATTCTACACAATTTTTTATCATCCATGTAAAAAATCCGGCTTCTATTATCCAATCAATGAGGTTGATTCATGTGACGTCATAGTCACATGATAATGAAAGCCACGTGATTCTAGCCAATCAATTCAAAAACTCATGTGACGTCATAGTCACACGAAAAAAACTATCTTGTGTTTCCAACTAATCAGTTCACGCGCTCCGGTGTTGCCAAGTTTTGCTCTTTGCAGAAACTTTCTCTTAAAAAGTACATATGTATACAAAATGCATTTTATTTAAAAGTATAAACATAAAATATGATTTTTTTTTTAATTTAAAAAAATCTTTTTGAAGAAAATTTTTTTCTTTACATTTCAACATCTTTACCCAAATATAAAATTTGAAATTTTATCTTACAAACAGAACAACAAGTACAATTAGTTTAATGTTTGTTTTGAATTCAATGGAAAACACGTGTTTGTTTTTATCATGTGACTTCATGAATCAAGCCCATTAGGCTTTTAATTATCCTTACAAAACAATCAGCTAAATAAATCCAAATATGATTTTACTTGAATTCAAAATAATTTTTTTTTTTATCTTCATTCGCATACATTGTGAAAAATAATTATCTTTTGATCCATATTAATAAATCATCCTTCATAATTTTATGCAAACTTTCATTTAATATTCCCCTAAAATGCTTAAAATAAACATTATTTGGCACATTGCCAAGAATAACAAACGAAAAGAAAAATGAACATCTGGGTAAACATGACAGTGGAATTTTAACTTATTCTAGATTATTAGAACGTTTGCTGCAAGCATGACAGTATGAAAGAGTCATAAGGGTAACACGCACTTGAGGTTAGTATTTATCCTACATGTCACACGCTTTTGAAGTAAAAATGCACAGTAATATCGTGATCAATTTAAACCGCGTAATTCAAATTCTGATTTATTACTACGCACCCAGTATATATCACTGAAATTCAATATTGCTGAGCTCTATGTTATTCGATCGCACCTTTCCTTGACACAATTCAATTAGCTCTTTTGCATATTGAACTTTCAACTATATAAACAATGGAAATGATTTGTAGTGTTAGCTTAATTATAGTCTGTACAAACAAATATTAAAAATGAGCCCCTTTATAAGTAAACTAATAAATATACGGCACATTTTTTTTCAGTCGGTGATACAGAGTTCGATCAAGGAGTTTGTCTGGCTGTAAATATTTTATTATTATAAAAGTATAATTGTGTAAAATGCCACAGTTCTTTTTTGATTATTTGAGACTTGATAATGCTGAAAATTTTTTACCCTTACTGTGCAGGGCAGAGGTTGGCAAATAGCGGGCTGTAAAGAGGCTTTTTACGGCCTGCTGTCAGAAAACCAAATAGATAGATACGTTCTCTATATTTTGAGTCAACATATATTTATTTTTTAGCAAAGTTTTTCTTGCATGAAGATCAACAAGAGTAAATATAGATGTTGCAAGTTGGCTGACATTAACTGGCAGGCCATGATGAAAATTTGAACAAATAATTTCACTAATGATTTCCAATTTTGTAGAAAAATGTGATGGGGTTCATTTATTTCATTTAATTGATTCTAAAACTTAATGTGCATCTATAGGTGATGTAAAATTAGCACAATAAAAGATATTTAATAAAAAACCCCTGTTTATTGACTTTTATGGTACAATTTATACCTTTTCTGAGATGCTAATTCTATTAATGAATGCAACCATTTTAAAAAGGCGTGTCCCTCAGCTTCCACAATGTGGCCCCCGAGTTAAACCCCCCCCCCCTTGTACAGTGTATGTTAAAAAAATGAACGTCCTTAATTATTTGTAAAAATGAAATAGATGAAATTTGAAAGTCAGGATTGACTGAACGTACATAGGTGATCCTATTGCGCTTATGTGAATTTTATTCTGCCTGCTGAAGCTGTTAATCACCGTTAGACTGCCGATGAGTAAATAAGTGGAAGTAAACGTCGGAAGCTCCTTTTTTGTCAAAATGACAGAAAAATTTGATTTTTGCAACTACATTGAATTTCATGTGAAGCTTGAGGATTCCTAAGTACCAGAAAACTATTAGAGAGACGTTTAAAATTTCAGATGAGGGAAGACATCACGCAGAATGAAACCAACCAGCTGCGCACCATCTCAAAAAATAAATTCCAGACTTGCTTCCGGTAGAAGTGCTTAGGTGAATTGGCGGGAGGTAGTTGAAATTAAGAATTTTTTTATATTATTTTTGTAAAACTGATCCTGGGGCCCGGATGGAGCCTCTAAGTAAGCTGTAACTGACCTGAGGTAGGCCACCGTTTGCCCCCATTTCTGTAAATGATCCAGTACATTTTACAAGAAATTCATTACGTTTTTAAGAAACGAAGAAGAATTTGCTAAAATGTTCTGAGTGGTTTTTTTTAGTTACATTATAAATGATTTTCAATTCATTATAATAACCTTTTTAAGGATTGATTGTTTTTTTTAATATCGCATTTCTCGAAGATAAACAAGGGCTCTTGGTTAAGTACCTCGTAATTTTGAGTCCCGGTTTAGAAAGGTAAACGACACTTGAGGTGGCACCTCTCTCTAAATTTCCATCCCACTCCAACGTGGGGATTTGAAGCCTCGACAGATATAACATGCACCGGTGCCTATTGACGGCAGATATTTAGTGGCACTAGTATTCGAACCCATGATACGACAAAAGTAGCAGCTTTGGCTACTAGTTTGCGACTAAGCAAGTAAAGTAAGGTTGAAAATAAGTTATTAGTTTTTTTATTTCTCTGAGATGAGACATTTAAAAACGAAAAATCTTACTTTCTGAGTTCTACTTTATTCTGCTTGTGACTTTCAGCAAAAAAAAAAAAAAAAATGTATGCATATTTGTTAAAAGTGGCTAGCATGAAGTGGAATGAGAGTTGTATTAACGTCATACTATAAAGCTGCAAGAGAGCTATTAACGACGGACTAGGGATTGCAATACCGGTATTTTGAGCCATTCGTACAATTTCGTAATACCGGTATTCGCAAGTTTAAATTCCGTTTTTTCGGTATTTACCAGAAATTTTTAAATTGTCTCCACTATATGTTCAGGAACTGCCAACATGGCAAAATAGTATACGTTTTTCTTTTTTTCCCCTAACGGGCAAAATTAATTAGACTGTGAATATAAAGTTGCATCATACAATCGAGAAGTGATAAAATATGCGAATCATCTAAGGAGGCGGGCCAAAACTATCCTATTACAACTCAGAGCGATACTGCACACGCTCAGGCTTTGTAGTCTGATATTGGTATCTGTGAAAACAAGGTTGTAGTTGTGAAGAAAGTGCGTAATATTTCGATATTTTTTTTAATTGGTGAACCTGTTATTCACATTGTATTTGCATATCATACAGAACAATTGATGCTTTATGTTTTTACGATCACATTTCAAAAATTTGTAATAGTACCACAGACTGAATAGTGATATTTACACTTTTTGGTAGTTTAAATAAGTAACATGTTCATTTACTTTTTATGATTCTTTATGTACTGTTATAATTTATAAGATACAATTTGTTTCTTTTTTTTTGCGATAATTACACTCTAATAAAACTGGCAAATAAAACAAAGAAACCCCTATGTTTCCTTTCTTTTTCTAAAATTTCTACTACCGGTATTAAAACTAGAGAGAATTCCGGTATTAAGATTTAAAAAATACCAAATACCCCGGTATTGAACCTTTGGCCCGAAATTGCAATCCGTACGACGGACCTCTTAATTTTAAGCGATGGTCCAGTGAGCTGGCATCCCCTCTTCCGACTTCCACACCACACCAAGGGGAGGATGTTTGAGCCTCAGCGTATGTTATGTGTATCGGCCCCCTCTACACGGTGGGTCTTCAGAGGGACTCAAAAATAGCATGATCAGCAAGCAATGTTTTTGAATTGAATAAACATAAAAATATTATTTTTTTCTCTATTTACTAATGAAGAATAATTTTAGCAATTAGCTTTTAATTTTTTAATATTTTAATTCAATATATTTTTGACATTGTTGTTTGTAAATAGTTCAAAGTTGGGAAAAAACACGTAAGTCATAAAAAATCAAACATAAAGTTGGACTTCAAAATCTAATAATATTTGCTTTAAGTTTTTCCAAATTAAGCCACTAAATTCTTAAAATAATATAAGAAAGGAATAGATTTTACATTACATGATCGTAAATGCTCTTTTTATGCAAATTTCCTTCTGTGTAAATATTTTTTTTCTGGTGGAATTCGAATTCTCATGTTGTATCGTGTTATTTCTAAGCCTTCAGAACATTTCCACGAACTGATTTCGTTTCTTAAGACAATTAACAATTTGAAAATTTTCAGAATTAAAAGTAGTTTTCATTCAAAAGTAAAAGACGAAATCATATATTCATTTGAAAGACCAATTCAACGGAATCGAAGGAAATTTTAACAAGCATTAAAAGTTTCTTTAATGAATTCTCGGTAAAAAGCATAAATATATGTATATAACAGGAAAAGATCCGTCCTGCTATTGAAGTTGATTTATTAACGACGTATATCTGAAGTACAAGAAGATAATAAAGCGGACATTTCGCACTAAGAACTTTATTTGAATTTCGCTTTCTCCCATATCTACGTCATACTTTTAATATTTTTATTGATTTGATGCTTATATATATATTTTATATTTTGTTATAAGATTAAAGGATACATTTTAAAATGGATTTATTTTCTATAACAAAATCCATTGCATCATTTGTTAAATTTTTTAATTTTCGTTTTTTCGAAAGAATCAAATTTCGTGATAAATTTGACTTTAATAAAGATTTCCAACTTTTATTAATTAAAATTTTCCTTTTTTTTCAGTTTCAGGAAAGAGGATATTCTTGAAAATTTATGGTAATGCTTTCTAAACATGTTCCCCTTAACCCTTTAACCGATTTGCCCGTACCATGTGCGGGCACTGATATTTTCTTTCTTTCTTTGATTTGAGCGTATAGTGAGAATCGTTTAACACGAAACTGAGGAGACTGAAATATTTTTTCGTGTTAAAAGAATTTCGTGCTTAAGGATATTACAAAACATATAGTAAACAAAACTATATGCATGCATTTAATAAAAATCAAAGAAACAAAGTCATTCAAAAGAACTTACTGAAATTTTTTACAAAATTTAGCAAAATTAAAATCTTTACATATTTTCGTTTTCGTCTTCTGTGTTTGATCAACAGCCTTAAGCAGCTTCATCTGCATTTTAAATGAAATAGAAATTTGTTTTCCCCTGAGCTCTTTGCCATTGCGCTCGCAAGAATAATTCTTCTAAAATAACCCGAACCGAACTCACTGATTTTTACTTACACTGTGATGTACTCGTCAGCGAATTCCAAATCCAACTAATAAGAGATTTCGTTTTCGTATTGAACGCATTTCATTGTATTTTTAATTCTCATGATAATATTATTTAGAGCTAGTGTTTTGAAACTAAACACCGAGGCTTCGCGTCAGACTGACCACCTGACCGGAACCTCTGCTCATGCACCTTAGTGTCCACGGTCATGAAAACTAAAATAGTCATAATAGCCTTGAGGCCCTCTGTGAACTGTTGCGCCATTGAGAGAGAGTGTTTTGAAAAGGTGATGCAGTTTGACTATGGTACTGAAATGCTTTTCATATGGCAATTTCTTTGTGGTGAAGACGGGAAGTTTTCTTTGATAAAGGCAGGAATTTAGTTACTAAAAATTTATGTTCTACTATATGCAATGCTTTTGCATTCAGACCGGCAATTTTTGAAATTGCGGTTAACTCAAACAGCAAAAACACTTTTTTTTGTGAAAGGATGAATTAAATTTGGATACAGATTCAGAAATGCATGCTGAATATTTGGATTATTCTTCAGAGGGACATACACACATCTTCACAAACTCACACAAAGCCCTAAACCATTTGAAAAAGTACGGACATAAAAATTTTTGAAGATATATGAAAAATGTTTCATAGCATGTGGATTGTCCTTACAAAAAGTATACATTAAAAAGTTTTTGTGTTCCACACAATTCAACAAAATAAAAAATGGTCGTAAAAACTTTAAAATTTAAAATTAAACTAAAGTCTTCCATTTCCTCATTCTATTTAGTATGGTGTTCAGTTTTTTCATTAAAAAAATGCGTCTTTTTACTAAACATTTTGGGCAAAAATATTGACAGGTTAAGGGGTTGATAATAATCCTTTTCTATATTTAAGGTATCCAACTACGATCGGAAACCCCCATTTTGAAAAAGCGTATAAATGAATAGTTATATAAATATTTAGTGTCACCAGTATTAGAATATACATATAAAATTGTTTTAAAAACATTACTGCTGCAGAAAAAAATTATTTAAATGCTATTCTTTGGCAAAAAATAAATAAAAAATTACATATTTTCAAACATTTTCCATTTCTGAAAAATGCTTCTAAAACAATAATATTTTGCCTGTTTATATAGCTATAACTTCTGTACAGAGTTTGAAGAAGGATTTTTAAACTACACAGTTTTTTTTTAGAACTGAATTTATTCATATTTTAACATATCAGTGTAGAGAAATTTTAACAAAAAACACCGGTTATACTAGTAACTCTTTGAAAGTATTGATAGTAACTTTGTGAAAATGAAGTGAATTTTCAAAAACCCATGTTCAGCACCTACGTAGAAGTCCTAGCTTATATGTATAGACAACATATTATTGCTATTGAAGCATTTTTCGTAAAATTAGTATTTGAAAATATGTAGTTTTTTTCTTCATTTTTTGCTAAAAAATTGCATTTATAAATATTTTTTTTTTTTACTTTAGAAACATTCTTGAAACTATTTTATATGTATATTCTAATTCAGGTGACACAAAATATTATAAAAAAATTATTAATTTATACGCTTTTTATACACAAAATCACAGTTCCGAAAGTAATTAGATACCTTAAAACAGGGGTGTCCAACCCAAATGACCTTGCGGGCCACTTCGGAAAAACGTTATAATCTCGCGGGCAACACATAAAAATATGTACATTTATATCAGATTTGGAAACAAAAAAACATTTATTGGAGTGAAAATATGAAACAAAATGAATTATTATTATTGTTTTCATTATTTTTCATGTATACAGACATAGGTAATATAATAATGCTTTTATAATATAATAATGCTTTTATAATATAATAATGCAATTATCAAATAATGTTTAAAATATATTACCATTAGTTATATAGTTGCCATTTTCTTCAAAATTACGGAGTTCCTTTTGAATTGATCTTTCGTTACTCATTTTTAAAATTTGATTGTGCTGTTATTCTCAAACGATTTAGTATACATTGCCCTTTATCTTAACCGCCCTGAATACTTTTTTTAAACTTTAAAAAAAACATCTCTGACTGCCTCTTGCTTTTTGGGTACTCCAAACAGAAAAGGAGGAGGAGAAATGAAAGTCGCTCACACAGAGAATCAAGTACCATCCATAGTAAAGGATATGCATAATGCAATTCGGAATTCATTAAAAAAGTTATTTATTATAGTAAAATCCAATGTATATAACTGTTTGATAAAATATAAATTTATTTTAATCTAAAGGACGTTTCTATTATCAAAAAGGATTTATTTTAAAACAAGAACAGGTAACAAGCAAATATATTGTAGATTTATATATATATATATATATATATATATATATAAATTTCCCCTCAAATAAATATCGAAATGAAAAAACTTTAAAAACATGATATTTAAAAATTTTAAAAAAAGAGTCGGCGGGTCGTAATTTACGTACTGGAGGGCCACATGCGGCCCGGGGGCCGCGTGTTGGACACCCCTGCCTTAATAGATTTTTCTGCTATAAGCACGCACAAAAATTTTTTACGTTTTAAAAGATATGTTTGTGCTGCTCTGTTTAAATGAATATTTCGAATTAAATATAGCTTCTGTAGATTTATTAAAATTTTCTTATAATACTGAATGAGATATAAATACTTAAGCCACATTGAAACCAGCAATATTTACACGTGTTGTTTTGTATTAGATTCAAAGCTTTTTTATCCGTGTCATTCTTACTGCTACGTTCAAATCCATAGTATGAAAATAATACATAAAAAATAGCATCTCCCCCTTCCATTCGTCACGTTATGATATTCGACCATTCTGACCAAACATTTTGTTTTGACAGGACTTCTCTACCTCTTTTACACTCACCTACGCAAATAATACATAATGCATGTGTGTTCCTTTCCACAACATGGAGAAAGTATTTAAAGATATGACGCGACCCCCTGCATTGCGCAGACGTGCATCGCTGTTTAATGCTCACGGCATGCCATTAACCTTTTTTTTCTTCTTAAATTTTCGCATTCATTTCAAACAAGCAGTAAAAAAAGGTGTTGCATGTCTCTCGTCTCGAAATCATGTTAATAACTCTGTCTACTCTTGATATTGCGTCTGAAAGATGGAGAGGGGAAGGAGTATTGGGAAATTTAGACTGGTTTTAGATTTTTTTAAGGTGCTGATTAAAACCAAAGATTTTGGAAAAGAAAAATCTTTGATCTTAAATATTGGAGTAAGGTTAACTCACATTCAACAGTCTTTTAATGGATAAGAAACCTCTAATGGCTAAATTTTTTTTATATATATATTCATCATCTTCATAAACAACTTATCTTTAATAAGAGTCTACATATTATTCACAAATTTCATTTAAAAAGACTAATTCATAAGAATATTCATAATTTTTTAAATAGTTAATTTTTTTTTTTTTTTGCCGTTCTTTTATTGTTTTTAAACCCCTACTATTAGCTCCAACCCCCTTTTTATCTTGTTAAAATTTTTTCAATCGTTAATAAAATCCCGGCTCAATTGAGTTTTGAAATTTTGTATACACGATTATTTTGGATGACAATACATTTTAATTAAAATTTAAATTTAAAAAATTAATTGACTAAAACCAATTTTTTTAAAAAATTAAAAGAGAAAACAGTAAAATTTGGTTTTCTTTTTTAGTGAGGGTCAAAAACTTGACAAGATTTTTTTCCCTCACGTTTTAAAGCATTCAGTTGAACTGAAATTTTATATTAAGATTTTTTTGGGAATAAAGTACGATATTTTTAATGATAAAGGGGAAAAAAAAATTAATTGATTTAATATCCAACTACTTTTGGGAAGGGGTTTTTAAAAAGGCAAATAAATGGATAATTTTTCCATGATATTTTAGTTTTCACTTAATTAAGAATACATGTATAAAATTGTTTTAAGGACATTTTGACTTAAAATACAATATTTTTTTGGCAAAAAATTAACTTAGAATAATTTTTTTAAAATGTTCCCCTTTTTCGTAAAAAATGCTTCTATTATAAAATATTCTGCCGGTATATTACCCCCGTACAGAGGCCCAACTATAACTTTTAAAAAAATTCACATTATTTTAAAAGTTACCACCCATTGAAATAATGATCGGCATTTTTTTTTAAAAATTTGCCCCCCCTCTTTTGGGTCAAAAAACGGAAAAAACCCAATTTCCTATGGATTTTTCCCAAAAAATTTTTTAGTTAAGCCTCTGTACGGGGGTTCGGGGCCCAAAATAGCCAGGCAAAATATTAAATAATAAAAAAATTTTTTTAAAAGGGGCGAAAAATTAAAGTTTTTTTAAACCGAAATATTTGTATTAAAAAATTTTTATTCTTCCCTTTTCTATATCCCTTTTTTCTAATCTTGACACTAAATATCAAATATTATCCATTTATCCCTTTTTAAAAAAGCACTTTTCCCCGGGAGCGTAGTCGGAAAACCCAATATTTTATTCTGTCATATTTTATATACATATTTATATTAATTGTAACTATTTAAAAAAAAGTAACTAAAAAAAAAATTTTTTTTTTGTTGATCTGGGAGAAATTCGATTTAAAAATTTTTTTTTATATATAACTTGTTTGTGATTTAAAGTCTAAGCCTACGTATTCGTAAAGGTTCTGTGATCTCGATAGTGGACGCGAACTCGTGACGGGATTTCCCCTTTTTTTTTCTTTCGTGAGGGTTTTAAACACCCACCGGGGTAGAAAAAAAAGGCACTCTAAAGCAGTTGAAGTACAAAGCCCCCTTTTTGGACGGTGTGGTGCCCGGGGTCCTTTGGGGGCCATGCTCACAAATTCGGGCTAAATTGTCCCCCCACAAATTTTATGTGGAAAGTTTTGGGAGACTTTTCCCATTCTTTCGCTGAAAGGTAGCAATGGTGTGTACCAGGAATGGGCCCACCAAGACAGTCAAAAACTCCGTTTTGAAATGAGATTTCTTTCCCGACCGCTATCAAAAAGGTTCGTCTTTTATTTTTCACTATTAGAAAAACAAAGTACCAGATAGCGTTTCTACAAAGAGATCGTCTTCAGAGTTTGGAGGAAGAGGTCACAAGAAAAGATTTTAGGTTTTTAAGAAAATGGAACCTAAATTTGATTTGCTCTGTTATTCTATTACTACTGATATCAATACAGGACCTGGGGAGCTACAGCTTGAATTTATTGACTTGATATCAGATTGCAGTGTGAAGAAAATGTTTTTAACTTTGATTTTTCAAACGGGAAAAATTTCCATGCATGAAAAAATTTTTTGGTTAATTTTTTCTTTACATTTTAGTCGACATATTTTGTGAACAAAAGTTTTTCTTGCAAGAAGATCAACGGGGGAAAATAAAAAATGAAAGGTAAAAAAGAGGATAAAAAATTTTGAAAGGCTGCGGGGAATTTAAGAAAGGGCAATCTCAACCCCAAAAATTTAAAAAAAAAAATATATAAAAAATTTTTGATGGGATACATTTGTCACATTAAATTCGTTTTTAAAATTAAGGTATTCCGACTACGTTCAAACCTGTTTTTAAAAAAAGCGCATAAATGGAAAATTTTTCATGATATTTAGTGTCGCTCAGATTAGAATACATGTATAAAATTTTTTTAAAGGGACATTTGAAAAAAAAGGTTTTTTTAAATACAATATTTTGGCAAAAAATTAACTTAGAATAACCTTTTTCAAAACGTTCTTGTTTCATAAAAAAATGCTTCTATAATAATAATATTTTGCTTAGATAGTCAGTATCTAGTTTTGGAAAAAAAATCGCCTGGGTTCATTCACACGTGGCCGACTAACATTCCTTTCTGTCCTATTCCCTCAAGTAAGAGAAAACCACTTTCTCCCTTTGCCTTCCCTGAAATTTTGGGAAAACTACGCTGTCCACACGAGTCTACTTGTGTATTGAAAATAAAGAAAAGCTTTTTATTTCTTCTTCAGACTCAATTATTGTACCGATGAGTCCGGAACTCTATTTTCGATCAATTTTGTAGCTGCGTGTGAAAAAAATTTCTTTTTTTTTCACAGTAAAAAGGAAATTTTGGTAGGAAAACAGGCTCCCCAAAGTTCCCTCGCCCAAAACCCACCTTAACCACTAGTAATAGCTCATTTACATGAAATTGCCCTGTGATCACACTAATGTTGTCATTCAATGTATCATAACAACGATATTTTAGCATATTAAATTAGAGTTTGATTATATTCCTTTAATTTTCATTTGGAAGTGATTTTATTTATGATTTTCAATCATTTTCGAGACACATCGGATGCAAAAAGCTTCTCCAGCGTAGAATCAGAAAAATTCGTCAAGCCATTCATTCGATTGCAAAAATATGTTCTGCTTTGAACGAAAGCAGAAAGTTTTGGTATTATTCTGCTATCTTCAAACATGAGAAGAGTGATGTTTTTATGCGCCTTTGTGTTGTAACAGGGTCATTAGTTACGTCTTGGCCTGTAAACAGCATTATGTCACTCCCTATTCTTTTTTGCTTTTTTAAACTGTGAAGGATTTTCACGCGTGAAATTCCGGGGTGTAAAATTTTTAAATTTCATGTTTAAGACTGTTCCTCTTTTAAATGCTTAGTTCTGCATTTTTTTCCACCTTTGATGCTCTGATGATTTTGTTGATTGCTTTAGACGCTATCATTCGCTACCACACATATATAATGGGACCATTTTCTTTGTAAATAATTCTGATGCAGAGAATCCCACCAAGGACGAAAAGTCACACACGATTTTTTCTCCATAAAACACAAATTTCGACAGAAAAAGAGAAAGGAAATATTGCGGTTTTCTCTGGTGAGAAGCAAGTTCAAAGTGGTTGGATCCGGAGTCATAAACAAATGGATTTTTAGTTGCTCTCTCTCACGCATAGAGCATCATTTGAAAACGAATCGAAATTTAAAAATGTATTGGTAGAAAATATATAAGCAGCTTGAGAGTCTAATCTAGTTGAAATTTAAGATTTTATCGATGGATTCTTTTAGTAATTCATGGATTAAACGGATATTCTAAATGAGAATGCATTCAATTGTAAAATTAATTGATTTACTGATTGAGTAATTTGAAGCCTAGTTGCTGAATGGTAGCCTATCGCGCTCCCAGACCACAGGTCCTGAGTTCAAACCCGGGCCCGGGAAAGGGCGGGCTCAACCTTAAAAACCCCCTTTGGGGGCAAAAAATGAGTATCAACCTTTTATTGGGGGAAATAAATACTGGGGGTTTCCGCGGCCGCGGTAGCCGAGTGGGGGTATGGGTTGGATCGTGGCTTGCCTTGTACGAGTTCCGGGGAAACCAGTACCCTAAAAAACCCGGGGCCCTGTGGGGGGGGCGATACGTTAAATCTGTCGAGAGCCGAAAACGTCCTCCCGTTGGTGTTTGGGGCGGTTTTTAAGAAAGGGGGCCAACTCAGGTAAAGTCCACGCCCCTGACCTTGGTTCCCAAAAATTTCGGTTTCGTCGCCAAAAGCCCTCATGTAGCTGAACAGTGCGACGTTAATATTAAATCAATCAATCTGGAGAGGGAGTTCGCGTCAGATTGACCACCTGACCTTACCTGCTCATCCCCGGTGCCCAATTCCGAATACTGAGATGGACATTGTAGGCCTTGATGTTGGGCTGTTGCGCCACTGGGTTTAGCTTAGATTGATTAGTTGAATTAATATATGTAACATTTCGGGATGTTGTTGTCGTGTCCTTCCCCAAGGAAAAAGAAATTTAACTTCGCCGGTTTGAGGAACCCCCCCCGGTTCCAACCCCCAATTTTTTGGGGGAACCCCCGGGGTCATAAATGTTGTAAATTTTGGGCAATTCTAAGAAGCAATCAAATAACGAGAGGACATCTGATCTAGTAATTTATTCTCTTAATCCTTTCAGGATTATTGCATTGTGTAATTACAGTTTCTAAATTTGTTCATAATACTAAAAATACAAATATATTTTAATTAAAGATATCTTGTCTTAGGTAGTTTTATTATATTTTTGGGGGTTTCCCAAAACCCCACTTTTTTTTTTTAAAAATTTTTAAAGACCCGAACTATTTACTAAAACATCAAAATTTATTTATTCAGTTGAATTTTTCTGCTATACATGATTGTTTTAGAAATGGTTTGTTTGTTTTAATTACATCATAAATTTCACAACAAGGAAGGTCTGAATTAATTTGAACATTTAGCAGATGCTGCAGATACTGAGATTCCACCCCTTTTTGCAGATCAAATGTTCCCTTTAGTTGAAAAAACTCATCTGGAGCATGATGTTCATAAAGACATAACAAACTCAATAATTTTAAAATTGTTACATGAAATACCAGTCCTTTGAAACACCAGGGGGGGGCTCTTTAAATTCCCGGAAAAAACCCACCTGCCCGGGGGGACAATTTTTAAGGGGGGGGGATGGAATTTAAAAAAAAATATTTTTTTTTGCAAAAAGGGTTTTATATATTTTCTTAAATACCGGGGGGAAAGGGTTTTCTTTAGCCTATCTTTTATTTTTGTAATCATTTTAATGCCGACTTTTTTAGGAAAAGGTGGGGTTTGGGCGGGGTTTTGTTGAATTGGGGGTTTGATATGTTTACACCACCGGGAACTTTTTTTTCCCCATCCATGAATGACGTCAAACGGCCACACCCTCATCCATTTAAAATGTTCGGTGTCGGCTATCCAAAAAAAGGACTGGGGAAAATTAAATTTTTGGGAGATAAAAAACCACAGGAGATGTTTTATATTGTTTTTGGGGTGTATAAACAAAAAGGGTTAAAAAAAAGTTGTAAGCCCCCCTCGTAAACTCTTTTTTCGGGAAAAAATTCTTGCAGAAATGGGATATTTCTTCTTTTTCATTTTACCCCGTTTGAAATAATGACAAATTTAAATTTTGTCCCCTTTTTTCGAATTATTTTGTGTTTTTTTCGACTTTATATATAAGTTTTTTGCTTTGGAGAGGGGCGGGAAATTTTTTATTTTTTCCAAGGGCAAAACTGCTAAAAACCGGGACTGGAAACACCCCACCAAAAACCACCGTTTAAGAACTTTCACCCAAATTTTCTTTTGGTTTTTTAAAAATTTATATATATATATATATATATATATATATATATATATATATATATATATATATATTCTGGTTCGATAATATACATTCGGGAAAAAAAATTATCAGTATTTATGGAAAACGCGCGTTTAACCTTTTTTTTTTAATAACGTACTTTCTTCAATTCTGGCACCAAAGGGAATTTCATTTTTGTTGTTGCTCAGGGGACCTGTCTGACATAGTCAGATCGGGCCCCCCCAAATTCATCGTGGCAATGGGCTAGAAGTACGCCTGTCGTTGGCCAAACCTCGGCCTTTTAAAAGGTGACGGAAATTTAGCTCAGGAAATTTCCCCAAAAAATGATGGCGCCCCCCCCACTACCTCCACAATTTGGCATCGAACTGAATTGGGGGGAAATTTTCTCCGTTCGTGATTCAGCCCACAAGACTTTCGGACCCACTGATTTAACAAGCAACGTGCCCCGGGTGACTTGAGGTATTTGGCGGTACGAGCATCGAACCCAGGCCTTCCGGTCCGGAGTCCGGTGCTCTAACCACTAAGCTACCCACGGCCTTTTCATTTCGTAAATTTATCTAATGAAGCTTAATGACTTTATCAAAACTGGTTCTCCACAACTCTTAAGTATTTGATTTCAGAATTATAAAAATTGTCTACAGATGAGAACAATTTTTATTCCTGAAAATTATTTATTTTCTTTTTAGAATTAATGCAATTTTCTTTCCTGAAGTCAATAAATTAATTAAAAATTTGTCTGAAATACTTCTGTTGTTTTTGGATAGAATTAGCTTCCACTTCCAGTAGTGAGTGTTGTATTTACGTCACACTATAAAGCTGCACGAAGTCTATTGACCCACTTTCAGAACTACATTATTAAATTTTGTACAGCCGCAAGGAAAGGTTTATGAATCCACAATGTCGAATACATAAATCTAAATTTTAAAAAAATCCTCACCAGTCATAAAATTTTCAAAAACGTGGACATTTTTGTAACCCTAGACCACACTAAAGGACCTGGATTGCTCGGTCTAATTCCAAACGTGTGGTAAGCCTAGCTGTAGATAGCAATAGAAGATAGATGCTTTGCTTCATACATTGGAATCTTGAATCCACTGGCCTAATCAGTGACGTCTTGATACCCTGCACCCCTACGCGAAATAAGCCTCACTTGCTATCCTTTTAAGTAGACGGTATGGTATATGTTGTCAAATTCATACAAGTTAAAACCCAAAACAAATGAATTTGAGAGACTTACAATCTCAAAAACCTATGCACAAACCGTTTCGACCTGTCCTAGACACAGACGGTGGTCATGACACAATAATTTAGTCTTGTCACTGTTGCCAGTTGGCATATAGTTCGAAATTTCTAGTTTTTAGGAGAATGTTATGGTATTTGATTGTTTGAGGCTGAAGCCCTGGAACCATTTGGCACATGCTTTAAAACGGCCTTGAGCCTAATAATTTATAAACAATATAATCCATAGAAATATATATAAAAATCTACTTTTAAGGTATCCGACTACTTTCGCAACCGTGATTTTAAAAAAACGCACAAATGGATAATTTTCACGATATTTAGTGTCTCTTAAATTAGAATACATGTATAAATTTGTTTTAAGGACATTTTGACAAAAAATATTATTTAAATACAATATTTTGGCAAAAATTAACTTAGAATAACCTTTTTTTTCAAAATGTTCTCCTTTTGTGAAAAATGCTTCTATTATAATAATATTTTCCGTATATAAAACTCAGACCTCTGTACAGGCTCAACTATGTGATTTTGAAAAATTCACATTATTTTCAGGTTACAACCATTTTGAAATAATTACGGCGTATTTTTCTTAAAATTTCTCCCCTCTTTGTTGTGTGTGTGTGTTTTCAAAAGATGGATAAACTCACTTCTAAGTCATATTTTTTCAAAATTCTGGAAGCCTCTTACAAAGGTGTGAGCTATATACAGGGCCAAAATATTATTATAATAGAAGCATTTTTCAAAAAAGGAGAAAAAATTTTAAAAAAAATTTTTCTAAGTTAATTTTTTTTCCAAATTTTTATTTAAAAAAATTTTTTTGCCCAAAATGTCCAAAAAAAATTTTTTTACGTATTCAAATCTAAGAACACTAAATACCCTAAATATTACCCCATTTATCCCTTTTTAAAATCACGGTTCCAATTTGGGGATCCCCGGGGAAAAAAAAAATATTTTTAACGACAGATTTTGTCAGGAAAAATTTTGGACAAAAAAAAAATAAAAACGACATTAAAAATTTTATTAAGACAGAAAAAGAAATACATTCGGGAACTTTTCCCCCCCACGCCGTTACATAACCCCCTATTTTTACACGTGACCTCTAAATCTGAATTTAATTATTCAAAAGTATTTTTTTACGACAATACTATTTTTAAAAAAAAGCATTTCTTTAAAAAAAAAACTCCCAAAGAAAAGATTTTGGCCCAAAAAATTTGCCTTTTTGGACCCCGAATGAGTGGGTTTGTCTTTCTGATTAAAATTACAAAGAAAAGAGGGTGAATATCATTCTTTTTTTAGCTAAACAGTCTATTATATTGTCAAACAATTTTTCCCATTCACAAAAAATTTCATCTCCTTTTGGGGGTGCGAAAAAAAAAAACTTTTCCCTTTTTTCCAAACTGCGAGCATATATAACCGGATATTACAAACGAAACATAAATACCCCAAATGGGAAAAGGGGGAAATTATTCTTTTCGAAAATTTTTTTCCCCTTTTTTTTTCCCAAAACGTTATATTGGGGTGGAATGTCATTTTCCCCCTTGTTTTTTTTCATTGTTTTTTGGAAGTTTGGTGAAAACTTTTTTTAAATGAATATGCAGTTGCAACACATGTCTTGGAAATGCAATTATTTTTTTCCCGGGATAAAGGGTTGGAAAATTGTTTTTCAATATGATTTTTGGGAAAATGATGGAAGATAAATAGAATAAAAATATTCCAAGTTGTGTGCAAAAGAATTTTTGTAAATGTTAGATTTGTATCAGCCCCAAATTTTGGGATCAGCCGGGGTTGATGTTCGGGAAAATTTGTTTTTCTTAATCAAACATTTTTGGGGTTTTTGAATTTTTCCCGATTCTTTAAAAAAATTTTAAATTTTGTAAAAGTAATATTTTTACAGGAAAATGCTCTCTAAATTGATAAAAGAGTATTTACTTATGGTAGAAAAATAATCCACATTCAATTTTAGAGCACAACAAAACGAAGAAACTTATTCTATCTTCTCACTTCTTTTAAACCATTCGAAAATGTATCTGAAGTGTACCAAAGGATTGCTGAAGCAGTGGAAGAAATAAATTTAAGTAGAATCACGACTCATCAAGCAATCACTTCAAAAAATTGTAACGCGTGTATTCGTGTTGAAGGCAAAAACTTCGAACATTTAATTCATGAAAGCATTATAAAAAAATGTTTTCTGTTTTATTTTTAAATTGTTGCTTAGCTTGAATTACACACTTAAGATTGAATTATTTTAAATAAAGTCATTTTGTAAAATAAATAAATAATAATATTGACAATAATTGTAATGGGTAGAAAAGTAGCAAGTGCCGTACCATTCTGATTCTTAACTAAATGGGACAGCTTTTTAGAAACAACTTACTTAGTTGTACATGATATTTTCTGTTCATGAAGAGTCAAAAAGTTAGATGCATAATTTTCTCAAAACTCGACTCAAACAATCTCATTTTAACTGAATAAACTAAGTTTTGTGCTCGATTTGATAGTGTAATTAACAGAACGGCTACGTAAGATCATGTTTGGGAAAAAAATCATTATAGAATTGTGGAATTTGTGGAAGCAGAAACTAATGATGTAATGGAAGACATCAATTTTTTCCCAATTTTTAAAAAACCCTTTTTCATTTTAAATTCAAATGATATAATTTCCCCCAGGAAAAATTTGGGAATGACCCCCCCCCCTTTTACCATGTTCCCTTCCCCTGAGTTTTTAGAAAAAACCCTCTATTAATTTAAACCATAGGTTCCCAAACTTTTTTGTCTCATAGACCCCTTGCCATGTTTTTCCGTTTCGGGTAGACCTCTGATTATCTAATATTGATTTTTTGAAAATTTATCAACTTAAATATCTTTTGGACAGCATGTACTATTACTTATTTTAAGATGATTAAATTTCTAACTGCAAAATTTAAATAAAAACGTTTAAAACTTATAAACACAGTTTAATTTTAAATTTAAAATTTAAAACATAAAATAACTGAACAACAAACAAATGCTTTTTTAAAGAGAGGAATGAATCTTTTTCCTTCAATAACAAGTTCTCAACAATTTTAAAATCAATCCCAGTCAGGTTTAACCCTAGATCTCCTTTGTTAGTAAGGGCCAGTTTTTTTTTTTTGTAAAAAACTCACTTTAAACTCCCTCCCCCACTAGGAAAAAAAATTTAAAAACTTTTTTCATAATATTCCATAATTTGGGCAAATAGCAGAAAATGTCTTTTTTTTAAAACCAAACCCGCTAACATACGTTTTTAAACTTTATTTTTTAAAATATTCGTTGGGTTTTCTGATCCGGTTTTTATTGTATTAAAGAAAAATGCTATTAAATATATGGAAATTCCCTTGGCCCACTGTGATATTACAATAAAAAAAACTATCTCAAACCTAGTTTCAAAAAACTGGTAAAGGGGATTTTAAAAGTTGAATGAAGGTTTAAAATTTTTCCCGACAGATTGTTTTGTGACAAATCGAGAAATTTCGTGACGGGGAATAGTATACTTCATTAGCAATTTTGGAAAAAAGCTGGGAAAAGATTTTTTTTGTCTTGAAAAAATTTAAAGCTGTCACCTAGGGAACTTTTCTTTTTAACCCCCACTAAAAATTTTGTTTAAAAAAATCGTTTCTAAATTTAGTTAGGTTAATTAAATTGGTAAAAAAACTGGTTTCCCCTGAAACAAAATTTTTGGATTTAAAAAAATCACGTTTCCCGGTTTCCAATGAAAGCCCCTACCATAGACCCCCCCTTTTCAATTTATGGACCCCCAAACTATTTTTCCGGGGTGGACCCCCTTTCCAGTCGTCATAGACCCCTGGGGCCCCTATATAAAGAAACCCCTTTGGGAATCATTGGGTTTAAACGATTAAGGCTGTTTTTGCCATATGTACGAGAGCTTGAACTTAACGTGGAGCACATTTTTGGAAAGAAAAAAGAGACTCAATTTTTTTATAAAAATCTGTGACATTGTAACTCATGCATTTGTTTATAATACAGTTTTTTAAAAATTTTAAAAAAATTTTTATAAATAATTAGTTTTTAAATGTAAAGGGGTAAACTCATTTGACATTACGGTAAAGGAGAAAAAAAAGCGTAAAAAAATTTTTTTAAATGAAAAAAAAATTTTCCAAAAATTTGGGTAAAAAAAGTATTATGATAAAATGAGTGATTCTCTACCGGATAAATGAAGCCCGAATAAAATATTAACGTTCGAGTACTTTTTATTCAAAAAAAAAATTCCAAAAATTTTGGGTCCTATTCTTTGGCCCCAGGGGTTGCCTAGAGGACTAAAAAATTGGGGTTTTAAAAAGGAAATTTTTTTAAAATTTTAAAAAAAATTTCAAAACTTTTACATAATTTTTTTTAAAAGGGGTGGGGCCAGAAAAAGTATAAAAAAGTTTAAAAAATAATCAAATTTTTAAAAAAAAAAAGCAAAGGAAAATTTTGAAAAATAAAGTAATTTTTTGGTTGCCATTTTTTTTCTAAAAAAAGTAACCCCTGATGTATAAAAAATTTTTTAAAATTATAAAAATTATTCCCCCCTCTTTTAAAACCCTTTCATTATTTTAAGAATAATATATCTTTTTTTTTTAAAATATTTGAAAAAAATTGAAATTTTTTAAAAAAATTTTAAAAAAGTAAAATTTTTAAAATTTTTTAAAAAAAAAACTTATTATTCTACTAATATAATATTAAACAGTGTAAAAAGGATACATTTTAAAAATTTTAAATCAACTTATAGGGTAAGGGAATTTGGGTACTATTTTAAAAAAATAACATGCGCAACGTAAAAAAAAAATAAAATTTTTATAGAAAAGTTTTTTTTTTTCATATGCTTATAATTTTAAAAATTTTATTATATTTTTAAAAAATTTTTATACCAAAATTTCCTTTTTTAAAAATGTGAAAAAAATTTGAATTTTTAATTTAAATTTTAAAAAATATTTAAAAGTTTTAAACCCCTGGGAAATTTTTTTTAAATTGAGAAAACCGGGGTTAAACGCTGTACCATATAAAATTTCTTGGTATAACGGGTTAAATAATTTTAAAACACATAAATAGACTTACAAACAGTTCAATTACCGACTAATGAGACATAAGAATAAGTAAAGAAACAGATTAAGATCGCCACGGATTTTGTCAAACAACCGTTCTGTCACCTGGAACCAACTTTAAATCCACGTGTTGTCTGATATCAAATACAAGTGAACCGTCTGTCGCCCCACGTTCATGTTCCGCTTCATACTTAGCTAATCTTACGATTTGCAAGAGCTTCATATAAGTAATCCTCTTCACCCAATCTCGTTATGCAGTCTGCATTTTGTTCTTTGTTCACTTTGCAAATAGCCTTAAAGGACGATGGAAAAAGCACACAAATATACAACTAGAGTCAATTATGTTCTTTAAGAATCACAGACCGAAACGTGATTGGAAAAGAAAAAGACTTATAATCATTTATCCGTTTAGAGCAATTTTCGGATTAAGATGATGAATATATTGAAATCGAATAATCGGTGTTTATTTTTTTTAAAAAAAAAAAGATATATAATGTCTTGTAACTTTCCTTGACCCCTGAATGGAAAAATTATGTAGAGTGTTTTCAAACCTGAAGTCAATTTGAATAGAAACAATGAACCGGCAATTTAAAAAAATTTTTTTAATTTTTTGAAAAAAAAATTGGGGTTTTTGCTGGAAATTATTCAAATTTAACTTTGGTAGAAGTCTCAATGGAATAAATTCGTGACGATCCCTGATAATGGTTTCCCTGTTTCCCTTGAATTAAAACACAACAAACCGTGTAAAATTTAGATAAAATTTCATATTTTATAATTGGATAATTTTCAAGTATTAAGAAAAAAAATGAATCATAAAGTTTGTAATATTAAAAAAATATCATACGTGTATTTTCAAAATCAAGTACAGTGAAAATCACTTAAGGTGTCCGACTACGTTCTGAACCGTAATTTTTTAAAAATAGCGCATTAATGGATAATTTTAATGATATTTAGTGTCACTTAGATTAAAATACTTGTATAAAATGGTTTTAAGGACAAAAATTATTTAATAAAATTATTATGTAAAATTATTTATTATTGAAATTATTTATTATTAAAATTATTAAAAATTATTTAAATAGAATATTTCGGCAAAAAATTAACTTACAATAACCTTTATTCAAAATGTTTTCCTTTTGTGAAGAATGCTTCTATTATAATAATATTTTGCCTGTATATAGCTCAGACCTCTGCACAGAGGCTCAACTATGAGTTTTGAAAAATTCACATTATTTTCAGAGTTACAACCATTAAAATAATTATCGGCGTTTTTTCTTAAAATTTCTCCCCTCTGTTGTCGTAAAACATGGATAAACCCACTTCTAAGTTATATATTTCAAAAATTCTAGTTGAGCCTCTGTACAGAGGTCTGAGCTATAGACAGGCAAAATAATATTATAATAGAAGCATTTTTCATAAAAGGAGAATATTTAAAAATGGGTCATTCTATGTTCATTTTTTGTCAAAATATTGTATTTAAATAATTTTTTATTGTAATACTATTCTTAGAACAATTTTATATGCATTTACTAATCTAAGTGACACTAAATATCATAAATATTATCCATTTACACGCTTTTGCAAAATCACGGTTCCGAACGTAGTCGGATACCATCCGTCTATTTGCGATAACTATTTTGAAGGAAATGGAGATTTTTTTGTGGTTTTTATATTTATTTAGTACATTTTACGAAAAAAAAAAAGGGTTAAAATTAAGAAGAGAAAAATAAATTACTATTACTAAAATGGGAAAAAAAAGGGTTAAAATTTACAAAAAATTACATAAATGGGGCCCGTTTTGCACAAGTAGTAATAGAACAAATTCCTAATTTTTCAATTTTGGTGCATTACTTTGCTATTCCTTTTTGAAATGACCTTCAAGATAAGAGATATTTTAATTTTTACAAAAACTAGAGCACTTTATCTTAGGTATTATATGAAATTGCTTAAAAAACAGTGATTATATTCGCATAAAGAACTGTAAATTTTGTAATAAAACAGTGACTGATAAATCTGAATGTTAAAACACTTCTAATGTTATACAGAACATACACAAAAAATTTCAGCAAATTATTTTAAAAACTTTTTAGCAATCGCTGTCCTCGTTTGAGCTTTTCGAAAAAAAACACATTTCGAGTAAAACGCATTTTAAAGTTTGACATGTTATGTAAAGTAATGGCATCTGCTTTTACTGAAACACTTGTAGTTTTTGTTCCAGTGAATAGAAAAAAAAAAAACTTGGTATTTTTATAAAGCTAACAAAATGGCCTATAAAATAAAATCATAAAAAAAAAATTGTCAATTTTTTAAAGAAAAAATCATGATTTAAAGGTAGTCGGAAACTTTAACACGAAACTTAAGGTACTGAAATATTGTTTGTGTTAAAGAATATTGCAAAAAAAAACATATATTAACAAAATTAAGTTTATTAGAGTTTATTTTATTTACATAGATATGTATATATGCTAATATTTAACAAAAAATACATGAAACAAAAACATTCACAAGAACTTAAAGAAATTTAATACAAAATTTTCAAATTTTTTGAAAAATAAACATTTATTGAGTGTTTGGAAAATAGTCTGATATTTTTCTTTGTATTATTTTTTAGCATCAAATTGTCCACAAATTGTTCGATGTCGATCTTTTAATTATTCATTTCACTAATGGAATATGTCTAAATAATTGCGCATGCATTTCATGACGTTCCTCATTTCGTATGATGTGGGAACAGGAGTTACATTATTCATTTCGTATTCATCGATGGAATATGCATCAATGATATTTTTTTTGAGCTTTGAACCAACTTCAAAATGTCTTTGTCTGCCATAATTGGGGCTGTACTCACATTATCATCATCTACTGCATTGAATTCTTCCGATAATACAATAGGACAGTCCAATCCGGCTGGTGTTTTCCGTATTTTGTTCATTCCCAGAAGGGAAATCTTTTCGTGTTAAGCGATTTTTGTTTCGTGTTGAAAGAAAAAGAATACAAAAAGTACATAGTAGTTTGTCTGGACCGTTGTATTGCTTCCTGTTAACCGATATTTCGTCTTAAGCGTTTTCGCGTAAACTATTTTACTGTAAGTGTATTTGTAAATCAAGTGTATTTTACTTACTTATGAACGTTATAATTGTTGACAAATGTGTACTTTTTCAAATCCTGCTATTAGCTCTCTCTCTCTATATATATATATATATATTTATCTTGTTTAAATTTTCAATCGTTAATAAAATACTTTCTATTCATCCAATCAAGTTAAAATAATTTTTTTAAGCTTGTAATGGATGACACTTGATGTTAATACAGTTTTTTCAAATATTAATTGGTTACTTAAATTAAATTAAATTAATTACCGGCTTTTAACGCAAACTTAGATTCCTCCCCATTGTTGTAAGAATGTAACTGTTAAAACAAAGACAAAAGTTGGCGTCGAAAACCTGTTTTTCAGCCAAACCTCTCTAGCCAATGCTCTTTTTTCAATTCCTACTATTAGTTCACTCTGACCATATATATATAGGGTCATATGGTCAATGATGGCACAACTCTCGTCTTTACTTAATTATAAATTTAATTGCTCGTAACTATTTAAAATACGAATTATCATTTAATATTTCACATCTTCAATGTATAAACTGTCTAAAAACAATCACGAGGCATTATCGTCTTTGCTTTTCGTCCTTTTAAAGATGGCGTCTCTGGTTCAGCGTCGTAGTGCGTATAACAATTGGCAGGCTCCCAAAACATCTAAGAACGCTTCCTAGGCATGCGCAGTACATTTAGTGGTGTGGCTTGGAAATAGCGGCCGGCACTATATATATATCTTGTTCAAATTTTCAATCGTTAATAAAATACTTTCTATTCATCCATTTGAAGTAGGAATTGACTTAAATTTTTTTTATATTACTTGTTAAAAGAAAGTTTCTGCAAAAAGCCAAAGTTCGTAAACAGCGAAGGATAACACATGACATCGTAACACATTATTATAGCTATGGGATTATGACGTCTCATAAATTTAGCCTATAGGTCAGTTGAGATGAAAAACGAATCGTCGAATGACGTAGTAAATATTCAAGCCCCCTTCTCAGAGACACTTCGGAAAAAAAATTCTTCTTAATAATTAATCTAGTTAACTAGTAAAATTATTAGAGATATTTTTCATATTCTCTCTGTCTACCTTTTAGCTCAAAGTAATGAGATTAGTGGCATATATGTCCATTATGTAATTTCAACTATATTGACATCATTAAAGCGAAATAAAATCGTGTTTGCGTTAAACTAAATAGTACATCCATATCGTCTTCTATGGTTTTTCTAAAGAACTATGATAAATCTCAGAAAACATTTATAATTTGCAAAGAAAATCTTTAATTTTATCAAATTGAATCATGATTTATTTTTTAAAAATGGCAAAAATGAAAAAAAGAAAAAAAAAAAAACTTCGGTAAATTTTAAAAAAGAAAAGAAAGAAAGGGAAAACAGCAATGTGATTTTCTTTTAAACTTTTCCCTCTTTTTATATAATTAAGCCATAAATCACTATAGTGAAAGACTATCTAAGCATTCTAGGGATCATGTCCATCATCTTATCCAGACTATATTCCCTGAAGAGCGACCGCTTTTTCAAGACGACAACGCTCCTATCCACACTGCTGGGGTGTTCAAGCATGCTTCGAAGAGCATGACGAGGAAGTTGAACATCTTGCCCCTCGGCCCCCGGACTTGAATATTATTGAACATTTATGGGAATATTTGAAATCCAAACTTCGTTCCCAATTTCCACCTCCATTCAGCCTTTCGAAATTAGAGACCATTCTGCAGGAGGAATGGCTTAATATTCTTTTAAATATTGTCCATGACCTTTATGCATCTATCCCATCTCGCATTAAATCTGTACTTCAGTCAAAGGGTGGTACAACCCCCTATTAATATAGATTTTCTATTATTTCACTAGTGTTCGTATTATTTTGTCCTCCATTTGTGTATATATATATATATATATATTTAAGCTACCAACTGTGATGCATTACCTTAATTTATATTAGGTTGAGGAAAAAGAAATCCATTATTTTTGCATGAAATTCAAGACTTTATTTAACATGTTTAGGATGGTCCGATTTGGGTCAAATATGCACCGTTTTGTTGCATAATTTGTTGAAATTTTAAAAGTAACTTTATTATGCCTCTCTCATAGAAGTCTTGGTCCTTATTGGCTAAAAACTCTAGTAATCGATTTTCACAATCTTCTCTTGATCCCAATTTCTTATCACTCAGGAAGTTTTGCAATGCTAGAAAAAGGTGGTAATCGCTTGGTCCGGACTGTATGGTGGATGCATTAAAACTTCTCAACCAAGCTCCCAGAGTTTCTGGCGAGTCACTACAGACGAGTGTGGCTGGCGTTGTCCTGATGGAACACAACACCTCTTCTGTTATCCGATTCTGGCTGTTTCTGGTCAATCGCTAGCTTCAAACGGTCCAGTTGTTGACAGTAGAGATCTGAATTTAGTGTTTGGCCATACGGAAGCAACTCATAATAAATTATTCCTTTCCATTCCCACCACATACACAGTAGAACCTTCCTGACCGCTAGTTCTGGTTTGGCCACCGTTTGAACTGCTTCATCACGCTTTGACCACGATCGTTTTCGCACAATATTGTCAATGTGACCCCTTTCTCATCCTCAGTCACCATCCATTTAAAAAATGGGTCGATTTCATTCCGTTTGGCCAAGGCTTCGCAGACGGAAATTCGATCCATTATGTTTTTTGGTGTTAAATGGTGTGGTACCCAAACATCGAGCTTCGTTTTGAATGCAACTTTGCGCAAAAAAAACTGCGCAAAACTGTTTTATAGTCGATCTTTCGCTCCTTAGTGATGCTACGAATACTAATATGCCGGTCAACTTCGATTACTTCTGTGATTTTATAGACATTTTCGACGACGGGCCTGCCTGTGCGAGGTGCATCTTTAACATCAAAAATGCCTGAACGGAATCAACGAAACCATAATTGCACGCAATTAGCTGTTACAGTATCGACACCATAAACACCATCATTAATTTCAGCCTCCTGGATGGCATTTTCGCTTTTATCAAAGAAAAACTGTGAAATGTACCGAATTTTCTCTTTGTTGACTTCATTTTTTACACCCTTTAACTCACAACTGAATGGACCAAACAAAAAACAATAAAATAACTTTTTTAGTGTGAAATGTCATCTTGACAACGAGCATAAATTTGAAATTGTTTGATCGATACTTCACGAGATATCGACACTACAGCCATCTACCGAAAAAATAATGGATTTCTTTTTCCCCAACTTAGTTATTACCAGAAATTTAAAACAAGTAATTTAAAAAAAAAATTTAAGTCAATTCCGACTTAGGTCAACAAATAAAAATTTTTATTTTAGTTACTTTTTATTAAATAGTTACAATTAATATAAATATATATATACATATGACACAGAATCACACTATTAAGTGACAAAATAGAAAGCGATTTTCCATTTTCCTTTCTCTATATAGGGTGTTGGACTATTTTTTTTGTTTGTGTTACTATTTATTCATTCATTATATTTAATTATTCTAATAAAATAGTATAGTAAAAAAAATCACATTCTCAACAATTAGGCCATCCCAGGTTGGATTCGAACCCACGACCTTTGGATTAGAAGTCTAACTCGCTATCCATTGCGCTACGGGGACACAACGAACGATTTTCCATTATATACATGCTGCTGGACTATTATTTTTGTTTGTTACTATTCATTTTTTAATTTAATTAATGAACTCATATTTGAAAAAAAAATGTACTTGAACTTGAATGGATGAATAGAAAGTATTTTATTAACGATTGAAAATTTGAACAAGATATATATATATGTATATACGGAGAGAGTGAACTAATAGTAGGAATTGAAAAAAAAAAATATTCAAAAATACAGGGTGGAATTATTTGGAATATAAAGTTTCATTGTAGCTGCCCTGTTTCTCACTAACTAATAATTTTGAACTATTAAACATTAAATTATTAGCTTTATTTTTGATATTTTTGGAAGTCAGACGATTTTGACGTTACAATATCATTAATTTAAACAAGGTCTATAATTACTATATTTCTAAGCAAAAATTTAATAAGAAAAACCTAAACATGCTACATTGTCTTTTCTTCAAAGTCTGGAAGAATTTCTTCATTAGAGAAAGAACACTAGTAATTGAATTTTATTAAATATTTTGATATAAATGAATATAAAAAAATAAAACATATTTTTGGCAACATCCAGAATGAATCAAACAAAGGATTTTTCACAGAAAAGAAAGAAAAAGTAACACTCGAGAAATATATTCATCAATAATTTTCAGTTCCGAAGGAGAGTATTAAGCAAAGCTTGATACTTCTGTATTTGATGAATTATCTGTGGTTTTGGTCAAGAAAGAATTATCTTATGAACAAATATTAAATATTTTTATAATATAAAATTAAATATTTAATATTTTTGTTTGAAATTTGAAAGGGGTATTTTGAAGGCTGAAGGTTAAATTAAAATTCATCGTCAGCGGGAAGAATAGGAAAAACAAAAATCGAGGAGAGAAAACAGAGTAATGTAAACAAAATGGATTTTTTTGTCGTATTTGCTGGATTTTACGAAAAAAATTAAACAAAAATGATATTGACAGGAATAATATAAAAAAAAAGTTGTTCAAAAATTAAATTCATGCATAAGTGGGCTCTTGAAGATTATACCTATCCCCCGAAGATATTACGAAAATTTCTCTATGGAGATGTTGTTTCAGTTCAATGATTTTCAAAATGTGTTCCACGAGTCACAATAAAAAATTGAAAAGAAAATTATAAATGTGTATGCACAAAATGGATTCACGTTCTCTGTGAAGTTCATGTTACCATAAGTATCTAAAGATTATCCCAATTATATTAAAATTGAAAATTTTTATTTATGCATAACTTTATTTTGTGATACTCTTTAAACTTATTATAACATAATAAAAGAATAATTAAAAGTTTTTCTTTATATGTACTGGGCACTAGGTTGAGAATATTGTATTATTTACAAAATAACTTCAATAATCGTTAGTACAATGTTTTGCAAAATTACATGATTTTCTAATGGGAAAAATGCTCCTTTATTCATTTACAGGAAAAATGCATACGATGAAGGAGATGGAAGAAATTATTTACATATCGTCCGATTCGACGTTAAAATCTAAATTTAAGCAAGACTAGTTCGTAAATTTTAGGTTACAAATTCATGCCAAGTACACAAAATTTCTCACCCATCTATAAACATTTTAATGCCATTCAGATCAATATATGAATTTAAGTGAAATATATTCCTCAAAGCGAGTGGCTACGAGAAAAAATTTAAAAACAAATTAAACAAAAAGTATGAAATGTGATTGCATATAAATTCAAAAGACCTAGATTTCAACAATTTGTGTAGAAAATTGCAAGCACATATCCCAGTTCCTAAATGCATGGCTAGATGACACTTGAATAAAAAAAGTCACAATTATTAATGAGAAAATTATATTAAATTTTTAATATAGTAAATATAACACTTTGTACGTTGTCTTCATATTAATTATCTATAACTGATCTACTTTAAATGTTATTCAATTCCTCTATATATTAGCTCACACTCTATATATTTATTTATCTTGGTGGAATTTTCAATCGTTAATAAAATACATTTTAAAGCGCTCAATTGAGCTGAAATTTTATATGATTATTTTGGATGACAAAGCAGTAATTTCATTATAATTAATAAAAACTAATTAGTCAAAGAATTACAAATACAGCCACGTTGGCATCATTTTGGCGGCTTGTGTCAAAACTTTAAAAGATTTTTTTTTTCTCGCGTTTTAAAGCATTCAGTTGAACTGAAATTTTATAGACACGATTGTTTTGGATGACAATACGATACTTTAATGATAATTAATAAAAATTAATAACCACTTAATGTTGTGATTCTGTGTCCTATGTATATTCATATTATATTAATAGTAACTCTTTAATAAAAAGTAGCTAAAATAAATTTTTTCTTTGTTGCTCTAAGTAGGAATTGACTTAAAAATTGTTCTTTTATATTACTTGTTTTAAGATATATTCTTCTAAGTGTGTGTGAAATGGGGTTTCCTGGTAACAGGTTACAGTTCTAAGGGTTCCGCGATTGTGAAAGGTTTGAAGATGTCTTTGAAGTTAAATCGGTGTATCTTATACATAGACACGAAGGTTCAAATAATCTCATAGTCCCTGTTTCAATTTAAACAGACGAAAGTTGTCTAAACATTATATATTTCTTTTCAATCATTCAACTTTCGACCACCTGAGGAATTATTTACAAAAACCTCGCTTTTGATTGCATCACCCCTCCTTTGTTCAGTTTTATGTAAAAGAGAGCTTGACCGTGATCAGCAGGTTATGAAATTTTAATGCTCCCCATCCCATCCAATGGTAATCTATAACAGAAACCCTTTTTTCACTCAAGGTTTTCGTACTTAGGAACGTGCCGAGAGCGCACCTGCATTAAAATGAACGCACACACACAAGCAAAAAGAAATTAATTACTTCTTCCAAGAAACCTTGGTTCGTCGGCAGCTAAATCCTGACACCTGCAGTCAATTAACCCTGAAAATAAATTCGAGACTTCGTTATCTTTCTGAAGGCATGTTATTAAAATAATTTCTCTCTCTCTCCTTCTGAATAAAAAGACTTAGTGGTTGAATTAAGTTTTATTGCTTTAATGATTTTCTCGCCGGTTCGTCAGATGAAGCCCTTAAAGTTTTTTTTTTTTTTTTCCCAAGTGGCAACTTAGGTTTTTACTATCAGGAAACGAATTTTCTTCTTTTATCATTTTGTTAAATTGGAACTTCTCAGAATAATATGGCTTCTCCTCGTCTGATTCTTTTTTCTGTCATCGCATTGTGGTCAGTTGCGGTTGGAGTTAATTCATCCTGTTAATGAACGACCGGTAAAAGTTCTAGAAATTCAGTGTGGTGGATGATTAGTAGAATGATGGAATATATATTCTTTTTAGAATTATGATTCATGAGTTCAGATCTATATCTCTTCAAATTTAATTCAATTAATATGCCCACATATACGTGATCCAACACATGTCAAGAAAGTGGGAGCGGTTCAAATTTTTTCGCGCATAGAAATTCCGACAAATGTTCCGAAACAAATGTACAGTAAAACATTTGAATTTGACTTTCATTTGTCAAATATTTCATCATGAAGTTCATTTTTTAAGTAGTTTAATTTAAAGTATAATGTTCTATAGTTTTCAAAATAACTACTGAATTTCTTGAAAAATAACTTATTACATATCTATGTTTTTTTCCCCTTTTGTTGGATATAATTTTGGAAGATATTACTTCCAACTTGATATTATAATTTCATACACTTATTTAGTAGTTTTAATTTAAAAAAATTCAAGCAATTCTGAAAATGTTGCCGTATTTTAGAACAAATGTGTTTAAGAGAAATTGAAAAAGAATAATCAGATTGCTAAATTATTTTGATATACTTTAAAATAAAAAAATATGGTTCTCGTTGATTCTATTCCATCGATAAAAGTTATGAGAACGAATTAAAAACTTGCAAAAATGAGACTACATTATTTACATAGAAATATAAAAACATTTTTTACCTTTTTCTAAGTATTCAATTTATTATCAATATTACCATTGCAAAAATTTTAAATTTTAAAAAAAGAATAATATAATGCTCGGAATTGATTTCGGCATCTTTCAATAACGTCGCACTATAATGAACACGAAGACGATAAGCAACGGACCACGTAATTCTGAACCATGGTCAAGTGACGAGGACGACACTTGAGCTGGCAACCCCCTCTTCGAACCTCTACATCACACCAACGAAAGAACTATGAGCCTCGACAGATTTAACGTGCATCAGCTCCTCTACACGGCGAGTCTTCAGTGGCGTTTATGGCTCAAACTCATGACACGCCGGCTGCGATTTCGAGACAATGACCAATAGGCTACCGCAATCACACGCCATCTTTCGGACAAAGTGGGATGAGTATAAGGTAAAACGGATAATTCTGAACACTCATAAATAGCAACAAATTATTTAAGAAATGAAATTACAGCCTAGTAAGCAACATGTGATCCATGTTTCGAACACATCAGAACGTGATAAGTATCTACTATAAGTTATAGTGATATAATTAAAAGTACAACACTCATTATTCAAATATATATATATATATTCTAGAACTCACACATATTAGAAGTATCCATATTTGAAAATAGCACAAAATAAAACAGAAGACGAAAATAATAGAACAATTACACTGAAAATGGTAAAATTTTTAAAGAAATCGAATTAAAATCATCTGAAATTAATAGCGTTACCGCGGGAAGAAGCCAATAAAAGTTATTTCTAACACACGTTATCCCCATGGCAACCACATCGCCAGACGATAAAAATATCAAGGTAACCATATTGTAATGATATCGCCCATCTTGGCGAACATAAACAACTTGGCAGGTGCCTCTTGATACCAAACTAGCACCACCTTTTTAAATAATCCGCGAACATGTGTGTTCCTTAACATTTGAACACCAGCCGGCTAGGTGGCGTAGTTGGTTTGTCGCTGGTCTTGTTTGCCTAAGCCCTGGCCGTAGTCGGTGGGTTTTCATGATGCAGAAAATCGACAGCGTCCATGTCGTATGATAATACTACATGTTAAAGATCCTTAGAGTGCTTGTTTGGCTTGGATGATCTCGACAAAATTAAATTCCTAGCAAAAGTTCGCATCGTCAGAGTTCAGGTGCCTCCCCGATTGGTATTCCATCTATATGGTGCCGCACTAAAAAGAGATACCAACTCCTGGGGAATGTACTATATGTCTGCAATGGTAAGACAATCATCAGCAGCCCCATTTCCAATTAAAAAAAAAAACATGTGTACGCACTTATCTGTATTAAATTCAGTTATTCTTTGTTATATTTGATAAATTTAAGCAGAATTTGGGATCTTTTTAAAATTCGCGAATCTTAAATTTAATAATAACATTAAAAGAACTACATATGAGAATATAAATATGAAAAATTCCGAGTAATAATTTTAAGAAACCAAAACCTAATATATATATATGTATATATATACACCCCTTCCTTATTTTAAATCAATCATATTAGCCAACCTTTCCCTTTGATACCAAGAAAAAAAAAATTAAGCTATTGCAAACAAGTTTTAATGATCTCTTTCATGCACATATATATATTATACACATTATCTTTTCTTAAAAAAAATGAAAAATTAACGACCTCTGGTCTAATTTAAAAACAGAGATAAAAGGTTTCTGTCCTTTCTAGTTATTTACAAACTTTTAAATGACTCAGTGGGAAGTTTCTATTTATGCTAACCTTCAACCGAAAGTCTGAACTGATTTAGAAATCCCGGAAGTCGAATTTTAGACTCCTTCCTATTGTCCAACTGATTTTTTTCCCCTTAAAAAATGTGACCTCGAGACCGAGATAAAAATGTATCTCGTTTTTATCTTCAATGAATTTCATTCGGGTGGAGCCACGGCGGGGTTTTTATAGTAAAGCTCTATTTCAATAATAACGGCATATGCAATTCAATATACATTTTGATACAAAGGTAGTTTTTAGTTTCCAAATATGATTCTAACAAAGTACTTACAAGAATCAATATTAGTCTAGTAAATTTATTGAGGTCAAAATTTAATTATATATATATATATATAATGCTTTATAAATCATCTTAAGTAAATTGCAAATTAAACACTAAGGAAAAAAAATAGTGAGATTGATTGATTGAATATTAATGTCGTACTGTTCAGCTACACGAGGGCTTTTGGCGACAGACCACGTAATTTTGAACCATGGTCAAGTGACGTGGACGACACCTGAGCTGGCACCCCCCTCTCCTAACTACCACACCACACCAACGGGAGGACGTTTCAGCTCTCGACAGATTTAATGTGCATCGCTGCCCTACATGGCGTGTCTTTAGTGGTACTGGGCTCGAACTCGTGACTAGGCAAGCCACGATCCGATACCTGTACCACTCGGCTACCGCGGCCAAAAAAAAAAAATAGTGAGAAGTAAAATTAATAAATGTAGTTAAATTATTACCCAGTAATTCCCAGGTTTATCTATCAAAATTTAAAAAATATTATCCAAAACAAATATTATCTTTCACGCCTCCGTAAAGAACGATCGCCTCAAAATCCGTCCTTAGCGTAATTCTCTACCCAACGAAATAAACATGCTTGCCAAACTTGAAGTCTGTAGATCTAATAGATTGAAAAACGGAAATTTTCATCAATAATGCCTCCTTGCGAGTCGATTTCGGCAAAACCAATTCTTAGAAGATCCACGAAAAAAAATCAAACAGCCAAATTTCAAGTGCGTAGGTCTAATATTTCTGAAACAGGAATTGTTGTCTATAATGCTTCCGTAACCCCCTTCGGGAGACGATTTCTGAAAAACCGGTTCTAGTTGGATCTCTTTTCAATGAAATAAACATGCCTGCCAAATTTGAAGTCTATAGGTTTAAAAACACGATTTTTTTTCCCCATAACGGCCCCGTAATTCTCCTTGAAAGTCGATTTTCGCAAAACCCGTTCTTAGTGAACCTCCACTCAATTTTAGATACATGGCTTGTCAAAATGCATGTAGGTCTAATAGTTTTAAAACTGAAATGTCTATAACACCGCTTGGGAGTCAATTTTCGTTAAATCCATTACGAGCGGATCTCTACTCAACAAAAGAAGCATGTCTTCGAAATTCCAAGTCTGTAGGTAAAATATTTTCCAAGTTCTAATGGTGAGTGATTGAAAGTCGCTTTTCTCCTTTATAAAGAAAGGTAATGTTTTTATGGGATATCGAGCAACAGATGGAAATATCCCAGAGAAAATATAATTTTAATTCATAAGATATCAAAGCATTTTATATCCTAAGAAAGCTCTGAACACTTGTTTATTAGTTACTTCAATGTCCTCAAATTTTCTGCAAGTAGTATTGCACCAAGGTTTATATTTTTACTCTGCACGTAAAAAGAATATACTACAAATCCTTTTATAGTTGCACATTGGATTATCACGTAAATGAAACTTGTATAAAGCTTTGGAAATATGATCATATTAACCAATGATCGGAGATTGCTTATTATCTCTTATCCTTAATGGGCTAAATTCATATGACATCATAGTCAAATGATAACCCCCAGCTTGTGTTTCCAGCCAATCAGTTCCAAGTGTGCTCACTGTTGTCAACTTTTGCTTAGTGCAGATTCTTTTAAAAAGTATTTATTAGCAAGCAATAATGCACAAGGTAAATAAAACGCATTTGATTTAAAAATACATGTATGATAAAAGTATTTTTTTTTTTTAGTATTTGAGCATCTTTATCCAACTATCAAATCTAAAACTTAATTTAAATTTTACAAGTAGAGCAACAAATGCAAGTCCAATGTCAATTTTGAGTTCAATGGAGAATACATGTTGTTGTTCAGTAGCGCACACAGGAATTTTTCAAGGGGGGTGTCCTGGGCCGAAAGTCCACCATTCTTGTACCATGCTCCTTTTGATTTTCGGGAACAAAAAACAGTAAAAACTTAATTATTGAATAAATAATTAGCATTAATTAGGAAAATTAATTATTAACAAAATTTTTAGACTTACGTTTTAATGCGTGAGAATAAGGCTTTGGAGAGCACCATGCAGGTGACAGTCCATTTTGCTTGATTCCACCCATTCTTGAAGAGAATCACCCTGGGATGGCTACTGGGGCCTCCCACCTCTTTTGCCCTTCAGACACAACCTCATGAAAGGATTGTGGCTTCCCTCTGACGCTATTTAGAGTACACCCATGCCGAAAGGTACTTCTTTTTCAAACATCCGTGCCTCCTCCGGGATTCGAACACCCAGTCAGTGTCACTAACCACTATACCGGAAGGGCGGCATGGACACATGATTGTATTTATCATGTGACCACAGTAAATTTAGCCCATTGGATATTATATCTTTAGTCGGGATGTTTCCCAAGTTATCTAAACATTTGCTGGATTAAAAATTCTCAATGTTTCTTATATTTTTAGTAAAATATCACTATTGAGTTTTCTAGAGCAATGCAATAAAAGTTCCAATTTCATTACTGAAATTGCGAGGTCGTCCACCTGTCATTCCAAAGGACTTTTGACAGTCCTAGAACCCTAAACAAAATCAGTTGATTGTGAAAATAATGAAAGTGAACAAAAATCTTCTTAATTAATCCATTAATGACAATTTTGGAGTGGAGATAAAACAGAGCAACTATCTGAGAATATTAAGTTGTTGTTTGATTCCTTAAAATCATCTAAAGTTTGCTACTTAAATAATGTTTCAACCAAAACAGAATTAATATGACTTACTCATAAACAAAATAGGTATTTTTCATACCTGTAATGAATGTTCTCTCTTTTGAAGCATCCATAGGTATTTTCAGTTTTAAAAATTATGTTTCCCAATTTTATTAAACACATTCCACTTATAACAGGGATTGGTAAATTTTTATTTTGAAAGCCAAATTCAGTTTATATTTTGTGCAGAAGATAACTTTTTGTTTTCCATTAATATTCAAATTTAGGATTATTTTCCTAACAATTTTTTTTTTAATCTTCCTCCAGTATTTTTCGATGCATTGGTGGTAAATTTGTGTTTAAAACAAGAGTGATGAAAAAATTATTTGCCATTATCTTATTTTTTCAGAGAATTGTCTGTATAGTGAAATGTGTTTGGGGTCCATTTGGTAAGACACAAAACGATTCAGAGAATTTTGACATGTATTATAATGAAATGTTTCAACTGATCATTAATTTATGATATGATAAATATAACACAAAATGTGTTACTATTGATTAGCTTGACAAGATTTTCAATTCTTGGACTGTAATGCTTATTCATCACCTCTTTAAGATTATATTTTTTTTTTCAAAACTTTGTTTTTCCTTTAATTTATTGAAATATTTTTATTCCACTTGAAAAAATATACTTCTAAATATTTAATGAAGGTTTTGCATGGGAGTGGAAACCCTGCTTAATAAGACAGGGATATGTACATATAAATTGTTTTATTTGAAAGTTTCATTACTGAATTTTTATCAGGTCTTAAGGTAAGCATCATTGAGTGATTTTTTCACACACACACACAAACTGCCCAATATTGCATACTGCTTCAATACTAATACCGTTTTAAAATGATCCAGGCTGCTAAGTTAGAAAGAATGTCCTTCTGTAAAGGAATTAAATTTGTAAAACCTATCTTACTTATTTTGAGCAAGTATTTATAGAAACCAATAATTAAGAGGAGCTCCTTTCATACATTAAACACATCAACCCTAAAGGTGTTCAAATATAATATTTTGCATTTTTAACAAGTGTTTTGAAATATTCTGATAATTCAAACCTTAGTAACATAATGTGCAAAAAGCAAATTATGTTATCATTGATGTTTATTAACAATGCACTAACTACTAACCACAGACCTCATAATTCGGAAAACCTTGGTCAAGCAACATGGACAACACCCATGTTAACATTCCACCAAAGTGAGGACTTCAGGCCACCATTAGCATCAGGATTTCAAATGAAGTAATACTAGTTATAAGTTTCTGACTACTGTGTAGTTGCCAAGTTTTTAAATAATTCATTAAAAAAGGAATACCTTTGTGATCTATTTTGTTAATACATGAAAGAATAGCCCATTATTAAAGTTCCAACTCAACAATTTATTTTTAATCATAATTTTTCATCATCATTTATTTTAAAAACTAATTAACAAACTATTTCCAAAAATATAGAACTTCTCAATTTAACACAAAAAATATATTTTTTAATATTAATATACAGATTTGAAAAGCTTATTTTGGATTTGAAAAGTTTAGAACAATGTAATAAATTAAAGTCAGTCTGTACAAAAATTTTTAAAAAATTCTTATTTTTTTTTCTTTTTAAATTTTAACTTGATTGAATAATTAATATATAACTCAATTCTGTAACACTTAAATGCATGAAACAAAATGATTCAATCAAATAAGATTTTTTCAATCAAGCTTTATGACATTTTAAAAATAAAACAAGCTTGACTTTTTCTCTTTCCATCTACATTAAACTCAGTTATGAATAAATAAAACAAAACATTAAAAAAAAATGTTTATATAAGTAAAAAATGCATACACAAGCACATGATCCAAAAAAAAAGTTAAGTAATAAAACAAAGATTCAAAACAGTTTAAGATAAACAAAAATCACAAGTTTGTTCTTCTAAGTTTTGAACTTAAATGCAAATGAAATAATCTCAGGAAATTTCCATTTAAACCAATGGGTAACTTGCTTGAGTAGCAATTCCACATTGGTTTTCTTTGTTGCGAACCATCTTGATGTAGCCAAGCTGACCCCAACTTGTACCCCAGCTATAATATAAAAATGTTTTACAATTACACATGTATACTGATACAAGAGATGTAAACAATGTACTATTTCACAATAATAATAATTAAGGATAAATTAAATAGTCATTCACTAAAAAAATTCTACAATATCACTGATAAATTTTATAACACACATCTGAAAACAATCTTCATCTAAATATTACGGAATCCTTCCTAAAATAATCACACATGTGAATAATTAAAAAACTCTTTTTAAAAACTGTCAATTTAAAACATTCATTTTTTGATAAATACACAGACATTCTAAACCAACCAATCATTCTTTATCAAATAAGGGGGATAGCACACAAACTGAAATTACAAAAGCATCCCTACATATTTTAATAATTCGAATTTCTAATACTAGATCAATGTTCTTGAAATTTCTATGTAATAATGTTTAATAATGCAGGAATGATACTTTTTGTGGATGAAAATATATTATAAAAAGGTCATTTTTTTAAAGAATGGCCCATTTGTCAATAATCAGTGAGAGATATAATTTGGTTATATCCTGAAAATAAAATTCATATCACTAGATATTGATTCAAAATAAAATGAATGAATTTTAGTTTAATTACCTGTTTTTAACAAGCCAATAATCTTTTCCACTTTTTGTAGTTCCATAGCCAACAACTAAGACTCCATGATCAAGTTCTTGACTACTGCATTCTTCTTCATCGTAGACACCTATGAATGACATATAAAAGGTTTTGATTGAAACACTTTCTGTCAGTTACTTACTTTAACTTGGTCAATAAAGATAATTAAGATATTGTTATGCAATACCAGGAAAAAAAAGTATGAAAATATGCTTTATTAAAAACTTTAGATAAAGAAATAAATGTTTATTGTTATCAAATACTTCCATCAAACTAACTTGAATCAATTCAAATTATTTGTACTAAAACTTTTTTTTAAAAAAATTCTGTTTGCTAATAAGACAATAATAAATTGAATAATTGGAGAAATATGTACTTTTTATAATTCAGAACCTTTAACACATCTTCACCTTTGCTTTTTGCAAACCTTTTTAAGACAAAAGCATCATACTATGGTAAATATTGATTTTCTTTATTGTATGCAAAATTATGATAAAAAAGAAAAATTCTTTCAAAAAAGTTTTCTATTAAATTTATATTTTTTTAAATGATATCCTTCAATTAAGATACCAAGCTAACAGAGAATATATTTTTAACTCTTATCTTTGTAATATTTTTCTATTACATATTTCACTCATGAAGTCAATTCCAATTGTTTCCAGAAGAGATAAGAACCATAAATCTTAATGACAACTTTGTGTGCATTAAAAGAATATCTAACCGAAATTCAACTCAAATTTATAAAAAAAAAATGAACTACCAATGCAACAACTCTTGGAGCATGTTCAACATTAAATTATAATCAAATGAAGATAACAAAATATTGATAAAACTGTCTCAAAAGCAGTGAATTCAACAAAAATATATCATGAATTTGATTTTGAGTATGAAAAAGTTAAAAATGTCTTACAATTTTAAAAACTGCTAAAAGCAAAAATTTTTACAAAGGCATAGGGAGTATCAGAACTATACTTTAAAATTCTTCAGTACTTAAATGGAATTTTTATTAGATCTCATACTAAAAATACTGAAATTTAGGATCTGAATAGTTCCATTATTGCAAAATTCCTATTTATACTTAAACTTACAGAGAAATGTATAAATTTTGTGCATGTGTGTGTTTTAGCACTACTTTATAACTACACTGAAAATATTGACAATGAGTTTTTCCCATTTCATTGACAGACAAAATTTTACCTTAAATTCTAAATGCTATCAGAAAACATAAAGACCTTTAAAAGTACCATGAATTTGACTAATATATACTGACATCTGATTGTATATTTAACATTCACTCCAAAATTTTGAAGAACTATATATTTTTCAAAAACCTTAATATACATTTATTTTTTTAATTTTCTAACTTTATAAAAGGATAATTACACATAATTAAGATAAGATAATAGTTAAATATATTCAGAAAGATATTTTTCAGTAGAATTTATTTCGAAAAATGTGTTACCCTTTGAATAAAATTGGAAAGATTCATGACTTGCATCAATAGCTACAGAAAGAGGTCCAACAGTTGCTACAGCTTCCATTAGTTTAGTTTCATCTCCACTTGGAATATCTACAAAACCAGTGTCTGTAGCACCTACATTTTGTTTTTTATAATGACATCTACCTTGCTATAAAATAAAAATTAAAGACAAAAAAAAAATCAATAAAATGTATAAATTACTTTCTTTCAAAGCATCTGTGATTTAAATTGCAGTAATTCACACAATTAGCTCATCTTTACACAAATTAGATCCTAAAGAATAAATTTAAAAACTACAAGGGTTTTTTTAGTAAATTTACTTTTGATGGGATGATAATGAGTAGTTCAATATTTATTAAAATAATTATTAAATCTTGCATATATTACTTAAAACTTTTTAAAAGCCACACAAACATTTTAAAACTAGTAAGGAATTTAAAAATAAAAATTTTAACTAAGAAAAAGCCACATTATACACAAAATGAAATCAAAAATTAAATTTGTGACATTTAAAAAAAAATTAAAAATTAACATTTACTACAAATTAATTTGATTTGGGTAAATTAAAATTAGTTGAATTTTTGTAGATGAATACTACAATCCATAAACATTGAATCATATTAAAGCATTATATTTTTTAATCTATACATTTCTATACAATTCCAATAATTTTAGATGAAACATTAAAAATAAGAAAATAATGTATCCAAATAATGTAATTACAACTAAAGTTATCATTTTCAGATGCATTACTGAACACACATGAAAGAAATTATCAGAACATCAGTATTGAAAATATTTAAAAAGTTTTCAAGATAAGCAAACACATACAACATTTGAGTTGCAAAAATTTAATTTTTCATAATATAATTAGTCAGTTATTGATCCTTTAAGTCTCTATTATTTTTAAGATATTTTTTTTAGTTATTTGTAAGGCTAAATTTAATCAAAATATTAAATTTTTTTAAAAATCATTCAGTGATCCATGAAATTAAATGGTACTTAAAAATTTTTAAGTCTTTGCAATAAGTTATAGTCAGTAATAATGACTCAAATATTAATTTAATTTAATAAAAATTTGTCAAAAAAGTTTTGGTACAAAGTTTGGAATTAACTATTTTTAGAGACTTGCAAACTCAAAGAACAATGATTTTCATCATAAAATTTCTTTTCAGTAGATACTGGCTCATTGTGACATTGATGAGAATGAGCATGCTGACTTTCTTGATAAGAAAGGAACCCTTGTGATCCAAAGACCCATGAGAATTTCAAATTTTAATTCCTTAAGACTTTTAACTAATATAGCTTTTAAGTATAATTTTAAAATGGAAGCCGCAGAGATGTCAAAGGACAAGAACTGGACAATCTTGAACGAGAACCTGTCCTGAATTTTTGAGGTTCCTAGAAAAGCTGCGGTAGACTTTTGACAGGGTATGACTATCTGAGATCTCATCGCTACAGAATTGGTATTGCTGACTCATTGGACTGTACTCTGTGTGACTTTGGTCAGCCCATGACCCCTGAACATTTAGATGTGTGCCCAGCACTAATTTCTCAATTTTTTTGTGAAAAATATTGGAGAGCATGTGCACTAATGGCATAGGTGCTACTGTGGCATTGGTTAAATAAAAAAAAAGAGAGACCAACAACAATATCAAATTCATATATACTATAATTAAAAGCTAATTTTTTTTCAGTAAAAACTATTCATTTTAAATATATTTAACAAAGATATTATATTAAATGTATTTTTGATAACAAAGAAAATTTGTTTGTGTTTTTTAACTAATAAAAGGATAAAACCAATGAAAAAAATATGCATAAAAATTCTTTAAACGTGTACGACATAAGACAGTTTAAAAAATTTTACTGTAAATTTACACTAAAAACAAAATTATAAAACCAATCATCAGATGTCTTTACCATTGCTTTGTATGGGTAAGATTCTTCAGTATCAATTCCATGATTATTTTTAATGTAATCAAAAGCTTGATCCATAAGTCCTCCATTGCATCCTTCATTTCCATATTTACCTGAGCAATCAACAAGATTCTGCTCACTCAATGAAACTAGTTTTCCAGTTTGACGGAAGTGCTGGCCTTCAAGAGCCCCAGTCTGAAATGAAGAATGATTTTAAATATAGTATATACATATTAATGATGATACAAGACTTAAAGCATTAATACTATCCAAAAGAGAAAATTATTTCAACTATGAGACTAATATATTAAGAAAAGGAAACAGCAATTTTATTTAATTCATCTATCTGCATTTTACAATACACTGGCAAATTTACAATGTCATAACAATAATCAATTCAGAGATTTTTTTAAAAAACCTTCCAAAATTTTATAATATACTTAATAGCATAAAAATAAATTCAATAACTTAAAATTTTATTTGCCATAGCTGTTGGCCAATAGATATAATTTGTATGTAAAAAGAAAAAATAATATTTACATTCAATCAAGTATTTTGTATCATGATTCTAATTAATTTCATTACTATTTAGAAAACTTATTTACAAGAGATAACTTTTTAAAAGATAATGTAAAGGAATTAAGATTGATTCTATGGTTATAAAAAACTTTGCATGCATCAACAGCTTATCTTGCAGCAATTGAGATGCTGTTTAAATTATATCCCTAAACTTGATATAGCTTTCCAAAAAAATTGAGGAAGTAAATTTACTAAATATTGCAGTTCTGGACCATTTTTTTCCTTGACATGGCAACAAAAGAACATAAGAATTCACACACACAAGCAAAAGTTAATATTATAATTATTTTAGTTAAAACAGATTTTCCCTCAACACTTTTAACAAAAAGTTTTGTTTGCTATAAAATCAATAAAATTCAAAGCATTCTTCAATTAAAACTATTTTTTTTTCAGATAATTTATTCACTTTAATAGAAAAAGACAACATGATAGAAACCAATATTTAAATGCAATTTGAATTTTTCTTTTAAGAAAACTACTATTAAAAAAGAACATACCTTTTCCTAGACTTATAATTTATAAGGCCACTAAAAACCACACAAAAATCATTATTTTTACAATACATAATTTATTTGTATTTTATGTACAATTTTTTATAATCTGACTGAATGAAAACAGAGTTAAAAAATTATCAAACTTCAAATCTGTTGATTGAAATAAACTTCATCGTATGTTAAGACCTTGCACTTAAAAAATTGTAATACAGTGCAACCCTTTTTCAAAGATAGCTATTGAAACTTCATTCACTTAATATTAAAAAAGTTTCATGCCACAATATTAAATTATATATATTCAAAATTCACCGCAATAAATTCTCATCTTTTACTTAAACATGATTAACACTCTTTCAGTTGAAATTGCTTTCTGTGCCACAATAGAATTATTAATAATTTCCCTCTTAAAATATACTATTTGAAAATTTCATATCTTGATTTTACTCTCATTAACCAATAAGAATCAAACCAAGAAATATTGTTTTCCTAACAAAAGATTTAGGATTTAAACTAAATTATTAGGCTTTTTCAGTTATATAAGGGGGGGAACATGTTAAGACTTACACTCTTCCAAAATAATTTTGCAATTAATGATTAAAAAATTTTCAAGTACACAAAGTAAGATTTTAAGTAGTTCAGTATTACATTCTATATACATTACATTCTACATCAAAGTTTTTATTTATAAACTTTTCTTCAAGAATTTATTAACATAAGCTTTATTTATTCATTAATTGAATAAAATTTTATTTAATAGAACAAATTCAGAAGTGATTTTATTTTAATGCTATTTTATGTCTCCTCTCATGTTTTAAAAACTCATAGCTAAAAGAAATATTTTGAAGAATTATAGAAGTATAGTTTCAATTCTTGCAGTAGGTGATTTCTTAAAACAAAAGGAATTCCAAAAACTGTATTATGAGTACTATTTGTGAAAGATAAGTTGGTTAAAGTAAATTATTCTCAAACTTTCAATATAATTATAATTTAAAACTATTTTCGACAAAATTTTCTGAACATAAATTTGAACCTAATTTTGCATTTATTAGTCACAAATTCAAGAATTATAGTAGTATGTAAAGATATGATAAACATATATTAAGAGGGTGATGAATTCCTGGTTTGAAAAAAATCTGGTTAAAAGGTTTAAATTCTGACCATTATTTCTTAAATTCCTAAGACAATGTATTATTAATTTTTCACTTAAAAAATCGTTTTCTTAAAAAAAATATTGTTGTTTTTTAAATTTCTATAATTTTTTTTTGATTATTTTACTTAGAATAGTTTTCAGAACTTCAAAAAATGTTAATTATTAACACCAATGGAAATCATAATTTAAATTTATACTCAGTACCACAGTATTTGTTGAAAATAACATTTGATTCACATAAGAAAAACATTGCAAGAATACTTAATTTATATTACAATACTAAAAATACAGATAATTTTACAAATAACTCTTATTTTAAGTATTAAGTTTTTCTGAGTCCTTTAATTATTTTTTAAAAATATATTTCTCAATTTATTTAAAGTTAACCATATAGGTTCTGGTAATATAAGTTATAGCACTTACAGCACTGAATGACCAACAAGATCCACAAGAACCCTGATCTTTTACAGGAGTTACATAACCTTCTGCTGTCCAATTAACCTTATCAGGAAGCTTAATATTGGATGGAGACAAGAAAGTAGAGCCTGCTGAAAGACTTGCATTGTAGTTACGTTTAAAACCATTCATAGCTGAAACAAACTCGTGATGAAGCTGAAATGAAACAATTTTTGCTAAAGTTACTTAAAAGACAGAATATTAAAATGTTACATTTTTAATAATTTTTAGAGCCATTCAGGAAGATTCTTTCATCTTGTAAGACGCAACATTATTTCAATAGGCAATGGAAATTTTTTTAAGATTAGCCTCTTCGGGACAAACGTCCCATATACGCACCTGCAAGAAACATCATCAACTATCAAATGACTCGTATCCAAGCTAACGTGCTTTCCCTCCACAGGCCGAATGGCACTAATATGGGACACGCACTTGGAACATATTGTACGCTCAATTTTTTGGCAATAGATGGCATTCTATACCCATATGGTTTGAGATACATGTTGATCTGACTTTCTACTCGAAATGAGAGAAATATTACTCACATACACATAGTTTTTGTTTTATAGACATATGGGGGAAGGGAATGTTTTTTAATTGAATGCTTTATGACTGCTCCTGAAATGAGCACGTGGTTTTTGTTTATAGTGAAGATGAGAGTTTTATGTTCACTAGAGCATTTGGTTTGCATTTGCATCTAGTTTTTAAAGGATAGTTAAATCTGGCAGACATAATTTTTTTTTAAACATTTACAAGGGCGAAGTATCAAAAATGTTTAACTGAACTAGGAATAGCAGAATGATGCAAAATTGATTCTGAATTAGAGTAGTGATAGTGACAAATAATATATTCTGATTGTTTTGTTCATTGTAAATTTTATGATAAAGATATTTCAGACATCTATATGTCGATTACATTGACAGAAAATGATAATCTATGGTCATCAACTATAGAAAATTTAGTTTTTGTTAGTTCACATTCCCGCAAAAAGAAACTTTAAAACAGCAAATGCTTTATTACCAGTGCAGAACTGTAATATAGGATTCAGTGTAGATTCCTGTTTCAAAATTTTTCATACTAAAAAGAATTTTAAGAAACATATTTAATTTTCAAATGTATTAGGTTAACAGTCATTAAATGATAAACAAATACTGGCAATAAAATGTTTAAAAAATAGTACTTAAGCAGAAAGTAACTTAAGTAAATGGAGTATGTAAATATAAAATATAGAAAGCATATGTTTTAATTGTGCTCTACAGAACTATATTAAGTAACATGTTCAAGTTTTGGTATTTTCATGGAGTTAGGCTTAACTACACAAAACCCTCTAGCCTGTGAATGGCACTCGCGATAGAAACCTCCGGCCCTGGCGGTATGCACGTGTTTGCTTCTTTCGTCCTGAAAAGTTTAATAACTTCCATAAAAAAAATTAAAATCTGAACAAGCAAAAATATTTGTTTCTACATCAAAATCAAATCTGTCTGTTGATAAATATTTTCATTCCAAATTGTACAAAAGTAACTTTATTGCTACATTTTCTCTAGACATCAGAACATCTCATTGAAACAATTTAAAAAAAAAAATTCAGAGAATAATAATAATAATAAAAAAGCACGATTAAAAGTTTTATGAGAAATTTATTGTATAGAAAAATTAGTATTTGATAATTATCTATGCATGTATCATGCAATATTTTTAAACAACTGTGGCATGTAAGATAAATGTTTGCAAGAAAATTTCATTTCATTTTTAGAAAAAAAAAAAGTTTTTTCTTCAAATGCTTTTTTAAAAAATTTTCTTTAACATTTTTTGTACAGATTCATCTATATGCAACACAATCTACACGGTTATCTTCAATAACTAATTGTTCAGTTATGAATAGGTAAAAAGGATGCATAAGAAATAAAAAAGTTATTTCACACAATATAAAATTAAATTTTGATAGCATAATTAACTGAAAGTATATAGGCATAATCAAATTTGCTATTATTATAAATTTTGATTGGGTATAAAAACTTTAAATTTGGGTATTAAAATTAAATGTTTGGTTTTTCTGAAAATGTTTTTATCTTTGGTGCTCTATCACAACAGTTATATTGAGAAAAACCATAATACAAATATTTCCTCTAAAATAAAATAAATAATAAACTAAATCCAAACCTTTTTACAAAAATATAATTCAATACCAATTTTTATAAAGATATTTAAGACATTTTATAGATTACATTGAAAAGCTTAATTGTAAACTTTTATTTACAGCAAATATGATAATAAAGTCCTACTTTCATTTACAAAATTTTTACTTTTTATTTCATTAGAATTATTTCAATTGAAATATTTATTATTCACAATATAAATATGTATATAATATATTTTTATATATTTTAAATTAATATTCATTATTTTACATGAAACAATGCTCACATTATTTTTATGCACCTCAAACTTGTCTTTGGTTATAAAAAACATATATATACTTAAATCAAGTGATTCAGGTAAGAATATAACTGGACACATTAAAAATTATAATATAAATCAAATGCATATTTTTAGATTTAAAAATATTTACTCAAGACAGTTAAAAAGAACTTACCAGATCTCCAAATTTGTTCATAGCTAAACTATAAGATTTATGGCCAGTTAAATACAACTTATTATGATGAGCAATTTTATGTTTGTTTTCCATGAATACTTTCATCCTAAATGTATCTTCAATTTCTGCATAAATTTTACCTTTAAAAGAAACATGCTAATCAATATTCATTCCTTGTTAAACATTAATATTATCTGGTTCTATTACTGATATTTTTAAAAAAATTATTTGTTTTTCACTGAATGCTTTTGTAACTATAACATATTTATAAAACATTACTTGTGGGAGTGGGGAACAGACAATCAAACAGATGTTTTTGCCAATCTTTTTTCTCAACATAAGTTATCAGTTAATTCATCATAAAAATCTACATTTATCTCAAATGTCCTATTTTGTTTTTAAATCTACATCTACCCTTTCAACAAACATTTCTGATAAACAAATATACCTTTCCTCATAGCTCAAAAGTAAAATTAACTTTGCCACTGTTTTTAAACATTTTAAAACTATACATAGAATTAAAAATGTAACTTAGCCTATTTTTAAACACTAAACCTCATTAACTATTTGTCTTTAAAAATTTCACACATTGATTTATATAATACTCTATCTCTTTGACTTAATATTATATTACTTTTTTGACAAGGCATTTTTAAAAGATCAACAAACTTTTAATGTTTTAGAATTATTCATTTCTACACTTAACTTTAAAGCAAAATAAAAATATATATTTATTGGATATACTTACTAAATTCTAATTTGAATGCCTCCCATTCTTCTTTGATTACATCTAATTCAGAAACATAAGCATTTGCTAAGCTAACTGCACAAAATACTAGAACAACGATACTTAGGTACTTCATTCTGTAATAAAAATGAAACATTTTATTTGATGAAATTACATATTAAAAAAGCACATTTAACATGAAACTGACATTATATTTGCAGTACTGTATTCCAGTCCTCCTCAAATCCTACTTTTATCTAATAATAATGCTGGTAAATTTTATACTATTGAATAATTCCAAGCAGCTTAGTATTAAAATTGCATTTTATCACATTTAAATTAATTTACATTTACACATAAAAGTATAGGTTGTACACAATGTTTTCTGTGACAATAAGCAATAATTAAATGTTAAATTATTCTTTGCTTTCAAATGATCACGACTTCAAAAAAAGAAAAGAAACAGCATACTGTATGAAACACCAGTGTTTTTAATACTTTACCTCAAAAAGAAATGATCATCTAACTATAATTTAAATAAGTATCATACAAAAAGAAAAAAGGAAGGAAAGAAAAGAAAGAAAAAATTAATAAATTTGCATTCAAACATATGTTAATCATTGCATAACATTTCCAATTACATAAGACAAATAATAATCTCCCTTGTGTGTGTGAGTTCATTCACCATAAAGCTTGAACCTCTGATTCAAGAAAATACTAGAGAGTTTGAAGTCAAATATTGATTGAAATATTGTTTAAAACACTTTGCTTTTTAGTAAATTACAAATTTTCCTGTTGCTCAATTTAAAGTTTGGTGTTTAAATTTAAGTTCTTATTAACCCTAAATTTAAAATATTTTTCATTAAATAACAGAAGGAAATTTTGGGTAATTTAATTCAAGGGGGAAAAAAACTCCAAATGCGAAAATAAAATGCAGTCTTTTAGACTAATTTAGTAAACGTTAGCATAGTTAAATTAGATAGCGGTAATATTTGACGAAACTCCAAAACGAAAGGCTTAGCATACACCATAGCTGATTAATAATATTTAAAATCATACAATTTAAAAGTTTGGTACATCGGAGCTGAAAATTAACTACGTAAAAACTCAATATAACTAAAATTTCGAATTATATGATAATTAAAACCTCAAAGAGAGAGTTTCCGTACCTCTATATTTTAAATGAAAAAGTTAATTTTTTTTATGAAAGCAAAATAAAGTTAATAAATTTAATTTTAAGCAAAATATTTCAGTTAAAATTAAAACCACTAACTATAACTTAAAAAATTTTTTAAACATATCAGATTAAAATCAATCACATCAAAATTCACAAGAACTTATTTTCGAATTTTTTAAAAATATTACCTTCCTCACTTTTATAATTAAAATAAAGAAGACGAATGCCAATAAATAAAAATTGATATTTTTTTAAAAAAAGAAGTAGAAAATATTTCAACAAAAATTAAAATAACCAACTACACACACACAACCGATGCTTCTCTCAATTTAAAATGCACATTCCAATAACAGGAAACTTGTAGCCGATGTTTTCATATTAAAATAAACAATTTTTTATCAAGAACTAACCTTTATATGGTCTTCTCGCCGCTTATGGATAAAGGAAAAATAAACAGTGTTGATAATAATTTCACAGAAGTCTTACGAATAAAAAACAGACGGGACGATTCCCTTTCGTTCGCAAAATGTATAAAAGTACAGATATCAAACAAACAAAGCGTTACTGTAATTCACCATCACATGATTTTCTGATGATGCCAACAAAGAATGCCTCATTCGCAAAGTCACATGACGATGACAGAGAAATTCTTGCAATTGACGATGACGTCATAGCTTCACTTGCAATAAGAAGGTTATGATGTTATGTAAGAGTTTCTTTTTTTGATGTGGAAAAACAGTCACATTATTATTTAAGCAATCGTGGAATTCAACAAGTTCTTCAGAATCAAATCTTTATGTTCATCGAGCCAGATGCTAAAGAGGCATTTTAAAAAAAGAGTAGGTTCTAAAGTAGAAGAGGTTTTTTTTTCTTATGTTTAAAAAGGAAGATTGGATTCCAATGGTTAAACTATTTAAACACTTCCACTATGTCGCTGTACATTATTCGTATAACTGGTAACATGATTATTGATAATGGAAATCATTTTCATGAAAGTAATTAATTCTGCTCATTCTTTTTTAAAAAAATATTTTACAAAATAATAATTGAAGTACAAGTGCATTCTTCAAAAACCATTGTGTAAAGGAGCTTATATACACGTCAAATCTGTCTAAGCTCTATTAGCTGTCTAGCTAATAGATTAGACAGATATTTGTATGGTGTGGATGTTTGGATACAAGGACGGCTCTAGGGCCGGACAAACCGGACCCTTGTCCGGGGCGGCAAATTCTAAGGGCGGCATTTGGATTGAATTTGAAAATATATATATGTTTTTCTTTGTGTTGCAAAAACTTGATATATTTTCTGAAACACTATTGAGTGTAAATTTGGTATTTCCTTTATTGTATCTTACTTCCTTATTTTGTACTCTGTATGTTTAATGTCAATTTTCTTTTACGTTGAAACTTAAGAGTTAGAGGCATAAGTATATGTTCAATAGTGAAATTTGATAAGTTTACAAAATCTTTTTTCCAGTAACTCCCCATCCCGAAGTAGGGTCAGCATGGACATTCCTTTCACCCATACGACGTCCGATGTCAACTATCCAAAAGAGGACAGGGACAATAAGAGTTTTTTGTAGATAGAGAGTTCGGAAGTGTTTTATTTTAGTCTCTTGAGTGTAGTTACTAAAATGTAAAATAAATTTTTGTGATCCCCACCATCAGTAGACTCTTTTTTAAAAAAAATTCGCACATTAAAATGAGCGATCCTTCTTTTCTTTTCACTCGTTTGAATTGATAGCAGATAATTATGTCCTTAACGTTGAATTATTTTATATATATATAATATTGTAATGCTGCCCTTTTGTTTGCAAGAATTATTCGTTTTAAATATGTGTATCTATGTGGACGACAATTTTTTTAAAATTATTTTTTGCTTTTGAGAGAGGGGTGGCATTTTCTATTTTTGTCCGGGGTGGCAAAACTGAATAGAGCCGGCCCTGTTGGATATGGGGTGTCAGCTCAAGCTTGACTACGGTTCAACATTACGAGGTCCAATGCCAGCGGTCCTCGTTTTGCTTCGAAATGTAACATATAGGGACAATCAATCAATCAGATCATTTTAAGAAATTGATCCAAAAACTTTCTATCTTCAATTTTTAAGTTAAAATATCGAATAGTTGTCCCTCTCATTGATGAAAATGTGATTTAGATTTCTATTGAAAATATTTCCAGAAAAGGCGAAACATATTTATATTTAAATCTTGTCAGAAATTTGATTCAGATTACACTTTGTAAACTACGAATCCGAAAAGAGAGACACATACTCTATGTTTCTGGTCTAATGTTAATTAACAGGGAATTTTCAAAATTGTATAATTTTCTTCAATTTCTAAAAATATTAAATTTTTTTACTTGTATAATAAAAAGATGTTCCAAATGTTTATGTTTTGGCTTTTTACTCGTTTTATACCTTTCTAATTGGCTAGCTTAAAATAATGACAATTCCATTCAGCGAATAATGAATATTTTTTTTCTCATGCATGTTTAACGGAAGATTACTGTAACTGACTATTTAGTACGAATCTTGTCTATCATTATACATCTTTTTAAATACATTGATAAATCTTTGAAACTATCATGTTTATACAAGGCATGCGCATTTTTAGACTTTATTGTTTTTAAAGTTTAATGCAGTGGTCTTCAAACTGTGTTCCATGAAACCCTAGGGTTTCCAAAAATAACAGTAAAAAATCGAAAGGAAATTTATATATATGGATGCAAAATGAATTCTTGTTCTCTTTGAAGTTTGTATAACCACAAGTATCTAAAGCTTATTCAAGTCATTAAAACGAAAAATTTTATCTGTACGTAATAGCTTTATTTTGTTATACAATTATAACTTGTATTTTAATTTGAAAACTTTTTTCTCAATATGCACTACCTATCAGATTGTGAATAATTTATTGTTTACAAATCCGGGTTTCAATAAATACTTTAAAAATCGTTTGTGAGATGCTTTCCAAAACTAAATAGTTTTATAATGGAAAATGCATATTTTTTTTATTTGTGGAAAAAGTAGCTATAATGATGGAGAGGGACTAACTAATCGATATATCAACAGATTCAACATTAAACTCTTAAATTTAAGCAAGAACAGCTTCTAAATTTTAGATTGCAAATTCATGCAAAATACAATGGACTTCTCACATGGTTATAAACATTTAAATGCCATTCTGACAATATAAAATGAAAAATATTTCTCAACGTACATGGCTACAACAAAATATAAAAACAAATTAAATGCAAAATACGAAATGTGACTGCAGAAAACTTCAACAGACCTGGAATTCGACATTTTGTGTAAAAAAATGCAAGCACATATCCCAGTTATTAAATACAATGCATGTCTAATTAACACTTTGATCACAAATTAATATTAGTGAGTAAATTATTTTTAATTATATATTTAAATTACATAAAAAAAATTTTTAGCAACGAATACAAAGTACCTATACAACATATGTTGATCTGATTGAAATATTATTTTAAGGTTTACTCTTCTAAGTGGAATGGGGTTCCCTGAAAACTCCTTTTGAATTCTAGTAAGGGTTCCGTGAGTCAAAAATGTTTGAAGACTACTGATTTAATATAACAATTGCAATATACATTGTTTCAAGCTCTCTTTTCCTTTAATAAATGTATTAATTACATATTTAAATAAGCATAAAGAATTTAATTTTTGACTTGATTTCAACGCAGTCATGTGAGTCAAAAAGTATACATTGTAGTTCAGCTTTCGACTGAATATATATGTTTAAATTTAATGAATTGTTTTAATATTGAACCGTATATATATATATATTAGGATGTTCTAATGTACCAATATCATTGCAAAAACAGCCAATAGAACGATTTCATTTTCAATATCAATCCTAGATATGTTTAATATTCCACGACAGAGTCTAGATTAACAAATTTTTTATTGAAGTCTTACATCAAAATTATAAATAACAATACAGAAAAGAAGTTTCACAACAGAAGATAAAAATGAATGTATAAAAAAATATGTCCGATATTATGTCTTTTCTTTGCGTTTTAGGACTACAGCTCATTTAATTAAAAATATTTATTTAAATTTGTACCTCTTAAACAAAAAATTATATTTTGCAGCATTTTTTTAAAAAAAATTATCTTCAAACCACTTGACTATTCATATGATTTTTGTTGCTCTAAATTTTTTTATTTTTTTTATTTTAGAAAGTACAAACTTTTGTATGCATTTGTTTTGAGATAATCAGTTGAATGTGTGGTATAAATAAATCACAAACAGATGTACATTTTCTAGGCAAGATAATTATTTGCAGCAAAAAGCTATGAGAACTCCTTAAATTGAATTGAAAAATGACCTTTTACGCATGCTTAAAATAAAAAAAGAAGGGGGGGGGGGAGGAACTTGAAGAATACCTTTATCTTAAATTTTAAAGATTTTTTTCAATGGCTGACTTTTTGGGTTTCTTCTTACAACTAATAAGCATGTCAGAGATTAGAACCTGCGAAGATTGGATTTGTTGCCGAGTAACATAACCACTAGCCAGAAAAGATCACCCTCGTCCGGTGGCTTATTTAGATACCGCCATAGTACTTTCCCACCAGTGAGTTGGTGGATAGGTGAACGAGTGAGATATTTGTTGTTATAGTGAGCGTGGGAGTTATTGCTGTTGCGTCAAGTGAGTCTTACGACTTTGCTTGCTGCGTCAAGTGGGTCTGACGACATTTGATTGCTCTTTTTGCGGGTAGATGGTGCCACGACACATCAAAAGGCTTGCGATTTTCTTTTCGGCCAAGGTCACCAGTGTCGGAGATTAGAACCTGTGATGCTTGGATTCGTAGCCGAGTAACATGACTACTAGAAAGAAGTTATCACCCCTGTCCGGAGGCTGTTACTGGCTTATTTAGATAACACCACAAGCATAAGCAATTAATAAACATAACTTTTAGAATAAAGTTCCTAATTTCTTATGGAATATACCTTCACTGAGTGAGTAAGCGAGTGAATATTAACATCGCATTGTTCAGCTACACGAGGGCTTTTGGTGACGGACCACGTAATTTTGAACCATGGTCAAGTGACGTGAACGACACCTGAGCTGGCACCCCCTCTCCTAACTACCACACCAACTGGAGGACGTTTGAGCTCTCGACAGATTTAACGTGCATCGCTCCCCTACACGGTGGGTCTTTAGTGGTACTGGGCTCGAATTCGTGACAAGGCCAGCCACGATCCGATACCTTGACCACTCGGCTACCGCAGTCACATATACCCTCACTGAATTAATCTAGTAAGGAGATTCTCAAATATGGAGTTTCGAGAACGGGAAAATAGTATTCTTTTACACTTGATTCTTTAAAAAAGCATTTTAAGATATATTGAAGTATATATGATTCGCTTTTTAAAAAATACGCATGTATTGTTACATCAATAATATTAATATATGATTAACTTATGTAAACATTTACCAATCCAACAATCCTCTTTCAAATCAAATAAACCCTTTAATAACAGAGAAACAACGCATAGATAAAATATTCAGTAAATACTTAGGAAGTAAATAGGTTTTCTAATGTATTAACAAATGTTTATTAAACATGAGGAGCAAATTGCCCCCTTGATTTTTTGGAAGTGATACTGATATGTGATTGAAATGAACAGAACTTGTGCTAGGTTTTTCTGCAATTTGATAAATAAACCATAAAATACTATATTTATTCGAATATAAGCCACATCTCAAACTCTCAACACCTTTGTGTGAAAAAATAAAATAAAAAAAAAATAGTGCAAAGGAGGTTTATCAATATCCAATATTTACAAAATTAAAGTTTTTTCATTAAAAAATGAGAACTAATAAGAAGGGAATAATTTATTTATTTTGCCAGTATTAAAACCTTTTAAATACACTCATGGACAAAGAAATTAGCGCACCAAGAAGGAGTCGTCAAAATGAAACGAAATTTTACATACGTAATGACTACTTTGATAGAAGTAAATGATTAGAAAATCAAAGAAAAAAAGGATCCTTTATTTCAGAGAAAAGGCAAAAGAGAGGAGGATTCAATACCCTGTTGAACCCCTTCTAGCACAAATACACGATACGATACGATCGGGCATTGATGCATACAAGTTCAACCAAGATGAGACCAAATGTCTTGAGATATTTCGTTCCATATTTGCTGTAACCTTGCCTCTAGTTTGTTCAAACTCGTAGAATACCCAACTCGCCGTCCCAAATGATTTCAGATATGCTCAAATGGAGACAAATCTGGGGATCGGGAAGGCCAAGGAAGGGTAGTAACAGTGCGGAGACAGTCTTGTGATGCCCTTGCCGTATGAGGTAGAGCATTGTCTTGTTGAAAAATGGCTCCTAGGAGCCGTCGAATGAGTGGCAACACATGTGGTTGCAGGTGTCATGGACATACCGCTGGGCTGTCATGGTGCCCCGGATCAATACTAGGGGTAATCGTGTATTGTAGGCAATGGCACCCCATACCATCCCACCATCTGTGAGAGCGGTATGTCGCTGTAAAGCAAAGGCAGGATTGAGGCGTTCACCACAGGGTCTCAACACACGAACACCATTGTCGTCACTGCTGAAATTGAATCTGGATTCGTCGCTAAAGACGACCTAGTTCCATTCCGCTGCAGTCCAGTTTCCTCGTGCGTGGCATCACTCCAAACGGAGGCGTCGATGGGTGGACATCAAGGGCAGCACACGTAATGGGAACCGTGATCCCAAATGTCCTTCAGCCAGGCGCCTTCGTATGGTTCGAGAAGACACAGGGGCCCCTAGTGAAGGTGCTACCTGTGCCTGGATGGCGGCTGATGAAGCATTT
>BMAV01006356.1:102241-159966 GCA_019973955.1 Trichonephila inaurata madagascariensis
CAGGAATTGAAAAACGAGCATGATTTGTCCGCATTGTTGTAACAAAGCACGCCCGGTTTGGCAGAAAAATAGGTTTTCGATGCCACCTTGTCTTCGTTTTAACAGTTGCATTGTTACAACAATAGAGACGAATCTAAGTTGGCGTCAAAAACCAGTAATTAATTTAATTAAATTTGATTAATTAATTAATATTTGAAAAACTGTATTAACATCAAGTGTCATCCACTACAATTCTTTTAAAAAAATTATTTGAATTTTTTAAATTATTGATGGGATGAATAGTAATTGTTTTATGAACGATTGAAAATTTGAACAAGATAAATAAATATATAGAGAGAGTGAGCTAATAGTAGGAATTGAAAAAAGAGAGCGGCTTTGATTCGAATAAATACGGTATATAGATAAGATACATGGAATGCAATTTTAAATTTCTATGCACTATTTTGTTTTGAAAATGTAGACTATTGAGTTAATTTAAATAGAAATTTTTATGAAGCTATTGTACATTTGCTGCAGATGAAATAAATAACCAATCATTTAACAAAAAGTTAATATCTAAGGTTGGAATTTTAATGATCTCTTTGTGCCAACTTGGGTATCATCCTTCTTACTTGCCCGAGATTCAACATTATGAGGTCTGTCGCCAATATAGTCCTCGCTTAACTTTAGAATGCGACTTTAATCAAAATTCAAGTCAAAATTTTTTGAAATATATATAATGAACATATCTTAGTAATAAGTAATATTTTCCTCCTCATAATGTTTACAAGACAACGGTCTTTTCACATTCACATGATATCTGCCCCCAACCAGAAGCCTTTCAGTAAACAAATCTTCTCTAGTCAATTAGGTCCAACATTTTATTGCGGCAGTAAAAGAAATATAAAAGGCTATTCTTTAATGAGATCTTCATACTAAACATATGAATCATTGAACTCGTGATTCTGAAAGAGTATGCCATTTTGAGATACTTATTTCAATTGCATGGATAGCATGACTCAGTATAAAAATATTGATCTTTAGCTTAAATTAGAGAGAGAGAATTTTTAAATTTTATAGATAGAGGGACTAATCTTTTTCTCCATTTTATATATAAAACATAAGCTTTTGTAATGAAAAATATATATAACATTATTACTTTTATAAAATTTCCTTAAATATGGTTTACCAATTGAAATAAAATATATTCATAGGTCTTATTTTAAAATATTGTGGAGGGATACGCTAATAAAGTCATTATCAAAGGTATTGCACGACTTGTTTTTGTGTAAACAATAAAATAAAAATAAAACTGTTGTTTTTGGGCTGTTGGTTTTAAAAACGCAGTTGACTTCTTACATAACAGCTCTTGAGTTCTACTTTTGAAGGCGATTTTTCACAATGATCGCAATTAAAAACAAATTTCGGACACAAGTTAGTCTGTCTTATCAAATTTGCCTACGTCTTAAAATAACAAATATCAGGATAAATCTTGAAATTCTTATCAACAAATATAGTAGCTTAACCTTCTTACGTGTTTGATTATGTTTTGGAGAGAAATAATAATAAAAAAATTCGTAATGTATTTTTTTTAAAAATATGATTGTACTTTCGATAAAAGCATAACACATTTTATTTCACATTAGCCAGTTTGTTATTATATTGTATGAGTACATAGTGCTTTAAAGTTATTTTTTTTTTATCTAAGCATCACATTAAGTTTTTAATGTCTTGAAAAAAATTCCTATAGACTCCGCCTCTTGATTTAAATAATCAGGACTTGAATTTCGAAAAAGGAAGTATATTTCTTTTACGCATCCGTAACCCCCTACCCTTCACAGTCGATTTCTACAGAAACCATTTTTTAGGATTAGAATTTTTTAAAAACCATTTTTAGAGGATCTCTAATCAACAAAAGTAATATACTTGCTTAATTTCAAGTCTTAATTTGTAATAGTACAAACAAAATTTTTCCTGTCTATAATGCCTCGTAAACCAGACAAACTTTTAGGGAAACAATTTTAGGAAAACCCATTCTTAGCGAATCTCTACTCAACAGAAGGAAGATTTTTGCTAAATTTCAAATCTTAAGGAGTAATGGTACAAAAACTGGAATTTTTGCGTATAATGCTCCTGCAACCACCTTGGGGTTAACTTCTTTAAAACCCGTTCTTAGTGGATCTCTACTCAATAGAAAGAGCATCACTGCCCGATTTCAAGTTTGTATAAGTCTAATAGTTTAAATACAGGTCATTCGCACTTTATGGAAACGATTTTGTAATTCATTTTCTCGTTTGCATTTTGAGTTAAAACTTTGGCAACTTCAGAATAATCGTCTGCTAACGTTTTCTCTTGATAGGAATGTAAAATAAAAGATTTAATTTAAAAATGGCTCCTAAAATTGATATACAACTCGAAGGTTACGTAACTGGGCTTTCCGAGGAGAAATATTCGTATCAACAAATTATATAGTGGTGTAAAAATCTGGGTTATTGCATTTCAATAAAAGGTATTTATAATGTATTAAATTTGAAAAGGAAAAAGTGCCCAGCTGAAAGTAAAAATGAAATCATGACCACAAAATTTCACTGCAAGACTGTCCAAATGCAGGCAACTATCAAGAAGGTGAAGTCTTTGATCCTAAAAGAAAATCCGCCGAAAAAGTTTCATTGTATCGAAACTAGGAATGTCTTCCGGCACTGTAGTTAAAATCATTCGTAAGGAATTAAAGTTAAAAAATGATGTTTAAATCTAAAGTTCGTCTCCTTTTTAACACGCGTTTATAAGTTTCACTTGTATGTAATGGAATCTTTCAACTCGATTTTTACTCACTTTAAAAGTTCAAATTAATTCGAAATTTTGCACACTTGTCAAGAACCGACGACAGTACAATAATTTCATAATTTTGTTTCATTGACTTGGTCAGGATCCTCAAAAATAAGGATTTTGAGATTTGGTGACTAATTCATTATATGGTTTCCAGAATAGGCGATTAATTGCATAAACCATTTTCAGATTTGGCGATTAATTCCATATGCTATTTCCCGGTTTGGCAACTAAAAGACCCTACCCCTTAAAAAGGTGCAACCCTAAAAATGAAAACGCTTGCTATTAATACAAATATAAAAAAAAAGACTCGTGTATGTGAATAATAATAATTAATGTCCTGCTAAATATTTTTATTTTGATAAAGCCATATGTTTAGAAGTGATGATAAGAATTAACATTATAGCAATACGTTTAAAAGGTGATATAATACGATTGACATTTAATATTTCTTCTTATCACACTTTCATTAGTTAGACCTGTATCTATAGACGGAATCTTTGAAATATAACGATATGGGACTCATCCAAGGCTCCGTAAGCGGTGAGAATAAATACCCTTCAGACCCATTAATTAATATCCATTAAAGAGCAAGACTAATTCCAGCCGCCATATAATTCCGGCTCCAAATATCAAACTTAAGGATAAATTCAACAAAGAATAAGTGATAGTTTTAAAAACTAAAAAAAAACAGGCTTTTATTGTAGATCGAACTAAAAAATGAAAAATAAATTACATTTTTTAAAAAAACTTAAAAACACGCTTTTATAATGAATCGAACTAAAAAGTCAAAAAACAATTCTTAATATAAAAATAAAATGATTAACAAGAAAATTAATGTCATTGTGGTAAAAGAGTGGGGTGCTCTATATTAATTGTTATAATTTCTTACTAGTTCTATTCTGAAATGCTGAGTTAGTGTAAAAATGTAATACAAAGCACCCCATGCTTTTACCACAATGACATTAATTTTCTCGTTAATCATTTTATTCTTACATTAAAAATAATTTTCTGACTTTTTAGTTTGATTCACTATAAAAGCGAGTTTTTTTTAAAATACACCTAGCTGCTGAAAAATGGAAATTTATGGTAACATTTGATTAGGCATGGGTATAATTAAGTGACTGTAATAAAGGAAAATCAATCTTCAATTGTTCAACTGACAGGAATGACTGTACGAAATGGTTTTGTCAGTGTGCTGTAAAGTTCCCAAAGGGATTCATGATGGTTGCAGGGTTTTCTAACGGCAAATTAAAAGTAAAAAAAGTCTCAAGTAAAACCAAAATTAATTCACCCTACAATCGGCAGAATATTTTAGTACCAATTTTTGAAGAAGTAATTCCAAGCTTATATGGAAGAAACAAGTGGAAGTTGAGCTTCATATAGACAAAGTCTCTAGTCATACGCCTGCTGCTTATTCAGCGAATCAAGAATCAGAAACAGGAATAAAGGGTATCTCATTTGATGAAATACGTATAAAATCATTCAACGTTTCTCCAATGGGTTTTTGGTTTATTAAAACGAGCCTTAGGAAAACGGCATCCAAAAACACTGAACGGTCTTTGGAAAATGGTCCAAGAGGAATGGAGTAAAATTTGCATGACAATACTAAGAAAAATTCAAGTTAGAGCTATTGTCAAGAATCATGGCTATCAGATAGAAGCAAATTGTTACAAAAAATACGGTATTTATTGATAAAAATTATCTATCAAAATAGTTTAGGTCTAATAGTTCCAGAGATATTGTGAGAGGTAGCTTTTCTCTTTTATATAAATAGATCCCCCTCTTTTTTTTATTTAAAAGTGAGCAGTGAAAACGTATGGGTCTTTATTAAAAAGAAACTAACTTTAAAAAACATTTCAAACACTAGCTATGAAGTTTATAGATGTTTGGAAATTAAAATATCAGCTTGAGTGTTGTCCTTTTGACTCTGGTTTCCTTCTTTATAGTACGCTGCATACTTTTCATTTCAAAAGTCCATACCCAAATATTGGTTATTGATTCATGACTCCATCAGTCCTGATTTTGAGGACTAGAAAGAAATTAAGCGAATATAATGAAATTAAATAGCTAAAATAAATTTTTAAAAGTTCTTTAATAGGAGCAATAAAGTTAATTTAATATAGGGAGGAGAAAACACAAAACAACTTTAGTATAATAAATCACTTAAAATTAAATTTAATTGAAACTGATTTTATACTTGCAGAAGAACGTCATTTATTATCCGGACCAGTTTTTTTTAAACTACATGTACTGTATATGAATACCCTTCTGAACAGTGCAATGCTCCACAGTTGTTTTGCGCGAGGACAAAAGACAGGAAAACCCAAGGTCAGGGATATTTGGGAAATTTCAGTTGTGTGATTTGGTAAACATCTGTGCAGAATATTAAGTCAGTTTGTTTACAAGTGAGGAGGTGTATACGTGATCTTTTGTTGAGCTGTGAATTGCTAGTTAAATTCGAGAACTTGAATTGTGAATCCGTCCCTGTCGACGATGAAACGGATAAAGACAAGGACAACAACAGCAACGAAAGTAGTAAGGGTCCATCAAATGCTGATGCGTCTTCTGCATTAGAGACAGCTATGGAGTGGTACGAACAACAATCAGAGTGCTGTTCTACTCAACTACTGCTGTTCAAGAGAATCAGAGACCTTGCAGCGAAAAAATGAAGGTGAACAGTGGTACAGCGAAAAATAAGTGATTATTTTCCACAGTAAAAGTAAAATTGCGACATTTTGCTTTTTCTTCAGGCACATTTCCCGCATGTGATGATTTTCAATTTTCGTACAGTGTCCTGTTTCATATACTGCATGGATCACATTCGGTTATCCGAATGATGTCCGGTCCCAATTGATTCGGATAAACGACATTCTACTGTACTTAAAATGTAAGTTTACAGGCAATAAGAAAATGAAGGATATTTTTTTAAAAAAAAGTTGGTAGCTCACAATAAGATTTAAAAACGATATGGTGGTTCAGAAGCTTCATAAGTTTGTTGACTCTTGTTACAGCGCATATAGTTGATAATTAAAATAACATGAGTTAACTGGCTACATTATTTGACGCCAAAAGGTTGGTATATGATTTGTATATTAAATTAAAAATAGTGAGGGATGAAAAAAATTATACTAACACACTTTTCGCTATAACACTAAAGTGTAAATATTTATATAATACAGAACAATGTTAGAAGAATGAAACTCAATAAAAATTTATATTCAAGTTAGATGCAGAATTCAGTTTAAAACAGTATAGTAAACATACATGATTTTCTTAAGTAAATTTTTTTACTACAAATTTCGTAATTCACAATTAATTCTTTAATACAAATTTCTTAATCACAAAATTATACAATAATTTTGAAATAATAATACTGAAAGCTACAGTTCAGTTTTTTTCAAAAACTGTAACACCCTTCAACAATAGTGTTTCATATGCAAGGTTACCATACTGGTGCTCCTGAATTTCTGCTCACATATGAAAAACAAAAAATCAGTCCATAAGAAAAGCTTTTATCCTTTTCTGATTTATTTTAATCCAACAAAAATTTAAACAGAAATTTATCATTGCTGTTTTAAAAATGATTGTTGAAAGGAGACATGCATAGTGACACAAACATTCTACTTTAAATAACAAACAATAAAATATTTATTACATGAAGTAATTGATTTTTTTTTACAAAAATTTACATCTTTTGCATATTAATAAGCATGTAACATGTTTTGATGAACATCAGAGTTTATATTTATCAGTCGTTGTTGGAATTCAAAAACATATTCAGGCTTTAAAGTCTTTTTTGCTCTCCAAAGCAGATCATCATAGGAGGAAAGACTTCTATCACCATGTCGAATTTCAAGTTCCAAATAATCCATCCAAATATCTACAAATAAAATAAGATAGAAAAGAAATTATTCCCTTCAGAATACCAAATTGAAATATTAATGAACAAGAGATTATTATGACAACACAATGCAAAGCAGAAAATACATTTCAAAAATAAAATTTATAGGTTGCCACAAGACTGTTATTTTTCTAACTCAATAACGAACAATTAAAATTTTTTGTATACGTGCAAAAGAACTTGGACAAATCACTCATTTTTCTAGCACATTTAAATAATTGTTTTTGAACATAAGTTCAAAAATCACCTTTTACACAAAACAAACACACCTAACTCTTTTTTTACACTGTTTTTTTTCTTAATGAGTTTGCAATAAGATGGTACATGAATTTAAAGAATTTTTTTTTTCTAGCATGAATTTGGGGATTTGTGCCCTTTGGATGAGGATAATTTGATCGAATTTATGACAGTTTATGATAATAAAGAAGTTGATACTGACACAGTTCAACTATTAACAGCTGATTTAATTAGCTAGAGGTAGAAATTTGCTACAAATATGGAACAACAATTTCTTACTCATGATTCTGACATAGAGCGTGCATTATAATTTCAATGTAATAATCATAACTTTTGTGTAGCAGGATATCAAGAATTATGTAAGTAACTTGATGGGGGAGGGGAGGTGGGAATGCTAATAACTGATTTTATTGTTAAAAAAAAACCCACTGAGGCCATTTATAACAAATGAAATTCTTCATTTGAATCAAAGCCGACAGATGTACTAGACATATCTGACACATCTACTGATGACAGCATATTTGATCTAATTTGTAATAAATGTACATGTTTGTTATCAAATAGCGATGAGTAGTTGTTAGTTAGTAGTTTTATTTTTTACAGTACACAAATTATTATTGGTTTTTTTTGGACGGTTATATAGGAAAATATTTAGAAACTTTTCATCTTACACAAATTTTTTAAAAATATTGGAACATATCCCCAAATTTGTTATACATCACATGTATTTTTTTACTTGATTTTCTAAGGAATGTACCTATTGTGTAAAAAAAAAGTTGGATGCATATAAAAATTGTAAAGCTCACATTATTCCGTAGTAAAATTTTAATATTTATTATCAATTTGATTTCATTCTTCAAAGTCTTTAAAACTGATAATATATGTCTTTAAATACTCATACTTAAGTCCAGCTCATTTCATATATTATATAAATGAGGTTCAGGTAATATGATGAACTGACCGTGCAACTGAACTTTTGGGAGTACTAATCAGTTATAATAATATTCTTCAACCTTTACTGGTTGATGGTACACTAAAAATATGTAGCATATTTATGAATATATATAATACACATACTACAGTTGTATGATATAAAAAAAAAAATACTGTAAAATTCAGTGTATAATGTGCACTTTAAACACCAAAAATAAGACTGAAATTTACAGGTGTGCCTTATACGCTGAGTATAAAAATGAGATCTTTAAAAATAAAAAAGAAAAAGATGAGCATAAAAAAAAATTAGACTTATACCTATTTCAAAATACTGTTTATTTAAAATAAGTGACATTCTTAATGAGCCTTAAAGGTTGTAGTTCGAAAAATATACTATTTTTACAAAAGCTCAAGAAAGTAACTGGAATAAATCACTTCAAAACATAACAGCATTGTATACGTACATTTAAGTTTTCTTCGTAAAAAAGGGGGTGAGCATTATACGAGGAATATACTTAAAAATTGCAGCTTGAAAGTATGGGTGCACATTATACCCTGGATTTTATGGTATCTATTTTTTCTATTAAAGTTTATTCAGTGAGAAGGGCTAAACAAATTAATTCAAAACAAGATTTCAAAGTCTTCAGCCAAGTTCGCATTTTATTGTCAATTATTAAAAGTCTTTCTTGCTTTTTAAGACAATTTCTGTCAATGGTGAAAATCAAGATTCACAGAATCCTGACTATGAAAAAGGCAGAAAAATTAAAAGCTTTTGACAAAAAGCCAAAACACATCCAATTTTTTTAATGAATGTTCTATGGTAAAATTTGTTGTTTTTCAAATCAATGATTAATTCTTTTTCTACTGTCAAATTTGGTATGCTACAAATTACTAATGATTTGATAAAACATTCATAACTGTTAAACTGAAAGCACAGGAAAGTAGCTTTTAAGCGAAGTTTGAAGTCAATCTGACACAACATCAATTACAGTGAGGAAAAAAATACCAAATAAAACTGTATAAAAAAAGATTTTCAATACTGCTATACTATTTCAAACTTACAAAACCCATGCAATTTTAATTATTTATCAAAACTCCTTGTGGCTCATAGATGAAGCATGTGCTTACAACTGCTTTTCTGAGTTGTCACAAACACAACTGGAGATACTATCAATCTACAATTGTTTCTGGACTAAAATTTATCTGATGCTGACACTATGACACAGAAGTAAGATCATTAGCTGGACAGTAAACAAAGTTTAAAGCTCCAATAAGCAAAATCTTAGGTCGCTAGAATTAACTCATTACAGGAAGACCAACAGCAATACATTGACAACTAATGATGTTACACATCTACTTGTCTACTTCTACCCATATGGCATAACTGTTTGATCAAAAATTCTGTTATGATAAAATTTCTTTTTGATAAAATAGCCTACTGCATCTTTGTTCATTGGCAAATTCCAGATTTTCATCATTGCAGCAAAACGGTAGAGAAATCTAGCCAACAGTATAAGAGAAAATAAATGGTACTCATTTTATATTAACTGCTATTAACAGGTTGATAATTGAAAATAGGGCACTTTTTTTTAAATAATATCTGCAACTGATATATACCAGAATTTTGTGTTCTCTATGTGTTGACATGTTTAACTTTAAGGTTTCTACAAGTACATTTTTTTGCATAAATTCTTAAGCAATTTAGTATTTCCCCCAATATATATTTAATTAAAGTTTAGCTGGATTTGTTTAAATCATCAAATTAAAACTGTCCAAATTATTAATGATAGAACTCATTAATTTGAATGATAGACATAAAGGAGAGCACTTGAAACAATTTAATATTGTACAGGATCTTGCTAAATTTTTTTTTATATTGAGAATAAGACTTTCATACGCTTACAATAGCATAATTAAATTGATTAGAAATTCCTAGACTGGAATAAACCCTCTTTTGTTTTACTTTAAAAAATCAAATAATATCACCTTAACTTTTTTTAGAGAGAGAAGGAATAATTATATTTAGCAGTTGAATTTAATTATGAGGAGAATAAGCCCAAACATTTTCACATCTTGCAATTAAACAGTTTGAAATCATATTCTATAAATCCTTCTCTTTCCTAAAAATTTTCTATTTTCATATCAGTTTTTTTTTTTTTGTTAACAGTTTTTAGAAATAATACCTTATAGCATATATCCCTTCAGATTTATAGCCCTATCTTTATTGTGATCAGTTCATTAATAAATTTCAAAACATTAGTAATGGGGAAAAATTTAAAGCAAATTTTTGAATAAACTTTACATGAATTTATTTCTCAATAGTTATATTTTCCCACAGGTTGAAAGAGTTTACAGTCTTTTATCTTTCACATGACACTTACATAAATAGTTAAAGGTTCCATATCAGTCACATTCAATGATATATAACACTAGTTAAGTCATTAATAACATGCCAAGATTTAATGAAGTTAAAACAAATTTTTTTCAAAAACAATACTAACCAGAAAAGTAAATGAATAGTTTAATTTCTTTCAATTCTAGTTTAATAAGCAAAACAACTTAAAAATATACATTTTAACCATTTTTTCAATGTTTTATAGTTAATTTTCCCGCCAGAGTAAATTACCTAAAAATAAGCATTATACTAATTAATAAAGTTCATATTATAATCAGTAAAATTAAAAAGACTTACCAATATCTTCAGATCCAAATTCACGGACTCCATCTTCAAAATACTCTCGTAGTGCTTTTATTGGAACATCCAGCTAATATTAACAAAACAAATTTTATTTTTACTGAAATGAAAAAAATTACAAGTAACAATTTGAGAAACAGTTTAGATGAAAATAGCCAAGTATCTGGGAACAGGTATCAGTTTGGTAGAATATGAATATATATATATATATATTTAATAAAACTGTCAAAAAATATTAAATAATATTTATTAGAAAAAAAATTTATGTAATTAAAAATTTACAAAAAATGATACATGAAGATAACAAAAAAATCAATCATTTTGCAAAAATATAAAGCACATAAGTAATAATATTTAAAAAACCATCAATTTCCTTTCTATTTTAATATGGCTAACTTGTATATTTTTAAAAAAAAGTTATAAAATAGTTCCATTTATACCTGTGCTTTTTCAATTCGTATCATCTTCTTAACTATTGGTGGCATAAGTGATCCCATTTTTTTAAATCTATAAATATATAGGTAAAAAAAGCAACTATAGTGGGATATTAAAAGTAAGATCTAATAGAGAAAAAATCATTCATTTACAATTTAATTCAATTTTAAAATAAGAATATTTTTATAAAGTATATAAAATTATAACACAACTTTACATTCTGAATTTATTTTATTTAAAAGTGATATATTCAAATATTAATATCAAAGAAATAAACATTAAAAAAATAAATAAAATGTTTAAAGATTTAGAAACAGAAATTAATTTTTCATTTCTCAAACTAATATATTATCAAGAATTCATTAATATTAAAATTAATAAACAAGTAGTATATTGAAATTTCTCCAAAATATAACCGAAAACAGTCAAACAATAACCTCAAAAATGCATATTCTTTGTTTCAGAAATAAAATTGCATAAAAAAATACTACTCACCTTTTGTACAAAGATCTTGCTTCAGTTACGCCATTTTTAAGAGCACAGATTTCTAAATACATTTCTTTTACAGGAACTGAAATTTCTTTCCTTTTACAAATACCTTTCTAGAGAGAGAGAGAGAAAAAAAAAAAAAAAACTTCTGCAAATTGTTACAAAATTTAACTGTCAAGTGCTTTAATGATTCACTGAGAATCTTATTTTTTCAAAAGAACTATTTATTTATACATAATTATCCCATTAAAAAGTTACATGAACTGGTTCATGGCCATCTATAATATACACAGTACAACAACAAATTACATACATGAAGTCAAAGTAGTAGTGAATATCTTCAGTTAAAAATTTTGTAAATAGTTTTATTACAATACAAAATAAATCACAATTATAATAGGCATGTGACCTCCCTTTGAAGATACTTAATTACATATGTATTCATTAAGAAATTCTGTTTTTTTAATGAGTCATCCAAACCTCATTTGAGTTCTGAACATTTGTGTTTGTGGTGCATCAGGCAGTACAGGTTGAGTTTCACTAGTTTCGGGCATTTCTAAATCTATTTCCTTACTCATCTTAAATGAAATGTTTGAGGTTCTCAAATGCACACGATTCCTAACAAATGTTTTGCCCATTGAATTTTGAACAATGTAGGATTGAGGATTTTTACTTCTAGAAATCACTTTAGCAAGTGTTCATGTTTTAGTGCTTAAATCATGCATGGTTACATCATCACAACTATGGAATTGGTCCTAAATTGGCTGAACCTCTGTTATGATGCAGTTTTTGAGTTTTCTGCCTTTGAACAATTTTCCAATGCTTCTCTAGATTTAATAATGCAGAGTGGATGGGAAGCTTAGTTTTTACACTAAACCAAACAGAAGCTGTGCTGGAGATAAATATAAACAAAAGTAGGGGTATTCTTATACTCTATTAACCCTACAATCGAATTTTTATTTCTCTCGCCAGCCTTTTTCACTAATGTTTCTGCAATCCTCACAGCTCTCTCTGAATTAACCTGTTACTTTTAGGATATCTCAGGTTTACAAAGTTGCATTCAAAATCCCATTCCATTGCAAAGGGCTTACGCTCAAAACTGTTAAAGAGTACATTGTCACAAACAATTTCTTTAGGAGTCCAATAATGAGAAAAACAAACTCTTAACTGTTTATTATTTTCTGTTAGAGTTTTGCTAGCCTTTCTATTTCAACCTATTTTGAAAAATAACATATGATAATTAAATAATCAACATTTTTATATGTCATAATTTAAACTCCCATCTTTTCAAAAGGTCATTTAGGAATTTCATGAGCTAAAAAAGTTTTTTTAACATTAGCCTTTTGAAGTTTTTGACACTTTACACTCAGATACCATTTTCTCAACACTTTTAGACATTCCTGGCCAAAACATGATCTATCTTGAACTATTTTTATTTTTCTCAATACCAAAACGACCCTCTTGAAATATCCTTAACATTTCATTTCTCAAAATAGAAGGTACAACAATTTTAGAGTCATTAAATAATAATCCAAATTCAATACACAAATCATTTTTAAATTTAAACTACTGTTTCACATTAGCAGGAACTTTTTGAAGATGACCAGGCAATCATTTTTTACAATAATCATGCACCATATTCACAGTTCAGGATCTGACTGAATATCAATTTAAAATTGAGCAATTCTATGTTAACTCGTAGGGTAACTGTGCAAACAAAATACAACATATCTGGATCACCATTTACCTCATCTTTAAAATATGCCCTGAAAAGTATAACTGCCAAATACATTTCAGACCCTTTTGCACAATTTCACAAACTGACATTTTAGTAATTAAAACAACATTCTTTGCAACCTGGTAGAAATATTATACATAGGTTTATTTACAATACTGGTGAGTGGCTTATGATCAGGTGAATGGTGAACCTTTTTCCATACACAAAATTACATTTTTGCACAGCAAAAAACAATTGCGAACATCAGCTCTTTTTCTATTTGAGCATAATTTTGCTCAATAGTTTTTCAGTGAGACTTCTAGATGCATATGATACTGGGTGACCCTCTTGGATAAGACAAGCTCCAAGCCATCCTTTGAACTATCACACTGAATAATAGCTTCTTTCGAATTACTAAATACCTTTAAAACAGTTGAAGAAATTAACAACCCTTTTATTTTTTTTAAAAGCATTTTCATGCTCAGCAAACCACTGAAATTCTATCTTATCTTTTCTAAGATTTCTTAAAGAGGAAGTTATGCAGGAAACATTAGGTATAAATTTTGACACATAATTAACCATTTCAAGAAACCGCCTTACACTCACCTTTAAAACCTTCCTATGAAATTATTTTCCCAACATATTTAACTTCATGAATTGGAACTTATCTGGATTAAATTTAACATTACATTTTTTGGGTTCACCAACACTTTTGCTAATGTTAAGTCCTGTTCTCTCGCTCATTTTCCCCTGCAATTATTACATCATCGAAGTAAATTTCAACACCGTTTATATCATCAAACAAGTTAGCATTTCTCTTTTTTGAAATACCTCAAGAGCTGATGCAACACCAAAAGGCAAAACTAAAAATTGATACCTGCCAAATAAAATATTCAAAGTACAGAGGTCAGTACTTTTCTCAACAAATGGTACTTGTCAAAATCCATTCTTTATGTCAAGGACTGAGAACATATATCACCTTCCCTTCTAACCTACTAATTAACTCTTCTGAAGTAGGAATAATATTGTGCTTTCTTTTTATCACTTTGTTGAGATTCCTAGGATCTAAACAAATTTCCAGCTCCCCATTTGGTTTCTCAAGAACCACAAAGCTGTTGACTCAATCAGTAGGCTTGTTTACCTTCCTTATAACACCCTGAGCATTAAATTTTTCAGTTTCCTTAAGTGTACTATTAAGTGCTAAAGGGGCATGCTCAGGAGGATCTATTTACAGGTCGAACTTCAGGCTTTATTTCAATATGGCAATGATCTCCTTGAAATTTACCCAGTCCTTTGAATATTTCGCTATTGCTACTCTAATCACTTTCATCTTTAAAAATTAATTTAACCAGATCTACTCTTTTTTACTAAATTTTTTGACACGTTCATGTCAAGTGTTTTAATGATTTACTGAGAATCTTATCTTTTTCAAAAAGAAAAAAAAAAGTATTTATTTATGCACAATTATTTCATTAAAAAGTTACATGCACGGGTTCATTGCCATCTATAATATATACACAGTACACCATCAAATTATATATATGAATTAAAAGTAGTACATACCTTTCAGTTCAATTTACAGTAAATACAATTTTATTACAATAGAAAATAAACATTAATTATAACAGGTAAGTGACTTTAATAGCTTAAAACATTCAAATATAAATATCTGTTTACCTCAAAAAGTTCTATTAGTTTTTCAGGAGAAGTAATAGATAACCAATCTACACCTAATTTCCATAGTGTGACAGAATCCTTTAAAAAAAGAAAATTATACATATGAAGTGGATGAGTAAAAGACTAACAATGGTGGAATTAAGAATAAAAATACTTACAGTAAAATCTGGCATATAACATGCACTCTTAATATAAAATTATTAAAATCGAAACTTATGGGTGCGAGTTAGATGCCAGGTATAAAAATGAGAGCTTTAAAATAAATTAGATTTCTGCATATATCAAAATACTGTTAATTCAAATTTCTGGAAGTACTGAAGTTAATCAAAAGAAAAACAAAGGTTCTATTGTATAGAAGTCTTTCAAGATCAATATAAACTTATACATGTGAAACTTGGTCTGTCTCGAGCAAATGAGAACACAATAAGAACGATTTTAAGATTTACTTCTGGAAGAATTCAGGAAAATGGCATGTGGGGAAGAAAATCAAATTTAGAACTCTACCACTCATATAAAGAATCTGACATTGTTGATTTTGACGAATTAAATGGGCAGGCAATGTCAGACCACACTACTAAAAAAAGTCTTTGATGCCTAACCAATTGGCACACGGAGGAAAGGCAGGCCAAATCTAAGATTTATTGATGGCCTAGAAAAAGATCTACTTTTGAGAACTAAAAATTGGAGAACACAAGCAGGATTGACAACACAAGCAAAAAGACTTCTTGAGAAGGTCCATCTTGAGTTGTCAAGCCACCGAGGAAGGAAGGAAGTATACTGTTTTTTTGAAAGCTTGGAATAATACCTTGAACAAATGACTACAAAACATAACTACTGTGCCCATCTCAGTATACTTTGGCACTGAGTTGCATGAGCAGATGTTCCGGTCAGGCATTCAGTCTGACGCGGGGCCCCCCCCCCAGTGTTTAGTTCCCAAGCAAACCTAGTACTCATTTATCAGCCCACTGAAGGGATGAAAGACTGAGTCAACCTTGCCCAGACCTGAGGCATGGAAGCATGAAACGCTACCACTCAGCCACTGGGCTTTAACTGTCTCACTAATGGAAATAAATATATCTTCTGCTTTCAAGGATTCTCTAAAATTAAGTTTTTGAAATAATTTTTTTGTTAAAAAAAAGTTTTAGGTTGTGAAAGAAAATTAGAATCAGGTGGAAATTTTTAGTTAGTCATAACATTAAGAATTCAGTTTCCATTTATGCATATACATTGCCCAAATGATTAGTTACCTTAATAAGAAACAGTAACAAAAAGTTCAACTAAAACGAAATTTCTATTCAGTTAATGGAATGTTTAAATAGTTAATGTTACATACTACATAAAAATGTCTACAATAAATATTTTTCAACAAAACCCATTACATAGGTAAATAATTAAAATTTAATATGATGTTCTAGTGTTTAACTTAAAATTAATTCTAATGAAACAGTATGAAAAATTTTTACATTTTTAATACAAACAAGTACAACATATTTTCAAGGGAAAAAAATTCAAAATAACAACAAAACTTTATTATTAAACTGCTAATAAACATATTTAAGCTGATATTTTGCCTTTTACAACAGAATGTTTTTGTTTAACATTTTTGCCCATTTGGGCATACCTTTTATTCAATAAACTGAACAAAAGTAAATCTAAATTAATAAATGTACAACTAATTAAAATGTTTAATACATTATTTAAAACATCTTTAGTTTTTCCTTAGTATACTGGTCAAAAGAGAGAAAGGAGAAATAAATTAAACAATTAAGATTAAAATATTATTTCTTTTGAGTCATTAACATGTTAAGTGCTATATCAGTTCCCAGCCATTGATACTACACTTTTCCTACAGATTGCAGCATTTATTGAATGTTAAGGGGACATGGTATGATTTATGCAAAAAATTTTAATTTAAGGATTTTTAAGATTTTTTTGTTGCTTCTTATGTGTATATACTATGTAAAACAGATTTTGTGCTCAAAATTTCATAAAAAGCTAGCCATATAATTTTTTAAAGTGAAAAACTTAAAATTTCTGAAGTGATTTTTAAAATGCTACTCCGCCTACAAAAAATTACGTATGTGCATGAAATTTGATTTACAAGTATGACGAACTATGTATAACAAAAGTTGGTATGGGTTTTGCAATAACGTGATTGGTATTCATACAATACTTCTTTTTATGAATGTTTATTGAAAATTCCTTAAAAACTGTATAAATTCTGTGTTCAATTATTTTTAAAAAAATAAGTAATGCTTTGATTCAAAAATGCATACCAACTTTTGTTACATGTACTACTGGCAATGGGTAAAAAAAAAAAAAAAATCAAAGCATTAGGCGCAATAGAAAAAAAGCCTTAGCATTTTAAATGAAGGCAAACTAGTTATTTTATCTTTCTGAAATAAGTGAGTTTAAAGTTTTGATTTTCCATAGGGATGTGAATAAAAACGAACGTAAAAGCTATCATAATTCTACACTTTTTTAAGTTTACAGCTTTCAAATTTTGTCGGGCTATAGACAAGTATAAAAAGAATAATTCCGGCTAAAAAAATTAAATTTGATTTTTCGATTAATTTTGGTCAATTGAATTGTACTGTGTCCCCTTATAATGGATAATATAAAATTTTAAAAATTACATTCTGTTAGTACTTTTTAAACAATTCCAACATAAAATGAATGCAAAATTAAAGTGATTACTGAAATATTGTAAACATAAAAAATGGTTGTTCTTCGCAGGTTTCACAGAATGCTATAGCTTGCCTAGTTAACTTTCTGTCAACTTCTCACAATTTAGAAATTAAAGTAGAAATATTTGTTTTACCAACCTTCACATTAACAGAATTTAATGCTTCTTCAAGAAGATCATAAATTTCAGTAAATTCTCTCATGCACTGTATGTGATATGTCAGACATTTGTACCACAAATCCACAGTATTCCATTTTCGAGCTGAAGTTAAGGAAGTAGTAAGAGCTTCCTCTGTGTCTCCTCTTTCAAATAGCAAATCAACCTAAAATATACATATAATAAACTTTTGGTCATGCAAATACAAATATTTTACTTTTAAAAATATAGAGAAGGAGCCAAAGCCTTCTTTTGATTTTTTCAGTTAAACAAGAATTTCCATGCTTTTTGTATTGTAATACGTTATAAAGTTGCATATGCTTAGATAAAAATTACAAATTTCTCTCCATCTGCTTATGAAGTTGCTGTGTTTATTGTAAGAATAGAAGATAGAAATAAAATAATTAAAGAAATGCATTGAAATGAAACTTCACCCATTAAAAAGATTAAGAGGGAAAAGCTATATTATTTTCTTTTATAGTTCCATAAGATAATGAACTGTGCTACTAGCATTAATTTGAAGCAGGCTTCACTCAATGGACAACACATATTGTCCTTTGAATTTGAAATTATTGACCCAAAACTATTTCATTCTAAGACAAGAAACATACATACAAAACAAGACTACTTAAAAAAGTTCTTTGATAAGCCTATTTTTAAGGCAGAACATGTACACATACTGAAAAATACAAACAGCAAATCATTTTACATACATGTTTTTAATTTTAGAAAAAATGCACACTTTTGTATTAAAAAAAATAATGAAATTTTGGACATGGCAATAATATGTAATGAAAATTTCCCCTTAGTGAATAAAAAAGTCAAAATTTTTTAAAATAGAATTTTATATTTCTTTAATTGCAGATTAAAAAACAATACGTAAATCTCTCCATTTTGTTAAATACATCAAATATTTCATACTCACAAGATTTGAATAGTATGACACACTAAGGCAGTCGAGTGCAGCTGCTGCTTTCATTAAATCGATAGCCATGTTTTGTAGCTAAATTTAAATAGATATTTTATTAATAAGAGACATAGAGAAAACTTTTTTTAAAAAAATCTTAAATGATATACATCAGGGGTCAACAAACTTTTGAGACAGATGAGCCAATTTATCAGTAAAACAAGACAATTAATCAAAGAGCCTAAACTAATTACAGTGAAACATGTTTAATGCGAAAATGCTTAAGACAAAATATAGGTTATCAGGAAATAAAACAAGTCCCAACAAACTACTGTGTATTTTCATGCATTTTTTTTTCTCTTAACACGAAACGAAAATTGCTTAACTTCCTTTTTGGTTATTGAAACTGAGCTGACACTTAATGAAATCTTTGTGAAAGTTTCTGAATTATTGGACTGTCCTACAGTATCATTGGAAGAGTTCGTTGCAGAAGATGTGGATAATGTGAACACAGTCGCAATTATGGCAGACAAAGACATTTTGGAGTTTGTTCAAACTTTTTCTGATGCAGGTTCTGATGATACAAATGAAATGAATAACCAGGTTTAGTTCCTACATCACTTGAAATGATGAGCATTATGAAAAGTATGTAGTAATTTAGATGCACATTCCAATTTTGAAATGAATCACAAAATGGACATCAACGAAAAATTTGTGGACATATGATGCTAAAAAAAGACAATGCAAAGAAAAACATCAGATTATTATATAAAAACTCAATATACGTTTTGTTTTTCAACAAAATTGAAAATTTTGTATTAAATTTCATAAAGTGAGTGAATGTTTTTTATGAAATACAAGCATATATACATATCTACGTAAATAAAATGTGCTTTAATAAACTTAACTTTGTTGAATATATTGTGTTTTGTTTTCAATATCCTTTAACATGAAATTCTTTTTAAACAGGAAAAGATATTTCAGTCCCCCTCAGTTTCATGTTGCATGATTTTCACAGAATATGCATATACTTCTACCGAAGGGGGAGAGAGCTCTGATAGCAATCACGACTCTCATACTCAAACTAATATGTTTTATTATATTTGAAAACAATTTTATCCAAAGTAATATCTTTCATTTCTTCAAAAATTATGAACAATGGAAGATATTTTTATTTCTGTGGCACAATGCAAGAACAATCATTGCAAAAATTTCAATATGTTGTGAAATTAAATCTCCAGAAAATGCATGAAAGAAATTAGCTTTTACTAAATATATGCTTCACTAAATTCTTTTAACAAAATTTGGACATTTAAATGTTTTAGATATTTTGAATATAAAATCTCTGACATATAAAAATTTCTTTTAACCCTTTACCATCAAGAGCTTTCATTAAGTATTAAATACTTTTAACATTCGTTATCACTGTAAAATATAGTGTAATTTTTTTTCTTGCAATAAATAGAATATCTTCCTAACCTTGTCATACTTAACCTTGCTTTATGAAGTTTTATTTCGTACAGTTATTAAAATCTCTCTCACTTTTTATTACATAGAACAACACAATTACATTATTTCCTTTAAACTTAACATTACACTGACAGATAAATTTGAATGAAATAAATTCCTAATTCTTTTTATATAAATCTAATCCTTTTTCCCACATCATGTGAATTAAAATTTCTTTCAGATTTGTTATCAGACAACAGAAATTGATAAACATGATGTGAAAAAAAAATCCCATTTATTAGTTAAGATTCTCCATAATTTAAATTACAAAAATTTAGTATAGAGAAATTAATGCATAAATAATCTTTTTAGACCAATAAAAATGTAGCACAAAAGCACCATTATAAGAATATTTTGTTATGAGGGTTGACTACAAGTATATATAAGTAATAACTTCAATTAATATTTACTTAAAATTAGAATATTATTTATTTATATCTAATTTATAAATCTGAATACCCTATTTCAAAAAACGTATTTAATCTCCTCTTCCTCTAAAGAATTACAGCATTATTTTCAATATTTATTGGTGATTCCTAGTAAAAGAACATCATAATGGGTTTCACGTGTCTTGCTAACTGATATACAGTTTTCCATAAAACATTGACGTAATTCCTAAAACTAATTTATATTTCCCTTTCCTAGAACACATGATTATATTCCTGTTTTTTCTTGTATATAAAAAGGTGGAATTTGAATAATTCCCTCTTGTATGTTGGAACTTGAGCAAAGAGCACATGCTCATAATAACTGGTGTTAAAATTAAAAAAATGATGATTGAATTAAAAACCAGATTTTTATTGTCACAACTACATCATTATATTTAATAAAATAAAAACCATGTCATCGATATGTCATATAAATGTTGTTTAAGTACCAAAGTTATGTATATTTATAGCAATTTTAAAAATCAAGTACTTTATATATATAAGTTTCTTACAGGAAGGAAACAAACTTACTTTAGCCTTTTTTCTTTCTTTAGCGGATTCCAATAAAGTAAATATAAAGTCTATATAAAAGCGCCACATTTTTTCTATAGTAAAGGAGAAAAAATATGAGATAAGACAAGAAAAATTTTTAAGCATTGTAAAATAATATTTTTCTATTCCGAGTGCACTTGCCTGTAGGTAAAACTTTAATTGCCTCTTCATACTTTGTAAGAATCTCCTTATTTATTTCTTCTAGTATCACTTCTAAAAGAAACAGCAATTGATGCAAAATTCAGAAATTATGAAAATAAAACAATTTAGAATCTTGCATATTTTTTATCATTAAAATATTGTACTTTTCTAATTAAGTCTCTCACATTCTAAACAACTAAAATAAAGAATTCTAAATCACCATTACTTTTCCCCCCAAACATATCCACACTGGGTATTTTTCAAATACATATCAGAAAACTTCTAAATTACAAAAAAAATTATTTTTCAATTTTAATAAAAACATAATTAAATTTTTTTTTGAAAATTTGATGCTTGCAACAATAAATTAAAAACATTATTTTCAGGTTTAATGATTCAAATATATTTTAATTGCTTTTCAATTTTTAAAAAGAAATTGTTTTGCTTATACAAAATATAAATTTTTCTTAAGTTGGTCTGATAACAATGAGTACTAATTTTACAATTGAGATATTATTATTATTATTTTTTTGTATAGATTGAAAAAGAAATTTATCACAAGGACAAATTGTTAGTGTTTATTAAACGCTTTTAACATATCTCTACTTCCTTCACTTATATAATTATCTAATGTAATAAATCTCATTTCATAAAAAGGAAATTTGTATTCTGCAGAAGATGTACTAATGTTCAGATTAATTTTCAGAATAAAAAGGTTTCTAAAAAATAGAATTTTTATAATAAGTGCATCAAGTTTAATAAAATGTACAACAAATAAAAGAATACTTTCAGTAACTCTTATAGTATGAGATTATAACAGTTAATATGTAACAATTTTTAATGTTTAATTTACACTTGCAGTTCTTATAATACATAAGAAGGAAAAAAAAAAGAAATTGCCATAATGTTTTTTTTTTAAAACTATGACTGTTGTTTTAGAAACATTTGAACTGCCTATATCAATGAAGATTGAAAGAATATTCTCTGAAAACAGCAACAATGTGTTACACACTTCAGAGGAATTGGGTGAAGGTAAATTTCCACTATTATTAGAAACTAAACTTACTTTTAACCAAAATAAATAAATGAATAAAAATAAGCCATATAAGCATAAAAAAAGATTATTACTAGAAAACAATTTTTTTTTATTAATAAATTTAAAAGAAATTTTTCAATTTTCCATACAAACATGGATAATGCAGCTACACGCATTACATGATTATTCCAAGAAAACATGAAGCTATTAAATATTTACAAGTTTTGAGTAATTTTCCATACATCAGAACTTTTTTAAAAAAAAATCTGACTTTTTAAATTACTTGTCAAAGAGGGCAAAGCAAGCCCTTTCCTAGAATGTAAACTCAAATGATCACGATGAGGACAGTTCAAACAATCCAGCCTCAAAATTGATTTATTTTTTAAAAATCACAGTAAATACAAATTTTTTTTTTCACTTAATAAGTAATAACTATGCAATGTCTAACAAATTCTAGAATTACTTTTCGCGTTTGACCTAAATACAGAGGGAAGGACAGCAGTTCTAATAACTTTGAAAATTACAAAAATCTTCCCCCAATTTCAAAATCTCAGCACAATAGAAAAATAGGCAAAAAAATTTCTTTTTTAAGTAGTATCTTTTTCACTAATTGTTACTTTAGAATTTAAATCTATAAAATGGATTTCTTGCATTGTTTCCTATTTCTTGGATATTTTCAGCATTTTTCTGCACTCGATGGTTTGCACGAAGATACCAGGATATGGATACATACATTTGTTTATTGTCGAATTTTAATAGAGTACAAGATCGACCATTTCATGTAGTAAAAAAATGATTAACTTTATAAAGTAAATATTCACACAGAATACCTTCTCAATCTTCAGAGATAGTATCATCTATGGATTGCTGTAGTTTATTAAAATTAATTAAAGAAAGTACACAACCTGTGGCCCACCAAGACTTTTTAAGTGGCCCGGTCATGGTTCGTTGCTGTGAGAAATTTGCTTACCGTAAAATCCGGCGTATAACGCGCACCTACACTTTCAAGCTAAATTTTTTAATTTTTAGGTATGTTCGCCGTATAACGCGCACCCCCTTTTTAACGAAGAAATCTGAAATATTAATATACATTGTTTTTATATTTCGAAGTAATTTATACAAGGTATTATCCCAGACTTTTGAAAAAATAGCATACTTCTAGAACTACAACTATTCTTGTTCACAAGACAAGTTGTTTCTTTTAAATAAACAGTGTATCGATACATCTAGAAGTAAATTTTTTTTATGTACAACCTTTTTGTTATTTTTAAAGCTATCGTTTTTATACCCGGCGTATAACACGCACCCTTAATTTTCGATCTTATTTTTTGTGTTCAAAGTGCGCGTTATACGCCGGATTTTACGGTATTTAAGAACATTGTATTAGAAATTTGGTGGGAACTTTTTGTCAAGAAATCAAATATATCAATTTTGCATTTTACTGACGGTGTCGTACGTGTACGAATTGATGTTATTTTTCTATTTGGAACGGTTACAGTTAGTGATAACAAATAACAGTGGAGCAGTGATAATTTTATAGGTGGAACTAATTTTTAACCATCTTTCATATCTCTTGCAAGTGAAAAATATTCGAAAAAAATGAATCGTTTCAAGATGATTTTGGAGGTTGACTATTTTGTACTGAAAAACAAACATGGATCAGTAATTGTTTGATTTGTCACAACAGTGCTGTGTATTTAAAAAATACCAATAAACAAAAATCATTCAACGACACTTTTCCTCGAAGATCTCCTTCAAGAGGCTCCTAAATAGGCTTTCCTGAATAATCTTTGCAACAGCAGCAAAGTGTTTTGTCAGTGGTAATATCACAGCGGTAACAAGGACATCCTATGAAGTTTGTTATTAAGTCATATGAAACCGTTTACTGAGATGCAGAAATTGTGAAGGATTTCATCATTTTTCCACATTTTAATTTCCAATGTTATCTTGGACTTAAAGTATTTCTCTCTCACACTCCCCCATTTATCTTCATGTTGCGGTTGGTGAGAAATAACTAATGTATGCAGACCGTGTGAAATAGTTGATATGTTATGCGGCCCAGCAGAAAAAAAGGTTGAGTATTACTGGGTTACACCCAATGCAGAAGTCCAAAATAAATTTTTATTAATCTCACTTTGGATCATGCTCATTTTCTTGATTGTTTTGCACAATCCTACTAATACTGAAGAGAAAGAATACAATTTCCACACATAATAAGTAACCCTAAACATCTGTGTACCAGATCTCTCATTACCACATGTTACTTCAATTCCGATTGAGGTATCAAAAACCGGTTTATGCGTCAAACATGTAGTATAGCATTTACTAACAGGCTGAGTTGTAAATCAACCAACAGTTTTGTTGGAATGCAAGGGAAAATAACCACAAAGTTGATTGATTACTTGTGATAATTCCAGTTTCACTACAAGAAGCTATACATGTAAATTTTCTTTATCACGATATGCATATTCTTTACAGGATGAATGTGTCTGTTTCGGTTAATAAGTTAAAATTTTTTTGCCACATAAATCCATTGCTTTAGTATTTGTATTGTAGCTCAGCGGTTCTTAAACTTTCAATCACCATGGTCCCCCTTTATGCATCAGCCTGACATTGTGATCCCCTCTAAGATTTTGAACACCTTTCTCCCTGACTCCCAACACATGGCTGAGGAGTTTAAAGATTTCTCAATAAGCCTAAAACTGTCTCTGCTACTTATAGACTTTTTAAATACTTTTTCTTTAAGAAAATAGTAAAAATCTAAATAAAAATATTACAAAATACTAATTTTAAATAAATAAATATAACTGTATTGATTAAAAGTTATTGTATTAATTAAATTGAGTGAGAGGGCACCATTTATACCAAAAGTTAGAGGTGGTGCACAGGCACAATTCACTTAAGAAATCGAGATGGATATAATTGTTATTGTTTTGTCTGCTACATGTTAGTTCTTAATCTTTGCACATGTTTCTTCTTATTTTATAAAAATATTACATTGCAGTAATAGCTATATAGTTGTAAACAATAAAAAACGGTGAATTAATATTCTTGATCGAAATACGTGTTCTAGCATTTTTTCATTGGGAGCAATTTAGAGATCTAGTCTAAAAATGGCACATCTTTCAATTTTTCCACAAGGCTTTTCAGAGTCTGTAAAAGAGGAAAATCTTAAGATTAAATGAAAGACCTTCGCTGATGCCCTAGAAAGGAGCTGAGTACCCTAGGGGCTCTGCAGGTAACAGTTTAGAAACTGCTATTGTAGCTCATTTCAGGCACAACAATCAAGTATAAATAATATTATTCAGGAGTAAGAGCTAAGTAGCCTGCATTTCATTTCATTATCTTACTTTTTTTAACTCCCATTTCTTTTCCTGCCTTTATTTTTTCTTCAACATTTAACAGAGGTTTTTTTGCAAAAGCATCAAATGTTTCCTCTTTATCTGGGAACTTTTCTGAAACGCTAAAATTGGAAGAAAACAAAATCTTAATTGCTATGTTATAAAATGTTTCAAGTCTTAAAAATAAATAGTTATTTCACAGAATTTTATGAAAATAGCATTTAATTGATATGAGTAAATGAATTCACTTTTAAAGAAAGTCAAACCTTGTTAAATGCTCATTTAGATATTGGAGTCAGAAAACTGTTACTCAAAAGATAAAAGTCATAATCAAACCATTTGTAATTTAAACTAAATGATAAATAGTTTAAATATTAATTATTGCCTTTTTGTGTTATTGGTAAAGTATTAATGCATATCATACAATATAAATAATCAGCATACACATATACATATGTATCATGAACTAAACAACATTTAAAAATAAGCACAAGACAGAAAAAAATTAAGACAAATAATATAAAACAATGTCCAGAAATTCAGAAAATATTAACGTACAAATGATAACAGACAACATTCTTAAAATGAACACTGCTCAAAAAACAAATCAAAACAAATAAAAGAAAGGAAAGTTACAAAAATGAGATACACAAAAATGTAATCACAAGTATTATGAAAGTTTAAAAGCATTACAAAGGACACAGTAAGTTACTTCATACATTTTATGGCAATAAAACACAAAACATTAAACTTACTATTTTAAAATATTTTCAATAAATGTGTAACCAAATTCAAACTCCAGACAGATTTGTATAAACGATAATGCAAATTCAACATCTGAAAATTAAACACATCTTTAAAATAACTTAAAACAATTGAAAAATAGATACATATATATTTTTGAAAGCAAATATATGTGTTAAGATATATTTAGTATGATATTAAATATTTAAATAAAAAAAGGGAACAAAAAACTATCTTAGTACACATATAAATATAGTGTAAACACCATATAGCATATACAGCGCAGCAAATAAGTTTTAAGACTCGTCTCAGAGCGCAGGCTACAATGGTGTTATGTGTGCAAATGTGCATGCGTCATAATGTCCATGTTCTGCTGACACACTGTGCACAAGTTGATGGCATTTGGTTAAGTAGCTGAGAGATGTCGAGTATTCATTGCAGAAGTGAATTTTTTTCATGTTGATTTTTTAAGATGGAGAAAAGAGCAGTAATTAAATTTTATACAAAACTTGGTAAAAGTGCTTCAGAAACATATCAACTCATGAAACAAGTATACAGTAACTGTTGTTTAAGTAGATCAAATGTTTTTGTGTGGTACAAACGTTTTTTGGATGGATGCGGTAAAAGATGACCAGCGTAGTGGAAGACCAATTTCATCTAGAACACCCGAAATTATTGAGAAAATACAAAATTTTGTGGTCAACGATCGCTGTGCGTCATTAAGAATGATGGCAGACTCTTAAAACATCAATAAAGAAACAATTTGAACCATCCTGCATGAAAATTTGGGCAAAGCAAAAGTGTGTGCTAAATTTATTCCACACACTTTATCCTCTGAACAAAAAGCAATAATAAGTACACATTGCAGAATCATCATTTGCATCGATCCAAACTTCTTGAAGTCCATTGTTACAGATGATGAAACCTGGTGTTTCCAATATGACCCTGAAACAAAAGCGGCAAAGTGCGGAATGGAAGTCAGAAAATTCACCGTAATCCAAAAAACACGGAAAAATCCTTCAAAAACCAAAACAATGCTTATTACATTCTTCAATGCTAAGGGTATTATCCACAAAGAATTTTTTCTAACCAGACAAGCAATTTCAGATCAGTACTACTAAGCTGTTTTAAAGTGTTTGATAGCCAGAATTCGTCGCATTCGTCCAGAATATCAGACTGAAAACAGTTGGTGTTTGTTACACGACAACACACCCAGTCACATCTCCCTTGTTCATCGATTTTTCGCAAAAAATAATGTCTGTGTGTTGAACTATCCACCATATTCACCTAATTTAGCACCCTGTGACTACTGCTTGTTTTCAAAACTTAAAATGAAATTAAAAGGGTGTTATTTTGACCTTACAATTAGCTTCAACACATGCTCTACAGGCCATTCCCCAAAGTTATTTACAACAGGCGTTCGATTCCTTAATAAATCGCTACAAGTGCAACAAGGGGGGGAGGGGTCCTATTTTGAATAAAAAACCAAAAACAGGATTTAATTTCTTGTTTATATATCGTTTTGTGGACACAGTCTTAAAACTTATTTGCTGCACTGTGTATATGGAAAACATTTATGAGTAAAAATGGAATAACTAGACAGAAACAATAATTTAAAAAAAAACTTATAATTAGAGGAGAGAAATTATTCATGATTCATTGGTGCTCATGTGGCACATATACATATTTTTAAATGCATATACAAATCCAAACACATTAAAAAGATTATATATATATAATCAGAATTTTTATATCAACATAACATTCCATTTTAAATATATGTAAGAGGAAAATAGCAATTTTTTAAAAATAGATAGAGGTAATTCATATTTTTAAAATTTGATCTGAAACAAACAAACATGCTAAACAAGAAAATGAACTGTAAATACATTTAGGTAAAGTAAAATACTTTAAGATAGGAAGGTAAATCCCTTATAGACAAAAACAATTCGAAGATTATACATAAATAGTTTATAAAAAAAATTACCATTTATTGCTTCGACTGCTTTATCATAAACAATATAAGCAATTTGGCCATTTAAAATAATATCATCTTCAGCCTCTATACTCTGAAAGATATTGAACAAATTCATTAAATGGCAGGACATTTGATAAGATCTTGTAATGAAAAATTGAGATTAATTATAACGAATGCAATATAAAAATGGCAATTTAATAAAATAACACAAGTGAAATTTGTTAAATTTTAACAATTACAATTCAATGAAAAATTTACATACTTTCAAACTTTGTGGTTCTAAAATAGCTCTTCGTTTACGAATCTACAAAAAGAAAACTCGTTTACAGCCAACCAATAGATTTATTTAAAACTGAAAATATTAATTTAAAGGAAAATACAAGGATTTAAAAAAAAAAAAACTTACTAGATCTATGTACATTAATTCCATTCTAAAGAACTGAAAAAAAAAAGATTAATTAATATTAAAATAAACAGACAGGACTTAAAGATATGTCTTATAACTGAAAGGCAAGTTTGTATAAATTTACCTATTTTGTAAGATAATGTTTATTGTTATATACATTTTTTTAAATAGTAAAAGAGTAGAACAAGCAATATCCTTCACATTGGTTTGTTTATAAGATAACATAATAGTTTATTTTAAATAGGCACTTCAAAGAATATTAATTTAGTCCAAATGAACTTGTGCCTTTTCATGAAATTAATCATAAGATATAGTTAAAAGAAAATATCCGGCCTCAAAGTGAGGGAAAAGTCTTTTCCATAATTTCAAAGAACAATATTGTGTTGAAGTATGACAAAAAAAGTTTTTAAAATGTCCATTTAACATTCGAGTAGGCTTTAACTTCACATGTAATCAAATAGACGAAATTTAATTTATTAAGGAACAAAAGTTTGACTCTATTCTTACCTTAAATTAATAGAACAATATTCTTTGGCATTATAAAATAAACATATATGCATCTAAATTTAAAAAGTTTTTACAAAGTAAGAAGGAAAAGCTTTAATATTTTATAAAAATATAAATTGAAATTTCATACCTCCCGCCACAATGTGTCTGATGTGGGATGAAGCAAAACACCACGCTGAAAAATCTTGCGTGCATTATCTGGAGATTTGATTTCTTCCATTTCCCACTTGGCTGCCATTATCCAAAGAGCTATAAAAGCAAAATTTATGTTTAATTAAGGGGACACAGTACGATTCAAATGACAAATATCGGTAAAAAAAATCAAATATAATTTTTTTAGTCTTAAATTATTCTTTATATGCTTTTCTATAACCTCACAAAATTTGAAAGCTCTAAATTTAAAAAAAAAATTATTATAGCTTTTATGTTCATTTTTATTCACATCCCTATGGCAAATCAAAACTTTAAAGAAAACTTTCTCAGAAAGATAAAATAACTAGTTTGTCTTCATTTTAAAAGCTTCTATTGTGCCTAATGCTTTGAAATTTTTTACCTATTGCTAATAATACATGTAACAAAAGTTGGTGTGCATTTTTGAATCAAAGCATTACTTATTTTTTAAAAAATAATTGAACACAGAATTTATACAGTTTTTAAGGAATTTTCAATAAACATTCATAAAAAGAAGTATTGTATGAATACCAATCATGTTATCACAAAACCCATACTAACTGTTGTTATACATAGTTTGATGTACTCGTAAATAAAATTTCATGTGTGGACTTAAATTTTTGTAGGAGGAGTAGCATGTTAAAATCACTTCACAAATTTTAAGTTTTTTCCTTAAAAAATTAAATGACTAGCTTTTTATGAAATTTTGAGCACAAAATCTGTTTTATGTAGTACACACACATACGAAGCTACAAAATCTTTTTCGAAAATCCTTAAGTTAAAAATTTTTGTGTAAATCGTACCATGTCCCCTTAAGTAATAAAAAATAAACAACATTTTACATCCTTCTTACACAACAATTTAATATGAGAAATACACTGATGAAAACAATTAAAGGGAGGAATGGTTTTTTTTAAAATAAGGAACAAAATAATTAATGCCAATATGCAAATAAGGTATCAGATGATAATCAAGCTCTTCGCGGACGTCTCTGCAACACAGTGACCTGTGATGTCGCAAGGCAGTGGCGCTGGGATCGACTTTGTGCAGAGGTACCAATGTTGTGAGTTCGTCAACCAATGTTGACTTTCCAGACTATAATTTATATTTTTTTCAAATATGATTTTATTGTGTTATTTTTTTGGTAAAATGTTTATTTCCCATTTATGTAATAATCGTTTAATTAATAGGTCCAATAGATAGTGCTGGCTGTTTTTGAGATTTGTATATTAGAAGAGGCAGCGAATTTGTACGTTCTTTAGATGGTTTTAGTATGTAAAGTTCTGTTTATGTTGTTAAAATAAAGATTAAAAGTAAAAGGTCTTGTAATTCTTTTTTTGTACTACCCAGGTAAGTAGTCTATCTTGTTTCACGGATTCGAGTGAGTGGTGGTGTACCTGCATTTTGGAATCTGCACCAGTGTCGGGTAGACACTTTAATAGTTCTCAGTGTTGGGGCAAATTTTTGAGTCAGAAATTTAATTCGAGATTTGTGACCCAACAACCTCACAGCTTAATTCTTGTTTTTTATACTCTAATCCTTGTTTTTTTAAATTTCTTTGTTCACCCATCGTTAATAAGACCAACCAGTTTTTATCCTCTAGATCAGGGGTTGGCAACCTTTTAGCTGTGGTGTGCCAAATCAATTAATCTACCAATATGATTCAGCGTGCCACACTAGGGACATTTTTGAAACAATTCCATTCCCATGATAATGCATGTAGAATTAGGGAAAAGAAGTAAATAATTTAGATTTACAGTTTTATTACATATTAATTTTGTATCATTCAGATACCTCTTCATAAAAATAAACAAAATAAAATATAACTATTTCTTCAGAAAAAAAAAAAATTTAAAATTCTACACATATATTATGCATTTTTAAATATTTATTAAAATAAGAAAAATTCATCTTCACTACAGTTAAATAAAAAGGTTAAAAGGCTAAAAATAAAAAGACTAAAAATTTTAATGTATGCCTAGTGTTTGCACCCCTCTACCTTCATATTGCAAAATTAGGGGTACAATGTGTGATTTTCAATTTGATACAGCTGTGAGCATTCAGTTGTTAAACAATTTCTTTGTACACTCGAAATATTTTTCATATGAGAAAAGATTTTTAAACTTTGACATGTAGAACTAAAAGCAAAAAACAGAGTACATGCGATTTTCTCTCTTCAAACAATTAAATCCCTCCAGCAATGACATTCAATAATTTACAAAATAGCTGTAAATTTATATTTTTAGTTAGAATTTTTTAGATTTTGTCACAGACTTCAGATTTTGTTCACAATTTTGTAAATATTTGTAACTTTGAAGATATACGTCAAGTAAGAGATCCATTACAAATTTATCAACTTCCATCCACTCAGAAATTGACAAATTTGTATAGCACAGAGTGCACTGAGAATTTTACCACGATCCCTGGTCTAGAAGATGCCACAATATGGCGAATAGTTGGAAGACCCGAGAAGGACCAATCACAGGTTACCTGCTGTTGGGACCTCATGATTTCGAGAAATGTGGTGTTCACTCTGTGGAAACAATTCATAGAGGCAGGAACAGCTGTCTGTCGACCCAGCAGAGGTCACAATGGGGCAACAACGGCAGCTCAAGAACATTATTTGAGACTTCTAGCTAAAAGAAATAGGGTCATGACAGAGTCACAATCTGTATAATGCAATAGGATAACAGTCACTCAGAGACTTAATACAGGTGGCCAGTATGCTGGGTGCCTTGAAGTCTGCATCCCTTTTGAAAGTGAACAACAAAAAAGATTATCCAGCATGCTGCCGAAAACCTCTGTCTTAGACAGGGGATAATTGGAAATGGGTTTTCAACAGTGATGAGTCACCAATCAGTCTGGACAGTGACTCAAGACATGTTCTCATCTGAAGAGAACCTGGGAATCAGTATCAGTTCTCTAACATTGACGAAAAGGACCATTATGGTCAAGGTGGTCTAGGCAAGCATCATGCCAGACAGGCATACCAGCCTTCATGTGTTCAATAGAGGTACTCTGACAAGTCAGAGGTACAGGAACAAAATCCTTGCACCCTATAACAGACTTTATGTGGATAATATGGAGTGAATTTCATCTTTATGGACATTAATGCACACCCACACAGGACTTGGTGGATAAATACCTCCAATCAAAGGATATTCAACAATTGGAGTGGCCTGCGATATTCCCAGACCTTAATCCCGTTGAACACATATAGGAGGTTCTTGAATGATCAATTATTGCAGCTCAAGAATTCCTTGGAGCAAAATTGGGTGTGGTTGTCTCAGGGCTTGATAAGGACCCTGGTAAACACTGTGAAGCTGTTAGAAGCGATTTTGCACCCTATTAGACATGATTTTTTCTGACTTACATAGTACCGGTCAACTGCTGTGCTGGACAAGTGACCAGTTTCCTTAACTAGGGTACAGGTTGTGCCCATTTTTGTTTTCCCACATATTGCTCTTATATTGGATGATGATATTTTGGCCAGGTTTGGTTAATTTTCTTTTTATTGCAAAAAAAAAAAAAAAAAAAAAAACCCATTTGCCCCTTTAATCGTTTTTGTCAGTGTAGAGGATAGATCTAGAAATAATTTTTACAATATGTAACATTTAAAAATGTATAGTTATATTAAACAAAATATATAATTGCAAGGAAATTTATAAAGTCCCTAAGGAAATCAACAAATTATTTTAAACACCCTTTAAAATAAAATTTCAATATGACCATAATCACTCTAAATAAAAAGTGATAAGAAATCTAAGAATTTATTTCAATCACATACCTGTCAACTTTTGAAAATGATAATGTAAAATAATGCGTGATTAACATTTTAAGCAAATTCTTAGACAACATTTTAAATTTAATGATACAGCTCATGATATACAAACATTTTTCAAAATAATGTAAACAAAACTTCACATTAAAGATATTTGGAGAATAAAATCACTAAGGAAAAACCTACTTTTGTGTGTGTGTGTGTGTATTGACTTTATTTATTAAAACTTAATACACTATGGTATATTTAAAGGCAAGTATATAGTTACATACAATAAAGATACTTTTATAAAACAGTAAAATAACTTTTAAATCAAAATTACAAAAATAAATAAAAATAATAATTCCATGATCAAAATAGAAGTTGACATTAACACTAAGACCAATTGTCAAATACATGAAAACTGAAAATTTTTTTAGGTTTCTTTATTGTGCAAATTTCAAAATTTTATGTATAGTAGATTACGTCTACGAACATCTAATCAACTTTTAAAGATAAGGAAGCAGAACCTTTTTCTAATGCCAAATGTATAAAATGACACAAGAGCAACCCATATTAAATTCTTATTTTTTTTCTTTAAATAGGTAATCACTCCGTTTATCCTGCATTACTGCAGAATTATCTGCCATACATGAAACAAAATGTTCGCATGGTATCCTACAATTTCAAAATTCATCCACAATGAGAGTCAGCTAATATTTTTTTCCAATGGAATTCTTAATCAAATTTGGAAATGCAAGAAGCCTACTTTAGATTGGACATATTGCAGGATCAAAGTAACCTATCAGTTGGATATAATTTGTAGTTTATATCACTACTATCATCAGATACTCCAGTAAAAGGATTTTGTTTTATGCATTTTATCATATACTTTTTCTGATTGGAAGCTAGAAGACTAATCCCAGATGTTTTAATCTATCCCCATGCATACTGCTTGGTAAAATCAAACTTTGGAAATATTTTCCCAAAAGAGGTCCAGCATGATCCGATGTAGTCATAGATACAATATGTTCAACATGAAAAGATATAAACAGTATTACAGCCTTTATTACATTTGATTGACTCTTGTCCTTGAAAAACTGATTAATTTTACATTTGCCATGTGCTTAGGAATTTTCAAATGATGACTGATACCATATCATCCTCTCAGAGAAATGATTTACTGATACAACACAGGTCATGCATATTTTTTTTTTCCTTTTTGGGATTCACTAATACAATCAAATTTCATTTTGGGTGTTCTTTATATATGTGAAAGTATATTTTACCCTTTTAAAACATTTTGGTAAACAGAATAGTCATATGAAGCATAAAGAATACAAACACATACGAAGTATGAAACAATTTGAATTCTAGAAAGTTGTTACAGAAGGGGAAAAATAAATAAAAATATTTTGCCTACTAATAACACTGCTACCATACTCTAATTTCGCTAATAGAAACTGTACCTACTAATCAGTTAGGATCCAATAGCTAATACAATATGCATGAGAAATTTCATGAATTTTTACAAAATTTGATGGCAACAAGTTCTGCACTTTTTGTCAACTTATTGTTTGGTATCGTGAATTTAAATTGAAAAATATGAAAGAAGGGAAAAAAATATCGATGGAGGACAGAAATTTTGTGAAAATGAATAAAAATGAACAATCTGGGTTTCAAAGTGTAATGGAAAGCTGAAAAGCATAAAAGTTAGCAGGTATGCAATCACTATTTTCAAACCAAATTTATATAATTATTGTTCACTTTTGATTTTAAAATGCAGGTCATCCCTTATTATTAAACTGATAATCCTTAAAAGGTTAAAAAGTTATCATGAATTAAAATTATAATTAGTTATCCCATTTCCTTGATTAAATAAAAATGTATATTGAAATGAACTTAAGAATAATCTGGTATTTGCAGATTCACTTTTTGAATAAAATCCATTTCAATAAATATTTAAAATCATACTTCTTAAGCTAGTACAACAAACTTTATACAATTTTTAAATATGGTTTACTTATCAACTAAAATAATTTTTATAATAACTTGATTTATTTATAAAGGAAAAAAATAAGACAATTATACAATTAAATTTGATACATGAGTAACTTGAAATATACTTACATGGATTTTGAGAATGAACTTGTAATAGTTTTGAATACAAAACACTTATGGTGTCAAACCATTTCTAAAAAAAAATTAATTGTAATTCGTGAATAAGTTTGAATATAAGGAAACATGATATAAACAATAATTGAAAAGCTAATATTTAAAAAATGATTTCATTCTTAATATTCCTTTTTTTCAAATCCAAGATTTAAAAAAACAACGAGAAAAGAGTTCTTAAAAAATTTAAAATAAAAACTGTATTAAAAGTTAAAACTGGAATCCAATAATTTTTTTTCATTTTATTTTAGGGCTTTATCTGAAATTCATGTATTTAGAATTATACCTGAGGGTCTGGACTTCATGCTCTTGAGTATCTGCCATTCATATATGATTTATTATTTTTTAAATATTTCAAAATTAAATCTTATGATGTTTTCTAAATTAATTTCTAAATGTTATCTAAATTGTTTTCTTTTTTTCAGACATACAGGTTTTGTTTATATTAGGATTTTTTTAAAGGTTTCTTTAAAAACTAACTCTACAATTTTCTACATTTACTTTTTGCCCAGATACAAATTTGTTTAATCAATCAATTGAAAAAACAGTACTTGAAAAATGAGTCATTGTTTAAAAAAAAAATCTTCCCTTTTCTATGTCAAATAAAAAACCTTTTAGCATTTCATCTTAGTTTTTTTTTTTTTTTAAAAACCTCCAAAAGAAAATGAAGATATAAACAAACTATTTAATTCCAACAAAACATTGAGAAAAAGCAGAATTATTTCAATTCATACAAACTCTAAATTGGTTAATTTTTAATAAAGCATAAATTGGTTTTTTTTTTTTAATAATTTTTAAAAAAGCATCTCTCGCTTTCCAATACATTTCAAAACAAAAAGAAAAAAAAACGTTAAAACATTTTAGAACAAAACAGGAAACTTTTGAAAAATGACACTATTTTACATATTTCATGATTTTTCACTTAAACGTAAAATACCCTAAAACATGCAGGCTTTTTTTAAGTCAAAATAATGGATACTACAGGTACCATATATTCACATCAGCATTTCAATTGTGTTCAAAATGACAATCATGAGCATTATTTGGGAAATAAGTTCTGGAATGTAATACTTTACCCATCTAACAGGTGGCACTAATCAGTCAATATAATATGTTCTTAATGACTAATGAATACGTCAAAAGAGTAAAGTTCATATGGTGAAAGTTTGACATATATAAACTTTGTGCTAAAGATATTTCAGATTATAAAAGATGCAGTCAATTGAGAAAGTCATATCGTAATTTGGTTTTTTGAATGAAAAAAATATGATTTGCTGGTACTTGTAAACATACTTTTACTAGACAGAAAAAGTGTCATATTGGTGGATTTCAACTCAAACACAAACCACCAATACCAATGTTTACAGAGCTGTGAAATGCCATTCAAAGTAAAATACTCAGTTTGCTCAGTGATGGTATCACTTTGTTGTATACTCATGACAGGCCACATGGTCTGCTTGAGTTCTTTGGTTGGTAAAAAATGATTTATCCACCATTTAGGTATGAACAGGACGAAAGTGATATTCATCTATTCTATATTGATGATGGTGAAAATAAAAAAGATGAGGTAGCATCTTGGCTAATATCACAGGTGATCGCCTTCTATAATGCTGGCATACAAAACCTTATATCTTGATATACAAGGGCTATTTTTAAAGTAAGGTCCATTGGCATGTATATTTCCCTAGTTCATGCGTGCGCCACAATGAGTCTGTGTCAAAAACCAGCATCCTTTGCGAACATACATGCATCATTTCAGGCTCTGTAGCAGTCATGTAATATTCACTGTGCATCTTTAAAATGTTTAAGGTGATTGAATCGCCCACCAAGTGTGAGATACAGTCTCTTATCCATTTTTTGACTGCAAGAAACATGTCAACTGCAGACATTCATCACCAGATAACAGAAGTTTATTTCATTGAAGCAATGAGTGATAGCAAAGTTCGAAAATAGGTCAGGAAGTTTAATGACGTGCGAACAAACGCCCATGACGAAAAATGCTTAGTCCGTCCCTATGTAATCACTGATGATTTGACGCAAGCAGTTGAAACAAAAATTCATGATAACAGGAGGTTCACGATAACCACTCTCATTGGAATTTCCCGACGTTTCTCGGTCAGTGGTGTACAAAATTGTGACTGAAGACCTCAACCTTAAGAAATTGTGTTCTCGATAGGTACCCAAACTACTCACAGTGAAACACAAAGAGAAGAGGTTTGCCTTTTCATTGGACTTTTTGATTCATTACGTGGAAGAAGAGGATGACATGTTGAGTCGAATTATTAATGGAGATGAAACATGGGTATCCCATATCACCCTGCAGTCAAAGCAACAGTCTAGGGAATGGTGACACACATTCTCTCCCATCAAAGTCAAAGCCAAACACTGTCAAAGCGCAAGATTATGGCAACAGTGTTCTGGGACTGGGGCGGTGTTTTGCTGGTGCCACAAGAAATTGGCCATGGGTAGCCTAGTGGTTAGAGCATCGGATTCCAGACAGGAAGGCCTGAGTTCGATGCCACCAAATTCCCCCTCCCCCGAGTACACACGGAGTATGTGCTTGTTAAACCAGTGGGTCCGAAAGTCTTGTGGGTTGATTCATGAGTGCAGGGGACTGGAGAATATTTCCCTCCCCTTCAGTTCTATGCCAAAATTGTGGAGGTGGAGATAGGTAGTGTCACCATCTATCGTCCCTTCAGGAATTTCGCCAAGCTAATTCGTACTGTCACCTGTATGGTGCTTAAGGCCAAGGCCAACATCAGGCGTACTTCTAGCCCCTTGCCTCGATGAATTTCGTGGGTCTCGATCTGATTATGTCAGACAGGTGGCATTAGCCACAACAACAATCAACTCAGGTGCCTACTGCGCAACTCTACGGAAGCTCCAAAGAACATTGCAAAACAAACAGCATGACATGCTGTTAAAAAGTGTTTTGCTGCACCACGATAACGCAAGGCCTCACACTTATCAAACAACTCGGGAGTTAATCAAATTTTTGGGCTGGGAGGTTTTGGACCTTGCTCCGAGCGATTTCCACCTTTTTCGGTACCTCAAATACAGTCTTGGCGGGAAGCGTTTCAGTGAAAACGAAGAAGTGAACGTGGCGATGAACTCTTGGCTGTACAATTAGGTGGCAGACTTCTTTGAAAAGGGTTTTCAAAACTTAATTCTATGGTATGACAAGTGCATCAATAAACTCAGCAACTATGCAGAAAAATAGGCAAAAGTATGTACAATCCTAAAATAAAGGTTTTTGAAACAAAATATTGTTATTTTTTTAAAAACAAACAGACCTGACTTAAAAAACAGCCCTTGTAAATACACCCAACTCTTTTTTTACACAATTTTGAAATAGCACGACACACAAATTAAACTTTTTTTTTACACATATTTTTTGTTCTAGCATGAATTCAGAAATTTTTTTTGGGAATTCTTGCCTTTTGGATAAGGATGTGATTTGCAGAAGATAATAAAGTTGATAATGACAGTCAAAATTAACACCTGTTTTAATATGCAAGGGCTTGAAATTTTCTACAAGTATCCATGATCCTGACATATAGTGTGCATGTAAGTTTCAGCTTAATCTGGATTTTGTGTTGCAGGATATCAAGAATTATATATACTCGAGAACTAATGAAACAGCCACTAATAACAACAACAAAAAACACCAACAGAGGCAGTTAAACGAAATTCTTCATTTGAATTAAAGATGACATATTTATTGATAATAGCAATTTTGATCCAGTTCATAATAAACGTGCATGCTTGTTATCAAGTAATGATGAATAATTGTTATTCCTAATTTCAATTTGAATTTTTCTATGCAGTACATGTACTTATAGACTGAATTTCACTGCATTCTTAATTAATTTGTTTTTGTTTTATGCATATGTAATGTGGATTTTATTATTACTTTTTTTGCACTGTTTTTGAATGAAAATATTTAGAGTTCTTTCATTTTACACGATTTATCAAAGTTGTGGAACATATCCCAAAATTTTCCATATGTCGTATGTATTTTTTACACAACTTTTGTTTTTTTTGCACAGTTTTGTTAGGAACACATCTACCATGTAAAAAAGAGCTGGGTATATCTTAATAAGCTGGGTGACTTTGATAAAAAGTAGTGTTCATATTATTAAATGTTTCTTTGTCTACATGACTTTTTTAAAACACAGTAATGGGACACTTTTGAAATACCTTTCAAAATAATAGACATTAAAATAAACATTCAATTGGATAATTGAAATGCTTACCATATAAAACAAACAGAAAATTTCAATGAGCATTGAATTTTAGATACAAGTAATTTTACCAAAGTTGACTCAGCCTTTCACCCCATCAGTGGGAAACACTAAGGATAAACTAGGGACTAAACACTAGAGATTTTGCATCAGACTGATCACCTGATGGAACATCTGCTCATGAATGTCAGTGCCCAAGTTGATGAAAATTGAAATGGGCACAGTAGGCCTTGGCCCTCATGCGCTGTTGCACCACTGAGTTTAGATTACATGTTTAAAAAAAAACCAAACAAACAAGAATAGATTAATCATACCATTGTTTTAGAAAATTCAATATCATCCAGCCATAATTTTTCATCTGCTGGAAAGCGCTTCTTAGCTTCCTAAAAAAAAAAAGATTAGGAAACAATTAATATAGTAATAATTCAAAAAATTACTTTTCTATACTTTATTCAATTAAATCATAAAATTTGATTTATATCTTTTCTTGATTATAAAAGCTTGCCATTAAAAAAATAATAAAGGCATACAACATGGAGAAAAATAAGGAGGGGGACAAATTATGCAGACAAATTACTTTTCTTAAATACTCTGATTACATATTGTAAAAATTATAAATGCATACTTTACCCGGAATAATCTGCATATTCTTTTAGCAATAGAAAAATCTATTTCCTTCCTTTTATCCTCAATCACAAGTCTCTGGAATTAAAAAAGAAACTATGTATACATATCGTTCTCAACAATTGATTAAAATCTGCAAATTGATAAATTTGTTTAGCAAATATCTTGAGTTTTTATAAATAGTAGTAATAAGGAAAGATTATAAATAGAATACAAAATCTTCAAAGATGATGTAAATTGTTTTTGTTAAGTGGACATCAGATTTTATTCCACGTGTATTGGTATTCATTACTCGGGATAAATTGACTGGATTTTCTACAAAAAATATTAATCAGGATTTCTTTATTAACCATAAAGAAAAAGGTACGATATTTGTATTATTGTATAACTTTATTCTTTTCATTGAAATTTTTTCTTTTGAGTCTTGTGAGAACACGATATAATAAACTGACGCATATATCCCAACATCCTTGATTATTTGTAAAAAAAGATATTTTATTTTCAAGAGAAATTAGTGTTTAAATGTGAAATTAGTGTTTTGTTTATTCTGTCAAATCTTAATTAACTGAAAAATATTATTTATATTATTAACTTAACCTAAAGCTGCACACATTTCACAATAATGCCTCGTTACTGTTGTGTACCAAATTGTTCCTCTAATAAACCAGGGTAGCCATACATTTCTGTGTTTCGTTTCCCAAAAGATGAACAGTTGTTACAAACCTAGAAAATGAAAATTCCTAGGGATTTTAAAAATACTAACAATAGTGTAGTGAGCATTAAACATTTTTCTGAATCTTTCATTGTGAGAAACGATAAAATTACAGACAAGACGTACTGTTATAGAAATACCTAGAGTGTATCCAAAATTATCAGAGAATGCATATCCTTGCATTTTCCCTGGTTGTCCATCCTACTAAAATGAAAAAATTAAAGAACGCTCTGTGACAATTCAACGAAAGGAAAAGATGAACAACTGTTTACTAATTTCTTTAAGAAAGATGCAATTACCAGTTTTGAATGTTTAAAAGAAAATCTGCTAATGCGAGAAAATCCCATATCTGATTTACCTAAAAATAATGTTCTAAAACATGATTGTGAAAGTTACATAACATTTCTTTTTATTAATTGCGAAAATTGTCCTTCTATTTTAAAATCCATGAAAATAAATACAGATCTCTCTATTGTTATATTTAATAATAAATTGTGAATTAAATATACCTTCAGTTGGAAAAATTCTTAATAATCCTCCTAGGTTAACATATTTCAGCAAATTGTTAAATATTCTTAATACAGTAAATGTCTTTGAAGGAATATGTTCCACATTAATTCTGTTCCTCATCATGTTATGGCTATTCAATCGTGGTAAAAGTATACTGAAAATTTTGAGGGAGTAAATTTTATTTTAGAGCAAATGAAATTATTAAATTCGAATAAACATGGCCGTAAGTATAGCAGTAATTTAATGGTTTTTTTCTTTCTGCATGTACATTAAATCTACCACATGTTATTCCTATGTAAGAGATAAGGGGAATATAATTCTTCCAAGTGTGAGACAATTACAGAGAGTTGCATCTGGATTAAATATTACTCCAGGTTTGTCAACTCTGGCTAATGAAAATTATCTACGAGGTAGGTGTAAAGAACTGAAAGACCATGAGAAACAGGTAATATTACAAACTGATGAAATTTTCATCAAATCAGCGATTACATATAAATGTAATAAAATCATTGGATTTACTGAGAAAGCAGAAGCAGCTACTATGATTCAATGTTTTTTATACTCTTCTTTATTGAGTAAAAATAAAGAAATAGTATCATTGAACCCTGTAAAGAACATGAATGCTGAAGACATGCATTCTATGACTTAAGGAATTTTGTCACTAATAGAAAAGGTAGATTTTTCAGTTGTTTGCATTGTAAGTGATAATAATAGAAAAATGTAATAGTAATTGTAATAGAATAGAATGTAAATAGAAATTGTTTTTATAATGGTAGCAGAAAGAGTGTTATTCAGAATCCAGCTAATAATGCAAAAAAAATTGCATCTTATTTTTGATTCAGTACATCTTATCAAATCTATACGAAATAATTGGTTGAATCAGAAAGATGCTGACTCTTCTTTAATGTATCCTGATCCTTCAGAATTTTCTCAAATCCGAAAAGCATCTTTTTCATCATTATTTAAAATTTGTAACGAAGAAATGAACATTATTGTTAAATTATTAGGTCCTAAATTATGTTTAAAAGCTTTAAAACCAGCAAATTTTGAAAAACAAAATATTAAAAGATAAATTAGGCTACCCAGAAATGTTTAGGGACACTGCAATATTCATCAAACATATTTTAAATTTCTGGCAAATAATGAATGTAGGATATTCCATTTGTAAGAAGTTAGATCATATCACATTTACCGAGGTCGGCAATTCTAATCAAAACAGTATTCCACATCAACGCCATCTAGCGTCCTTTTTAAAAACGCCGACATGAACCTTTTTCGCCAGAGGCCCACTAACATTCGTTGAGAGAAGTCGTGTTTCGCGCGTCAGCGCATTTTCGTCCGCGCCAGGCGGTAAATCTTAATAGTACCATAACGAGTTCTATCATTCGTCCGCGCCAGGCGGTAAGTCTTATTAGCACCATAATTAATTCTATTTAATCTCAATTGCCTCCCTTAAAGTAATGTGATCTAACTTCCCTATTCTTCCGAAATATGTTTATCTAACTTTCCTATTCTTTTGAAATATTCCCCATGTAAATACTCCCCTATAATTCTTAATAAATTGTTTAGTTTTCAACTAGTTTCTTTCTTGAACTATGTTGTCTACTTTATTTCAAAATTAACTAACACACCCTAAAAACCCCTAGACACCACGCCATAAAAACCCCGCCATCTGAAGAATCCAATCTTTTTGGAAGATTTCGGTTGGATTCCCACATGAATATTAAAAATCCAACTAAGGGTTAAAATCTTAAATTGAAAAACTGTTCCTTTTTTATCAATAGATGATGATAGATTCACTTTTTTTTTTCAAAATTTGTTCAGTGGCTGGACTGCTGGAAAAATTTAAAACAAAATAAATGAAAAGGTTGTTTAAGCAAGGAAACATTTTTTGCTTTGAGGCATACGGTAAATACCATCCCAGAACTAATAAAGTATCTTTTGACGGAGCAGAATTTCAAATATGTTTTAACTGGAAAGTTCCAAACTGATAATTTAAAAGCCAGATTTGGGCAATACACAGTAATGTACGGAGCAAATTATCATGTCACTGGGCAGGAAATTTTGCAAGCTGAAAAAAGGTTGCTCATTAAAAGTGTGTTAACTTTGCACTCAGATAAATATGGTACTATTTCACTAAAAAAGTTAATTTCAAATCATTCAAGTGAGATATTTAATGTTAAAGTAGATATTACAGATTTCAACGAAATATTAAACATCAGAAATAAATCAGATAATATTTCAATAGAAGAGTATCAAGCTTTAATGTATATAGTGGGATATTGTGTGCAAAATATATAATTCGAATGCTTCAATTGCAAACATACATTTGTTTTAGATAAGCATATTAATTTCGACTCGGAAAATGTCGAAGGGACAAAATATTTGAGACTTCTGGATAGAGGTTTAAAAATGCCCACAGATATTGTTATGAAAGTCATTTCAATGCAATATTTCATTTTTAATTTGTTAATATAGAAAACATTCAAATCGAAGTTTCTTAAAGTTGATTGCCAATTATCTTGCTTTACAAGCATAACAGAAGCGTATCTGGAATTACATGAGTTGTGGAATGTCTTGCATTCGTTTCATTCACCTTGTGTAAATTGTAACATATCTGCATTTTCATATTTTAAAAAAGTATTCTTACACTTGGGAATATATGCTTAAATAATTATTCAAAAAAGCGCAGTGAAGAAGTTTTAACCATGAAGGATAATCGAACAATGAAGAAATTTAAGGCCAATTAAATTAATGTTTGCTTTTTATATTTTTTTGTTTTATTTATTTAAATATTCAATTATCGATTCGTATGTTATTCATTGTGCATGTATATCCTTGTAATTTTTTTATACTACATACATTTTATGAACATTTTTAATTGCTCACATAATCATTATTTGAAGAAAAATTATTTATTTATTTATGTTATTCGTTTACATTATTTTCAAAAAGATTTTAGCATTCAAAGTATGTAAAATGTTATTTTTCTAATTTCAAAACTTTTGTTTGATTTTTAGATATTTTTACCATAGCATAATATTGAATTTTAATGCATATGCATAAAAGTAATGTAATTAATAGTTTAAATAATATCATCACAAATGCAAATGATTCAAAATTTGAAACTAATCAGTACGTTGCCTCATTAATGATACATTCCATGAAAAGTTTTTCCCCCAATTATTTATAGGTAAGGGTATTTACTAATGTATATATATTTTTAACGTCCTATATTTGCTATATAATTATTATGGTGTCTAAACTGTTCATGTCATATGCATTTTTTATGTAATAATATGTCTCAAATACTTTACTTTTCATATTTTCATTACAAGTAAATGTTTCTTTTTTATTTTATTGAATTGAAATTATTTTATATTTTTGAATATTGAATGAATAAATCATTTTAATTGAACATTTTAAACATATAATCTAGAATATATTTTTACTATATAATTACTGTGGTATCTAAAACTGTTTGTCATTTCTATATTTTTGCATGCATTTTTTTAATAATAATATGCTTCAAATACTTTACTTTTCATATTTTCTTTACAAGTAAATGTTTCTTTTTTATTTGATTGGATTGAAATTATTTTATACTTTTGAATATTCAATGAATGAATTATTTTAATTGAATTTTTTTAATGTATAATCTAGAATCTTATTTTTACTATATAAGTGCTGTGGTGACTAAAACTGTTTGTCATTTCTATATTTGTATATATTTTTGCATGCATCTTTTTTTTATATAATTCTTTCTTTTGTTCATGATTCATTGATTTTATGAGCATAAAAAATGTCATTTAACAGGAAAAAGGAACTCCAGCAAAATGTTTCTAAATTCACATGAGTTTTATTAATATGCCTCTAATGCTCTACTTTTCAAATTTTCTTTCCAAGTAAATGTTTTTTTTTTATCTGATTGAAATTATTTTACATTGAGTGTTTTTTCTTAGATTTTTCTTATACTGTTAGGAGCCTTTCATGAGTGATTTTGTCCCTTTTTCTGGGAAAATATTATGCATCATTATAGCGTACTAATACATAACTTTCATCAGAAAATATTCTGAGTGAGAATTAAAAAAAAAAAATAATCAATATAAATGCGGAAATATTGGTCTATGACATGAAAAGAAAGAAATGTTCAAATCTTTATATTCCTCACAGAGCGAATGCGCGTAGAAAAGCTTTCCCTCCTTTCGTGACGTCATCAAAACTCTGTCGCGGCCTGGTCCTTTCAAGATGGCCTTGCTTCAGTACTGTAGGGCCTGGGTTCGATTCCCAGAGAAGGCACGGATATTGTAACATGTATAGTGCCTTTGCAGCATGGAGATAATCTAAATAGTTGTTGAGCTGCAAGTCCTCTTGTGTGAGGTTGTGGAAGGCCCCTGATCACTCCCAGGGTGTTCTAACTCAAAATTGGGATGAAAATAAACCAAAACACACTGTCACCTGAATGGTGCACAAAGCTAGAGCTGATGACAAGACATGCAATTAGCCCTTTGCCATGATGAATTTCATGGGTCCCTATCTAACTACATCATTGGCTGGCATTAACAACAACGATATTAGTAAAACTATTCTAAAGGCTTTGAAATGTAATAAAATGATCTTGACAATGTTTGCAAAGGATTTACTTATTTCAGAAAAAAATTTGCTCTTATTTTTACCTTTTCTTTTCCCCAAAAAATATTGCATACGTGCAACTATTTGAAAAATGAAAGGCAACGGGAAGCTAATAGCGTAATATTTATTCGGCAGTTAAGAGGAGTTTACTGCATTCAAATAAAAGACTGATAGCCAAAACTTAATTCTTATTGATTACTATCTTTTCCCTAAGTAGAAGGAAATTATGGCTGTTCAAGGAAAAGATAAAAAGCATTTCTGGAAGTCAACATTTAGGAAATAATGAAAAGTTGGAGAATGCAGTGACCTTCTGGTTTAATGCACTGGCAGCAGAAGAGTAAAACATGGCAATTCAAAAGCTAGTAAACAAATACAACAAACCTTTAAATGTAGGAAGGGATCATGTAAATAAGCGATAAAAGCTTCAAGGTATATAACAAACATTTTTCCCCAACAAATATTGTGTTCATCATTTTATATAGTGGGCTGAATTCATGAAGGTCACATGATACAGGCAGACACGTGTTCTCCATCGAATTCAAAAGACATTAAACTAATTGTACTTGCTGTTTTATTTGCAAAACTTAGATAAAAAAAATTTCCAATTCATAATTGGGTAAAGATGTTCAAATGTTATGAAAAAAATTTCACCAAAAAGATTTTAAAACTAAAAAGAAATCTTATTTTAGTTTTAAAATCTTTTTTTTAATCAAATCAAATGCATTTTATATACCTATGTGCATTATTATTGTTGACAAATATGTACTTTTTATGAGAAAGTTTCTGCATGTAGCAAAAGTTGGCAACAACAAAAAGTGCACAAACTAATTTACTGGAAACACATGATTGATTTTTTTGTGTAACTATGATGTTACATGAGTTATTGAACTGATTGGCTAGAAACACATGGTAGTCATTATCATATGAATATGACATCACATGAATAGCCCATTAAACAGTCTTTATTTACTGGATAACCCTCATATTCTGTTAGTTGATACATAACCTGGCTAAAAAATTTATTAGGGGCCAAAGATAGCAATATGTTTGTTAAAATGGCAATTATAATTTCTGGTATTCCTACCCACTATATAACAGTGTAAAGCTTAAAAAATTTTCCCTTTTTGCCCAAGGAAACACAGTGTCTAATTTTTATTTTGATCTTTTTTCCTCTTTTACATTAAACTGGCATCATTATGTCATGTTTTTACTTCACGTGGTGTTTCTTACATCAGTAACAAAACTGTTATTGATTTTCATATATGATACATGTGTTCCACATTGGAACTTCTAACCAGAGTCATGCTTTGGCGCCATCTAGGCAGAATTAAAATACATTTGGTGATAATAGGTTGTTCTATTAACACCAAAATTGGATTCAACCATTTCCAAACAGGGATGAAAAAATGTGGTTTAAAAGTTAATTTTTTTTAAAAAAAAAGTAAATTAGTAATATTAAAACAAACTGTGTACATAAATATGCGTAATAAATAATATACTTTTGTTTTGTAAATAGTCATTTTTCTATCAAAAAGATTTCCTAAACTTCACCAACATGATTGCAATAATAATAAATGGCTGAATAAGTATAATGAAGTTTTTATAACACAAAATAAAATGAAAAATATTTCAAAAATTATTTCTTCCAAAAAAAAAAAAAAAAAAAAAAAAAAAAAAAAAAAAAAAAAAAAAAAAGCAACAACAATAAAATATTTACATACCTTCCTTCTTTTTTCTATTAGTTTTAAAAGACTTGTTTCATACTAAATAAGGAAAAAACAACAGCAATTATAAGTAAAATAAATTTTTTTTTAAAAAAAATGTCAATTTTAAAAATTTAAAAGTGGCATGTATAAAAATAATATTTAAGATTTTGATTTAGACTGATTTTCACAGTCTTTTCAAAAGTTTGATATTCCTGTTGTATTAACCATATAAGTATAAAAATAATAACAGTATTTTCATATACATATAATTTAACCCTAAACAACAAGTTTGCATAAAGATATAGTAGTTTCTATAAAAAAAACTATTGATAAATACAGGAAAAAAAATATTTACATAAAATAACAAAAAATATTCAAAGTAAAAAAAAAACAGCCTTTTTGCATTAAATATACTTTCATGATTTCTGTTTTTATACTTGTTCTTCATAAGTTTTTTTTCTTCTTTTTTTTTTTAAAAAAAAGCTTTTGAAAGCACTTAGGAATTAATACATTTTTAATATGTAAAGCAAGGGTGTCAAACTCGCAGCCCCCAACAAACATTTTTGCGGCCTGGCCAACATATTGGCACATGATATGTAATAAAATTAAAAATATTCTCTTGAAATAGGAAAGATAGTAGCAGAGAAGAGATGTCAAGTGTCAGAACGTAAACATTAAATTTTTCTTGTTCTTTAATATATGCTTACTATAATGCATTAGTCGAAATAAACCTACGTTTCTAAGAATATTGATTTTCTTTTGCGGCCCACCCAAAGTTTGTTTGGCCCAAGTTTGTCTTTGCGTTTGACACCCCTGATGTAAAGAATTTTTTTCATATGCAATAAACCATAAAAATTGATAGTAAAATTGTAGAAATTCACCTCAATATATTTAAGATAAATTTCCTTAGACTTTTGCATTCGTTGGAGTTTGTACATCAAACTTTTTCGCCTTCTGATTATGGACCTAAATCAAGGAGAAAAATTATTACATAAAAGAATAATTTCAAGTAATTTTATTTGCCGCATCTTTCACTGTGCAATGTTTCCACATGTCAAATAATAAGGGAGGAAGATTTATCAGAGTCATTTAATAAAACATAATCATTTAATTAAAGAAATCAAGGCAAATTCTAAAGTATTCATTCTGAGTCTCAAAACAGAATTTCATGTTTAGTAACAATTTTATTCAAGAGAAAACAAAGCTTGTTAAAAAATTATGTTTTATTAATAACTTTCCACTTAAAAATTTAATTTGCTTTGTTTTAAAGCTATGGAAATATTAAGATTATGTGATAAATGTTTAACAGAAGAAAAAAAAAAAGATAGGGGAAACCTGTGTACCTAGGGCCACTTTTTTTCAATGCACAAAAACAGAGCCACTGGCCTCTTTAAAAATGTGAAACTAATATGCACTAATCATTATACTAACTACCATCTAAATGGAGTTAATATAAGTACTTAAAATAATAAATTCTGTGAAATAAAAGGTTTCTAAAAAATTTCACAAAAGGCCCTAGGTACAATGCATTGTACCTAGGGGCTTTCCCTAGAAATTAGATTCCACTCTGTAATCAATAGAAAACAAACATACACACATGAATTTAATAAGAGAAACAGCATAAGCTAATACATTGATTTATTATGTAGTTATTTAAGTTGTGATGCACCAAATTATTAATGAATTTCAAGTATTTTCATTCAACATTATAGTTTAAAAAAATTGCTTCCAAAAATGAACTGCATACATTGTTTCTCTGGAGCACCAACAGATTGTGGTTTGGGCAATTTGAACACAATATTTCTATTGTCAATTTCATAAGTTTCTTTTTTTATCATAAAGAAACTTATTGGAATGTGCAATATTCTTCATAAATTTAACACTATAGTGTTTTTCTTTAGCATCTATTATTTCTGCCACTTAAAAATGTTCAGTTTTTTTTGCCTTGCATTTTTGCTAAACAAATTCCTTTTTCATCAGTATCCCTTACATCAGCTACTGTAGATTTGCATCATCAGTGGAATGAGAATATTCAATATCTGATAATTCTTCGGATGAAGCTGCCTCAATTTCAAACTTAGATTTTTTCACAAGTTTTCTTTCTTTCCTTTTTTTAATATTTTAATTGCATGATGTTTTTCGATTTTTTCCTTTTCTGGAATGCTGGCCATCTCTATTGGATTTACTTTGAGAATTATGTTTAGAATTATGCTTCAGTTTTTATAATTATAAAGAACTTTTTTTTTATTAAATGAATTCTTATGTTTGTATAAACAAAATAATAACCCTGAATAATAACAATAATGGTAGCAAACATATTTTTTATACAGCAAGCATATTGAAAGTTTCAGAACAAAATATAAATTCCTCTCATTTAAATAACATCCAATAATAATAAAAACTGGACTAAATCAAAATGTTTAAGATAATTAAGGCCATTTTGCTTCTTTTAATATGAAAACTTCTTTTAATAAAATAATAAAGAATATTAATTGCAATTGTACCTAGGGCCATGGACCTAGGTACAAGGCAACTACGTGGCCCCAAAGTACAAGACTAGGTAATTTCATTCAAAATGTTTTCCGCAGAAAAACCCACATGAAGGTGGGATTTATTTCAAATCTTATTTAGTACTTAATGTTATAAACAAAATTATATACCAGAATTCAAAGAAAAATATTTGACTTATCTTTGTACAGCAATAAAAAGCTGCAAAATTTTACTTAAGACCATGTAAAAATGTGTTTTCCCTTTATAATTTGCCACAGCTTTCTTTTGCAAAATTTCAAAATGAATGCCAAAGTAGGAATTGGTGTTGTCACTCACCCAACTGAGTAATAGAATTAAATATTATTCAAATAAAATGGGGTTGTCCAAGGTACATGATGGCTCTAGGTACACAGGTCTCCCCTACATAATGTATTAAATGACAGACAAAAGAGATAGGATTCTTGTGCTACCTAGTAAAAACACTCTACAATAAACAATGATAAAACAGAATTTAATACATATAATTGCAAGCTATGCAAGGCTGGGAATAATTTATTTATATGATAAAAAAAAAAAATGTTAAAAATATTGATAACACATACAAACAAAAAAAAAAATATTGAAAGATTTATATTTCATATAAGAATGTTAGAAAAGGAAAAAATACTAAAGTTGAAGTGAACTCATCCAAAACAAAATGTTGGCCTTTTTCGTTCATCATAAAACACATTTTATATTTTTTCTGAATTGTAGATTTTGGAGATGGGACATTTTCATTACTCTGTCCTAGTACAATTTAAAAGGCAGACACAATTACCTTACAAATCCTTTAATGGAAAATTAAATATTATATAATTGCAAAGATTAACATACGTGTATAACTTTTATGCATGAACACACAAGCATTCGTTTTAGTCAGTGAAAATGAAATTTGAATACAGTATACACATGGTATTTAAAAAACCAACTGAAAGTGAATTTAATACTGACTTGATCTCATTGATATTAAAAAGTTCAATCCTTTCCATTTCTTCGAGTTCACGAAGAGTTGACTCTAAATGCAAATGCACTAACTCTGCCATGATATAAAACTCACTTCCTAAAATAAAAAATTTTAACTGTAAAATAATATTGATCCATTAAACATAAAAATATATCATAAAAAATCATGCATTTATAATAAAAAATTACTTGCTATTCTTCCTTTTTTAATAATAACTTTAAATGAAATTCTAAACTGAAAAAAATATTGATTCTTGAATAAAACACTTGTCCTTTTGTACTCTATAAAATAAAAGTACAAAATTTTATACATTTAAATGCCATAAAATTAAAGTTTATTTGAAAAAGCAGGTTATCTAAAAAGTTTTTTTTTAAAAATTTTTTTTATCCAAACAAACCCCCCTCCCGCGGGGGGGGGAATTAAATTTGACAAGGTGATTTATTTACTTATTAAGCATGAAGAGATAACTTATACATTCATTAATCAGAGACAGCTCTACATTATTTTATTCTTATTGAATAAAATTGCCAATATTAGTGTGAGGGCAATAACATCAAAAAGCAGTCACCAGCCCATGGCCTATATAACAGATAGGTACCACTTGTGTGATTGGTCCTTTCACCCCTGTCGTCCCGATTCAAAATTATCAACTGAACCAAAACAACATTAATATTCAGCAAACTCTACAACTTGCAATCTTCGCTCTAACCCAAATATCCCAAGCCTTTAACGGGGCCTCTGGGATAGCCAATAATGTTAACCAAATTTCAGCTGCACAAGGCAATCCTAATCAAATGTACGGCCTTATAGAGGCAGCCTATAACTCCAATTATGTATAGATCGTCACCCATTGGCCTTAGTTTGTGTTCGTGGAACGCAAACGGACCGTTGAACAGAAGGATCAAACTACGAATCTTCATAGAGAAGCACTCTCCTGACATTATGCTAAGACAAGAAACACACCTGAGACATCACATACATTCAACATCGCAAACTATTGCTGCTACCGTAATGACAGACCTACCGATGATTGCGCGGCAGGAGGCACACTCATCTTAATTAAAAACAGCATTAAACATTATCACCTACCCAACACCACCATTACAAGCCATTGAAGCAACCATCGTAATTATCACTCTTACAAACCACAATCCGATTTCAATCATTTCCAACTACATTCCACCTAACTCCGACACTAACACCTTTACAATTGATTTGGAAAATCTAATTCAATCTAGCAGTGACTGTGTGATTTTCGGCGATTTTAATGCCACATACAGCGTCTGGAACTGTACACACAACTCCACTAGAGGTAGCAAGCTGTTATAAATTTCGTAAACCAACTCAACTTAAATATTGCCTACCCAAATTCTCCTACGAGATTTGGATATGGTACTGCAAACACCATCGACATAGCTATTATTCGAAATTTCTTTTATCCTTTTGACATTTACACTACATCCGACCTTTCTTCAGACCACAATCCAGTTTTCATTAACAACACCTTGATTTTGACCACTTACAAAACACCAAAAACTGTTATGCTTGCACTTAACAAGCACCTAGCACTCATGGAGAAATTCTTCGATAAGTGGAAAATCAAAATTAATGTTGATAAGTTAGCACAAAAGAACACTTCCACCACCACCACCAATGTACAATCAAACAATTCCATGGTCTCAGGAAACTAAATACCTAGGACTCATATTTGATAATAAGCTCACCTGGAAAAAACACATCATCTATGCACGTGATAAATTCTGAAAATTAATGTTCAAAATATACCCCCTTTTAAACCGGAATTCACACCTTGATATAAATTGTAAAGTGCTTCTCTACACAGCCGTTTTGCGTCCCATCCTTGTATATGGATGTCCTGTTTGGGGTTATGCTGCTAAGTCATACAAAATACCTTAATTAGAATGATCGTCAGTGCCTGTAGGTACATGAGAAACGACGAGATTCGCAATGCTTTAAAAATACCTTCTTTTAAATCGCACATCCAAAAATTAGCTAAAAATTTCTTTAATTCACTTAGAAAATATCAATATGCATAATTTAGAAAACTATACTGCTCGTACTAAGAGGAAACGACCCCGGAGTATACTCCTGGACTTGTATAATCCTCCCTAGCACTTAAATTATCTCTAAATATCTTTTTAAATCATACTTCTAAATTTTTTATCATGCTCTTAAATTGTGTCATTATTGTCTTCTGTTAATTGTTAAATCTTTTATCTCTCCTCATGGCCGAGTGCACTAAGCGCTCGCCCTACTTAAGATTAAATTGCAGCAGCGCCGGGAGCGGCCAATGCGCAGGAGGGTGACCACCTCGCAAACCGCTTGGTCGTCTTTTTCTACCTCTTAATTTTTCGCTCCTGCTGGACATCCGTCACAACACCACTCAGACTCACCCCCCACTTGGGCAGCCATTTTCCTCACTTCTCACCAGCCAATGGGAAAACTTGCTCTTCCACCCAGATTCCATCCATATCTTCGAGATGTCAAGATCCATTCCTCGAAGCCCCGGCCGCCTACCGCTTACTGGCCAGCTGCCGCTTGTCCAATCGCAAAGCACAACTTCTCAGCATGACAACACAACGATATGCCATGCCCGTAAAAAGACTTTTGCCAGACACGGGATTGAGGGTTCTTTGAAACCCAGACGCCCGAACAAATTCCCGCAAATTGTGTGATTGGTGGTACTTATCATACCATCAATCAAGTGGTATCATTGTATGTCTAACATCGCTGCATAGTGACTTAAGATTTTAAAAATGTGCTTTTGGTACTTTTGAAAACTATTACCATTTCATAAGATTTTTATTAATTTCACATCTTGAAGCTACACTAAAGCTATTTGGTGGCCGATTTCATAATTCTGAAACTCAGTCAAGTGATGAGCATGACACCAGAACTGGAACCCCACTTTTCAGACTTCCACACCATGTTAACATGACAGAACCTTGACAGATTTAAAGTACATCAGCCTCTTCACATGGTGGATCTTCTGTGTCATAGCAATGAATGGCTATGAGTTAGCACACACACAACTACGATTATTCAGTTATGACCACAAAAACTGTTACCAGGGTGAAAAATAAAATATGATTTTGTGATTTTTTTGGTGCCAATACTTGTGACTCAATCTTTTCTTATGGACAAATACTTCAAAACTTTTCACTTTTTTGAAAAAATAAAATGTGATTCCATCAAAAATCAACATGCAGCTACAGCATAGATTTTTGGTCTTGAAAATCGGTTCTAATTTGATATCTAAGTGCTATGCGCCAAGATGGGCAGTAACATTACAATATGGTTTTCTAGATATTTTTATCAAGAGGAAATGTGGTTGCCACAGGAATAACATAAATTATAGTGAATTTTTATTATTTTTTCCACGGTAACCTAATTAATTTCAGACGATTTTAATTTGATTTCTTAAAAAATTTAACCATTTTTATTGCAATTGTTCTTCAAGCTAGCTACTTCAGTCTTCTGTTGTATTTTGTGCTATTTCCGAACATGATATTTCTAATAACATTGGTGAGAACCAAGATATTTTGTTTTAAAGAATATGTGGGCTGTGTGTTTAATAATCACTACAAATTGCCCATTTCCACTTTGTTTTTCTTCCTTTTAAATGTTCCTTGTTCAATGAAATTCATTAAAGATACTCACAGTTTTTAGAAAATTGCAAGTTATCAGCAATTATTAATAGATTTTAATTATTATTATACATAATTTTAATTAATGATTAATATTGGTTAGTTTCAAACTATTCCCATATTCATTATTTGAAATATATTTCAAAACAGCTTTTTAAAATTATTTTCATGACTATTTGTTACTCTTAGGTCGGCATATCTTATTCCATATCACTCGGTTACAAGCGCTGTTTGGCGCAATTAAGGAATTGTGCCAAATAGCACTTGGATATCGAATTAGTTCCTGAAAGTCTTTAGGAGATTGGTGTAAAATTTTGACTCCTTTAAAAGTATAAAGGTGGTTTCTTCACTTTGGCATTGAGAATTTTATCAAATTATTTGGACTTTACAAAGCAGTTCTTAAATGTTTATTAAAATGAGTTAGCAGTTCTTAAACAGTTTAATGCTTAATAAATACTGGACTGATTTAAAAGAGATTATTGATATATATAATGCTTAAAGTAATATTTATATTTTTTACTAGCTCTATCAAAGTAACAATACTGGGTACCGATAAGTAAAATATTTAGGATTGGATTCTTGTTTAACCTTCAGATTTGGAACAAAAAATAAATGCCATATCTTAGCAATTTAGTCAACCAAGGACGAAAATGTAATCCTATACAGACCAGTTTTCATACAATGGTCAGTATATTCCTGACAGTCGCTCTAAGAAGTTGGTTTAGAATAGTTGAAAGGACAGCAACAACTGGAATTATTTAAAGTTTTGAATAAAAGAAGAGAGTTTTTGGTGTATAAATGAAAGATTAATAGCATCTAGGTATAAAAGTCCAAAATGTAAAAATATACGTTTGTTCTAGAGAAATGAAGCATTTGATGGCCATAAATGACATTGTTGTTGTCACAAGAAAGATAATCCTCATGATGTGTGCACAATTAAAAGAACATATGGTTCAGTATTGAAGTCCGGTGGCTGAGTGGTTAGTGCATCAAGCTTCTACACCACAGGTCCGAGGTTCAAACATCAGGCTGGGTAAGGTCGATAAAATGAGTACCAAGCTTGCTTGGGAACTTAACTCTGGGAGGTTCGCGTCAGACTGACCAGAACATCTGCTCTTGCACCTCAGGGCCCATGGTTGCCTATACTGAATGGGCACAGGAGGCCTTGGCCATCATGAACTGTCATGCTACTGAGTTAAGTTTTTTTTATGGTTCAGTATTGGAAGCTAGAACAAACGTAACGTTTTGTGTCTTGCAAGATATTGGTTTAGTAGATTGATGTATGAATTTATGGTGAATGATTAGAAAATTAACAAAAATACTGTAATAGATTAGTATACATTTCTCTGTAAGGTTTACATGATTGCTATAATTAATAAAAGAGGTACAATTGATGGCCTTCAAAATGAAATAGATTTTCAAAATTGTCTGAATATTCATAGTTATAGTATAGTTGTTTAAATCAACATAAAACAAAATTTTCCAATACAGTCAACCCTCCTATAACGCGGTACTCTCAGAACACGGTTTTCATATAACTCGGAGCTGAAATTGCGACAGCCCTCCTATAACATGGTACTCTTACAGCGCGATTTCCGTTCAACAACGTCCCATCAGTTCTTTCCGTGCACCCAATGAATGGTTTTAACTGGATATCGTCAGTCTAATTATCAAACTGCATAACTCCATCTGGGATTCTAATTTGATACAGTAGGGCTAGGTGCCAAGTTGTTGTTTATGTTTGCTGAGATAGGCAATAATATTACAATATGGTTTTCTTTGATATTTTTATCGTGTGATAATGTGGTTGCCTTGGGGATAATGTATATTAGCGTTAGTTTTTTTTTCTTTTCCGCGGGATCTCTGCTCAGCAAAAGTAACACATTGTTACAAATGTAATGGACGCTTAAAAAATAGTGTAAATAATTTACATTTGGAAGTGTAATACATTAATATTACTTTCTGTTGTATTTATTTTACGTTAAAATCTTGCCACCACCTCTCCCTGTGAAATCTAGTTTTATTATGAAATAAAAAAAAGTAGTAATTATACAGATCAAGGAATGGTTCAAGTGTAGTATAGGGGGCCACTTTGAATTTAGCGATTTTTCTTCGGATTTGGCGAATTTTTTCTAAATGTCATGGTGAGAAATCGAATTCATTCTGAAATAAATAATAAATAATTCCGAAAAAAGTACCTTGGCGACTGGTTTTAGTCACCAAAAAAAAAGGACTGCGCCAAGAGGCCCCCCTATACTACACTTGAACCAATTGGTGGTTTTCTCAAACTCGATTTATCATTAAATTAAAGTAAAATTTTCCTAGTAATTTTTCCAACTAAAATGTTAGCAATATGCTTAATGACAAATGATCTGAAAGAACAAATATAAAAAGTAAACGACTGAATGATCAACCACTTACCTTATGTTAAAGTACAAGAAATACAATTTATAAGAAACTTTAAAGTCGTTGGTCGATTTTTTGTTCTTGAATATTGCTGCGAACAGATTTTACAACAAATTAAAAATTTGCACCGGAGAAAACACCGCGAAAAACAACAGAGAGAACAAACTAAAACACATTTCCACGAGGTACACTTGTTGCCACAAACAAGAAAAATTATTATTTTTTAAATTGATGGTCTCTTCATGAAAAAAATATAATCTGGTAATTTTATAAATATCAGAAAGGTGTATTTTATAAAAATATAATACAAGAATTAAAGGTTCAAGTGTAGTATGGGGGGGGGG
>BMAV01006356.1:160366-193519 GCA_019973955.1 Trichonephila inaurata madagascariensis
AGATTATTGAATCCGACAGGAAGAATCCGAGAATAGCAAGGATAGTAGTAATGCGAATACTATGTTAGAATACAAGAAAGGAATAAAAAACTTGATATCTCTTGATGCAACACACACACAAGGTTTCTATTAGTTTTTAAAGTAGCTCACATGTATCATAATTTTCTAAATATTTGACTTTTAGGATGATTAAATTAAATTTTATGTTTATGAGGTTTGAAATAGTATTAGTTCTATTGATTTTGAAAGAAAATTTTTAAACATTTCATGCATTTATGGAATGATATTTTTTAATTATCGTACAAAAAAAAAAAGTGGTGTGTGCAAATTTATCTCCAGTAAATAAATACTTGTTATGGTGTTTTTCACAGAAGTTTCTATAGCAGAACAAAGGTTTTAAAAGTAATTAGTTAAAAAGTACTTCATCACAAAGTTGCAGCTAAAGCTTCTAAAAATTGCTTAAAAACTAAATAAATTACCATTTGTAACAGTTAATAGCCTAAAAATCGATATCTTTTTCTTTTGTTCATAAAAATTTTTAAGTTTCTAGCATTTGTATTTTCATAAAAGAAAGTATCCTTTGCCAATGCTTCAATATAATGTACTAATGCTTGCAATAAATCCATAATTTTCAACAATCCTAGTTAGTGCAAAAAAGTTGAAAACATTCATCTTCCTTATAAATACGAAATAATGCTGGAGAGTAGATGCTGTAAAATTACAATGCAGATGTATTCCTGCAGAAAATTTACATTTGAAAAAAAAAAAATATTTTTCAGTGAGTAGGAAATTAGAGTAGATTATACATATTTTTGTTGTCTTTTTTTTGGAGACGATTTACTTATGATATAAAATCAGATTTTTTTATATACATTTTTAATTAAAACAGTTTATTCTTTTGAAATTTTAGGAGGTAAATTATTAGCCTACAAATGAATAAACAAGGTTTTTTCCCCCCAAAAAAGCAATTAGTCAGTATTTAAAGCAAGTTATCCAGTTTTAAAATGTAATCTGCAGTCTCTTTCTTATGTAACTTCCTTCAATACTAGTCTAAAATGTTTATTGCAGATGTAAGAAATAAGAACATTTTTGTTTCCTTTAGGAAAGTAGGTTGCATAGGATTCTAATGATGTACTTCTAGAAATTTACATAAAATTATATTTGAGAAATTCTTTTTTTTCCCCCATTAAGTTGAAGTTATAATATGTACATTCCGTTTTCTTGGGTTGTACTTATATATAAAACATGTTTTTTATAAAAAATTGTGTTCTTATACGAAATTAAGTCCTTGTAAAAGTATTTTTGGAATTTCAGGAGATGAATCACTTGTCTTCAATAAATAAATTAAGGATATTAAATTTCTGAGACTTATTTCTTTCCAAAGTACAATGAGAACTAACTGAGAAAGTTAGAAATCATTTATACTTTTCTCAATTTAATTTAGTGCTACCATATTTTTCTGTATATAATCCGCAGCGGCGTATTATCCGCAAAGCCTTTTTTTCGAGTAAAAAAAAAACATTGTATAATCCGCAGCAGTTTTTACAGTGAATAATCCAAAATACAAACTACCAATAATGAGTATCACATATAAGATAAAAAATACACAATATAATTAAAAATAGAAGTAAGAAATTGTACAGAAAATTTCTTTTATTATGACACGTCCTTTTAAATATGTTTGATAATATTTTTTACGATAATCTCAATAAAACAAAAAAATTCTTTGCTACTGCTATCTATGTTTTGAGTTGTTAAACAAAACATTCCACGCGGAAAAAATCTTTTTTTTTAATTTAGCAAGTTAACAGCAAAAAAATAAAGATAGACTGCTTTCCCATTGTCTCTTTCTTTCTTTCTTCTAATTCTGGCCAGTGAGGTTTTCCACGACAATCGGCTCTTTAAGGTCGATCACAATTTTCGAAGTTGGTCTTGTTTTTTCTCCACAAACGAATATTCAAGCTCAGGTGTCGTCCTTGTCACTTGACCATGGTTCAAAATTATGAGGACCATCACCAAAAGCCATCATGTAGTCAAAGACTGCAAATTTAATATTCACTCACTCCATCATTATAGGTATATTTTCCTTAAATGTAAAAAGGTGCATATTTCATTAGAAAATATTTTGTTTTCCAAGACATTGTGCTAATTAATGAGTATAAAATTATCTCATGGAACCTGAGATAGTAAACAATATAATATTTACAATCTAGTAGGAAGTATATATATATAAAAAGATATAAAACACACATTTTAATATTCTTTTATTATAACAAAAGTTTAAAAAGTGTTGCAAAATAAAGTTATTATATATAAATAAAATTTTCAGTTTTAATGAATAGGATGAGCTTTAGATACTTGTAACTGAACAAATTGCATACAGAACATGAATCCATTTTGCATACATATTTGTTTCTTCTCGATTTTTTTTTTTACTGACTTTTGGAACTCCAGGTGAAGACCACTGATATAGAGTACAAAATATCACTGAATGATTTCTAATACTTCTGAAGTGATTTTAATGTATTGTCTTTCAAACAAGGGTAATTATAATCTATGTTTTTATTTCTTAATAACTTAGTTCACATTCAATTTTGCATTTATTTTTACAGTTATGGTAACCAGAAATTTTTTTATGAATAATTCATAAAAGTTATTCCAATGTATTAATTACATTTATTTGTGTAATGTAATTCAGTCAAATTAAAAATTTCATGTACAAAAGAAAATTTTTTATTTCAAACAAAATTTCAACACTATATATACACATATATAATTAACATCCACAATATTAGTACAATCAAAAAATGAATATTAATTAAAACAATTATACAAATGCAATTATGTACATTGAATAGTCACTAATTATAAAACATTCTTATAAAACACAAATAAAAACAAATTAAAAGAGTGCCCTGAAAAAATAAGTCAGGGGAATGTATATAATCCATATTTTTGTTTGGTTTGAAATTTCCAACAAAGTAATGTAACAAAAAATATTTTCACATATATTCTTACATTCAAATTAATATTTAATGTACAAAGAAATTGCATTAAGTTATTATATATAATTACTAACCTTTCAATTTGGTATAAAGTTGTACAATATAACAGTTTTCAGCTTCTATCACTAGTTTTCCAAACATACCTTTTATAAATTGTGACACTCATCTTGTAAATAGTAAAAGTAATACATTTTCTTATTTGAAAGTTCTAAACCAGATATTTACATACATTTGAGTAGTATTACTTGTCTTTTAATATACATATATAAATATCAAATGCATTACCTTGCAGTATTTTTCACTCCTTTCATTTAAATATTCCCTATATACTTGAATATGCAAGGTGGGTTTCTGAACTTCCAAGGTGTAAATATGAAATGGTGGAAAGCAGGATAAAAAAGCAACACACATGTACACAAAAAGTAAAATATTATCAATTGTAGAACATAAAGATACTGATAATTTTATTTAAACTTAACTATAACTAGAATAAAGATTTTGGTATAACAGAAATTCACTTTGGAAATCAAATGTTTTGCTCATTTAACATCATTAGGTTTGATGAAAAATTCATGGTTCTATAAAAAAAAATACTATTTATTAAATTACAGATATCATTAAGACTGTCTTAATCTGTACTATTACTGTTTTTATCAGTAACGCATGAGAGAATTAATGACCCTTTATAAAGACAGATGAATGCAAGATCAATGTAAAATAAATTACTACAGAAGATTAATTAATGTTCTCCTGAAAAGAGAAAAATATATTAAGATTAAGTTCATTGATTCTATTTTTATTACTCTAAAAATTAGAAATTATAAGTGATTGTCACCAACAAAATATAAATGATAATGCAACAGTAATTTTTTTACATCTGAAATGTTACGACTTCTCTTTAATAAGTTATTTCAATTTTTTTTCTTTAAAATCGTAATTTAAGTCAAATGTTATTAAAAAAGGTAAAAAATAACTTAAAAACAATCAATGGTTGATGGAAACATTTTGTGTATAAACAAGGTTTGAAGAGAGCTTTTGGTAACTGTAGTGTTATTTAAAATTATTTTTTAATATGCATTCTTTTGATTTAGTTATTGCTTTTATGGGATTTAGAAGTAAGTGTGTAAACCACAACATTAATTAAACTTTTTGAGAGATATCTTACTCTACTCTAATGTCATTATAAAGCTATGTTTACATTTTGTGGTAGGCCTCATATAATTTGACATATTTACATAATTCAGAAAAATGCTAAATTCAGATTTATTTAATAATTGTCAAGTGTATCTAAGTTAAAAAAAAAAATCTTTTCTTTCTAGAAATAAGGAGCAACACATTAAAATACAGAATGTGTATTTAAACTATGAAATTTTATTATGAATAATTTAGTTTAAGACTGCTTTTAGTCATACCATTTGAAATTTCAAATGATATATTTAAGCTTCTCTACCACGTCAAGGTAGCAGCCACAGAGAAGTGAATACAGTTGAATCTCTGCAAATAGGTATCAGGGAACAAAATCAACTTCTGAAAAAATACAAGTTTTTGTTTGTAAATCACTTGCAATTTTTTTAATTAAACATTACTAAACTTTATTATGACAACAATTTTTTGGGGATAAGTGATTGCAAATAAGATACAAGTTCATTCAGTTAAGAAATCTTTATTTTAAGTTCCATTATTGAGACTTTAAATTTATGTACATAACCAGGTCATTTTTTTTTATAGTTACCCATTAGCAAAAATTCAAATGTATTCTTTTTTATTTAATATTACAAATACCTTGTTAATCTAGAGTTTTCAGTGGATCTAAAACCTACAGTAAAAAAGAAAATATATATTGCACATTATATACTTGGCAGGAATTTAAATTTATAGACTTAAAATTTTTTAAATGCCTTCTTGTGAATCAGGAACTCTGTATTGGAATTACCTAAAACTGCCTATAGTAAAAAAGAACATACTTGTATTGTACATATGCATAAATCTTTAGGAATTATTAAACACCTTCTAGTTATAATCAGCATTGCACTATAACCTAAAAACACCTACAATAAAAAAATTACATATATTGCACATGTATACCTGAAAATTCTAAAATTATTTTAAATAAATATTAGATTAACTACTCTTTTAGTTTCCAGTCATTTTATCCAAAATTAATAATGTTAAAATCAAAAATTCATTTTTATACTGATTTTGCTGTCAAAACCAGACTTATTGATACATTTTGACATTCTTCTTTTGGGTAGATTTTCTCAATGTAGTTGAAGTTTTCTGAGAAGTCGTCTTTTTTGTTGAAACATATCTCCGAGTCTTTATCTTTTTATTTGGCGGCTCCATATTCAAGGTTCTTGATACAATTTCTTGATTAGCTTCTGGGAATAAATGCGATTAATTGACAGTATTTCTTAAAAAAGTTAAAATGTTATCATATTGTTCTGGGGATGCTTTATTTATTAGTTGCATGCTCCTTCAAAATTTCTTTCAGTCCCAAATCTATCTCATGTCCTACATGGGTTTTTGTGAATTCCACTGTCACTTTGCTTTCAATGTCTTCATATACTTTCATCTTTGATGGGCAATTTCCATTAATCTTGTTGCTACCAGCTATTTTCATCTTTCTCTTCTTATTACCCCTTGCATTATAATAACCACTGCGATGACAGTAAAAGTAGGTTATTTTTCCACCTGTTTTCTCTGATTTACTTCCAGTATTTTTCACATACAAGGAGCTAGTTTGCTTCTCAATGCTTTCTTTCCATAACTTGAAATCTTCAAAAGTGTCAAATGTAAGAGTATCCTTTTCTATTGCAATATTATGTACCAAATCAATGTGATCCTCCAAGGCTTTTTTAAAAATGAGTTCTTCATTACAAATATTACATCTTACCTGTTTAATTGTACTTACTTTATTATGAATCAATTTCGCGTGTCGATATAAGTTCGAAACTGTAGAGAAGGTCTTACCACATTCAACGCATCTAAAGCTATCCATAGTTAAATTTTACAAGCAATATCTATTAAAAAAATAAAGAACAATTGATAATAAAAACAAATTTATGTAATAAAAATAAGTTTTTATTCTCGATACCTACAAAGAATTCCTTCAACTATTCTTTAATACTGAAAAAGGGATAAAATTATTATTACTATGGATTTCATTTTCTTGATTATAGATTACTGCGTGTTTGACACTAAAATCAACTAGTTCCTATTGAATTAAATATAGTTTAAATTACATTGAATTGATTATAGATTACTGCAAGTTTGACACTAAAATCTATTAGTTCCTATAAAATTAAATATATTTTAAATTGCATTTTCGTTTAGCAAAAGAAAAATCTATCTGAATTCATCCATAGCCCCAAACGGTTGGCTCCTATTTTAGCCCACCCCCGGTTTTTGAACTTTTTTTTGTCGCCAAGCAGGGCGATAAGTTCGCCAAGCTATTTACCCTTCCTTTCCATCTTTAAATTCAAATTACGTTGCTTTTTTGACCGTTAGGTTTCTGCCATTCAATATTAACGTTAGTTACGTTAACTGTGGCAACCCTAAAACCGATATATACAGACAAATAGAACCATTTCCATCTTTTGCACGGTTGAACGATAGTTTTAGAATACGTGTGAGTACCGGTTTGTGAGAATGGGTCACCGTACGGATTTAACTTTTACTTTTTTTGCATTATTGGAAGAAAGGGGACAAATGAATTTGCTTGAATGGTGTATGCGTGAAAATTTAATTTCTAGCAGGTATGAATGTTCTAAATGTGGAAAAGATATGGTTCTGAGAGAAAGGAAGGGAACGATTGATGGATATGAATGAAAATGCCGTACGAAAGGAGGTGAGAATCTGCATGATATTTGCAAGAGTATAAGAAAAGGTACGTGGTTCTCTAAGAGTCATTTGAGTATGTGTGATATTTTAATTTTAACGCGTCATTTTTTTTGGAAAGTCAACAAATGAGTTTGCTATGCATGATGTGAAAGTGAATAAAAATTATTAATTATTAAAAATTATTATTTAAAATTATCAATTTTAGTATGCCTGTCATATGCTTCGCTGAACAGTTCAATTTCAGTTGTTTTTATTCATTTACCATTCTTCCGGAAAAACGTCATATTTTTCCCAGTTCCGTCGGTCGGAGTTTGAAAATCGCGCTTTGTCGCGGATAAAAAAAAATCTTCGCCAAGGGGGTGGGCTGTAATAGGAATTTACCGCCCCAAACAAAACACATGGTTCTTATTTTTTAAAAAAAGTGATTCATTATTCTGCAGAAAGCAATACGGAATTAATTGTTAAAACAATGTTGATATAAAATAATAATCGTTAAATAACGAAAAACAAATTACTTACCGCTAACCAAAGAAAATTTGTTTTTCAAATAATAAAAAACGGGCACACTACTAACCTGAAATACAAAATTATTATTACTATGGATTATATCTCCTTGTTAGTAGATTACAACATGTTTGACATTAAATTCAATTAGTACCCCTATTGAATTAAATACATTTTAAATTGCCTTCGATTTGCAAAAGAAAATAAATCAATCTGAATTCATTCACAATCCCAAAGAAAGTACGAGGTTTGTTTGTTTTTAATTGAAATTATTCATTAATATTTTGTAAAAGGCAATTTGAAATTTGTTTTTGAAACATTGCTGATATTCAATATATAATAATCGATAAATAATGAAACATTACTTACAGCTAGACACAAAGAAAATTTGCTTTTCAAAAAAAAATATAGCACGGACACACTCGCTTTACTAAAGTGAAAAACAATTTTCAAAATTTTTCCCTTTTGGTATTGAGGGAAATTTTCCCCTTCCCTCACGATGTCAGCGTCCCCTGGTGATTTAGGTTATTTTTAACAAAAGGATTTTCCTGTCCCTGTGGGCTTTAGTGTCGTCAGTCAAGCTTTGAGTCCTGACCTTCCAGCGATGAGAGGGTTATCGTTTTTGTTCCTGTTCCTTTTTATTTGACGAGAAATATTTTGGAATATCCATCATATGGCAAAAGATATTATATTAAAAAATACAAGCAAAATTATAATAAATGATTGGCAAACCTCCTGGCAACATTCTTGTATCATTGTTTTCAATAAACTGCACCTCACAGAATGAGCGATACTGACAGATAAAATGAACCCTTAAGGCCGGACGTATAATGCTCAATTTTGTTGGAGGCACTCAAGTCCATAATCTGCAAACTATATGGGTTACTTTTATACTTTTTGGCCTCTTTTTGAAAATCACCAAGTTCATCGTTGGCTTAATTGAACCTACTAAAATCATTCTTGCTGTAGCCTTCGTGCTATTAAGCCGCATTCACACCAAGGCGTACAAACGTCGAGTGTTAAGCGTCTAGCCAATCAGAGTCTTCCTCTCGCCCGAAAGGAAGTCTCTGATTGGCTAGACGCTTAACACTCGACGTTTGTACGCCTTGGTGTGAATGAGCCTTTAGGTTGAGTATGAAATTCTAGCGGCGAATTCTACATAAGCAGAATAGGCTAATTCCATCCAGGGGCGTCTCAGCCTCAAATTGCGCTTTGTTTCGTTCTCTTCTCAGCCTCAATAAAATAATGATTTGAATAATTTAAATAGTCACGTTATTCCTGGACATATTCTCCGAAAAACTGGGAATTTCAAACCACATGTCAAATGGCAAGACTGCATTATTATGTGATGACTGTTGTCCATCCATTGTGACATAATCCATCTTTATTCATTTTGTAGAAATGCGGCAATCACTCGAGATGGTTTGTGAGTTATTGTGTTTTCTTATTGCACCATGATTAAATATAATATAAAGTAAGTAATACAAAATTAAATTAAATCTATTTCAGGAGGTGAAAATATTAAACGTCTTTATTTCGCTGCTCACTCCGTTATTATGTTACATTTCTCCAAGCTAACCGCCCATCTGGCATAATGGTTAGTGATACTTACTGCGGTGCCGTTGGGCCTGGGTTTGAATCCCTGAGAAGGCATGGGTGTTTGTAAATGTAGTGCCTTCATGGCAGGGGGTACTCTAAATAGCTGTCGAGCCGCAAGTCCTCTTGTGAGATTGGTGGAAAGAGAAGAGAGGTGGGAGGCCCCTGACCACCCCCAGGGTATCCTCCCTCAAAATTGGGGTGAAACCGTGCAAAATCATACTGTCAGCTGCATGGTGCTTAAAGCTAAGACTAACGACAGACGCAAAAATCTAGCCCTTAGCCACGATGAATTTCGTGGACCTTGATTTAATGTTACTGTTGATCAGGTGCATAAGTAACAACATTTCTCCAAGCTTGTTATATCGTTGCTAAGGCAACTCATTAAATCCATCATCGGATTTTTTCATTGCCAGATGCAACAAATAAAAAACTAATAATCTGAGCTCACATCTGCTTTCCGTCAACGCCTGTTACTATACAGTTATGCACATTTATTTGTTTCAGATTAACGTTTGTACGAGTATTGTAGAATGTATGCAAAACTGTTTAATTTTAAGGGTCACAAGTGGGCCCTACTTTTTCATAGGGACCTAGGGCCACAAAAGATCGTAAGATGTCTCTGAGACCGGGGCCTCAAGATTTCTTAAGACTAATTTCACTCAGTACTAAGCCTATCAGTAAACTTAGTAATTTTCAAAAAGACGTAAAAAAATTTATCTGTAACTGTTCTGTCTTGCCACATTTAAAAATAATTATTTAGTATCTGGCTTTTCTTATCTGCAATGCTTAGATTTCTCAAGCTCATTATTTTGCATTTGGTTGCAATAATTGGTTGCTTTCAATCTGGATGAGCAATCTTTTCCCTTAAGGGGAATTTTACTAAAAAAATGTTTCAATTGCATACTGTATTGATCTTCCTCATCTCTTATCAATTGAAACCGAAACAGAAAAAGTTTTTACTTGCATTTTAGGAATGACGTCAAATTTGCTCTTCAAGAAATGATGTCACAATCATGTGACTATAACTTTGACTCCATCCAGTAAACTCTTCAATATGTAAATTGCATTAACAGTTTTTGATGTAATGTAGTTACACACACACAAATTTGATTACTATCATTGTTTATATATATTTTTAAAGAATTATGTTTAATATTTCAGTTTTTTAGTACAAGGTAAAGCATTTATAACTAAAAAAATCAAAAGAAAAATAATTGATCAGCTGACATCCGTAGTTTCCAGTATCTCATCATTCTGAACGTACGTATGTGTCACAACAAAATTTTTAATCATAACTAATATATCTATGAATTATCTGTTATCAGTTGTGTGTAAAAAGTCATTGTAACTATATCGTGTGTGATTTTTTTTTAAAGAATTTTTTTTTGTGTTTTTGTTTTCGTATTATAATATGATCTCTTTTGGCAAGGTGAAGGGTCTGTTAATCATTTTCATGTCTTATTTCCTGTTGTGTAAATTATACCGAAATTAAGTGCAATCGCCTGGATAAGAAGTTGTCACATCTTAAGCTATTCATTTTGCGTACAGAACCATTTGCATTATTTTCTTTGTTTAAAGTTGTGATGACTCATATTGAAGGATAAACCTTTTCTCGACTTGGATTGTTTACATGTAATCTTTTAATTTGGAATCCTTGAATAAGAATTCAATGTTTTCCTGAAGTTGAATTGTTTCAGAAATGCAGGATCGAAGCCTTCTTTTAATTTTTGGAATAAAATTTAATTGTATTTTTTATTTTTGGTATCCCCTTGTACTAATGAGATATTTTAACATTTAGTTTTCTTTTTCCGTTCGTTATTAAAGTAAGCATTGGTTCATTATATTTTCAAAATACTATTCCTTTATATTATAGTAAAATATGTAATTCAAAATATTTTATCATATAATTACTGAAGTTTAAATTATAATTTATTTCTCTAAGATTTTACAAATTAAGAATGAATATTTTGCTGTTTTATAAATTTATAGATTTTTTTATATGCTTTTCATTACATTTATGCATAGTAGAAAATAATTTGTATGGATTGATTAGAATTATGAAAAGAGAATTAATAACTTATAACTTGTATCTGTTATATTTAAACTTTTCATTAACAAGTAAAATTGTAAGCTAAAATGTATTTATTAATAAAGAATTATAAAAAGTACTGCTTTTCAAATCTATAGTTATTTCTATCATTATCTCTAATATATTGAATTTGTGAAGGTGTTTCTTCTATGAAAATATTTTGCTTAACTTCATAATATTTACTATTCCTTATTGCTTATGTTGCAATTTTCTAAAATATCATTAAAATTTTTAGAGCAAATTCTGTAGTATTCTTGTTTATTACTGTGCAGTTATATTTTACTATGCATCTCTCTCTCTCTTTTGATATATTAGAAATATATTGAATATAAAGATTACTTACAATTTCTATCAATATCCTAGCTGATATACATTGTAAAAGTATGTAATTAGTATTGAAATAAGTTTTTAAAAAAATATATTTCAAATAGTTCAAAATGGCATTTATAAGTTGTCTCTTTTATACTCGTCTACTTTTAATCAACACTTTTTATCTTGCCCGCCCTGCACGTAATAAGGTTGAAACTTCAGATAGTTTATCTGTTTCCTTAGTAATCATCCCTTTTACAGTATTGAAAGTGATGTGCATGGTTGCATTAAAGGATACTTTTTAATTTTATTAATGTTTGTATTATAAACTAAATAATATTTAATAATAGTAATTTTAATAATTTTATTTTTGAATTGTAGGTTATTTAAAATTAAATAACATGGGAGATATAGGTATGAAATACTTTAAAATTTTGTACTTATCAGTAACTATTAACATAAAATTATACTTTTTTAATATGTTTAAACTTGATAACACTCAGTTGTTTGATGTATTTAATACACTTAACATTAAATAAAATATATAGATTACGAATGTTTTGCATGCATTCAATTTTTATTATATACATTTATTATCTATAACTAAATGGTATTTATTTAATATCTTACTAATCATGAGAGTTTGCATCATCTCTGCCAAATTTGCATAAATCAGTTTAGCAGCTAAAATCCAGGATTGTATTTTAAAAAGTAAAAAAATTAGTCCTCTTCGTTATGAATCTGACTCCATATAAATTCATCTATATATGAATCTGAGAGTACTTGCAAATTAATGCCACGTCAGCCAAATTTATTCCTCACAAATTGTACCATTTTCCATTAAAGTCTGATGGATTTTTTTTTCCTAAAAGTGCATAAGAATATTTTTGTTATTTGGCTTGATTTATGTGGTGCAAATTTTGCTGTGGTGTTGTTACTATGTAAGTATCAATCTGAGTGGTTCCATTTTGGGGGAATATTGTCATTAGAGGTGATATTTTTCTTTTTTGGTGAAAATGGTAAAAAATTATGGTATTTAAAGGATTTTGATAATGTACCAAATTTTTTTGTGTAACTTATTTAACACCATTTCATTCACAAGATTATTGGAATTTCCTCTCTTGTCTATATTTATTTTTTTGAATATTAAAAAAAATGTCAGACCTGGATCTTTTAGTATTTTTTTGTCTTAATTCGTCAGTACATTATTGTACTCACTGAAAGGAGAGGAAAATTATACTTTTGTAATAATCTAAGAATTATATTTAAAATAAGTATACTTATTAAATGATTCCTTTTTTTATTTCATATGTATACTGTGTACTAAACAAAATCTTTATTACAATATTAAATTTAATAAACTGCTTTATATTGTATACACTAACTTTTATGAGGTTAAATTTATAGTAGATGCAATCTGTTAGATATTGGTTTTTTCCCCCTATAATTTGTTATAAGTGTCATGTTTTTTTAAAAAGTGTTTTGCATATTGAAATATATTAATGGGAAAAAAGCCCCTATATATTTAAGGATAAAATATAGTAATTCTATTTAATATATTTTTCATTTTATACTTCCTAATATCTATGTATATATATATAAAACTGAATTATCACAAGACGGTAGTAATTTAGGTTAGGATTTCATAGTTATTGTGTTTGAAATTTTTATTTTATAAGAATTTTTGGTACTTTTTTGTTTTACCTGCTCAAGTTTCTCCAAGCTGGCATTATTGGCAACAAGATGCAATGCACACATAAAAAAAATGTTGTAAATGTTAATTCTCATTGCTTCATCCATTTTCGATAGTGGCATAACAGAGAATATTAGGGCCCCCCCTGCAAAGTCAGGTTTTAGACTCTAAACCCAAATACATACCTGGAGTCAGTGAGGGGTCGCAGTAGCCAAGTGGTCAAGGTATTGGATTGTGGCTGGCATGTCACAAAATCGAGCCCAGTACCACTAAAGACCTGCCATGTAGGGGAGCGATGCATGTAAATGTCAAGAGCTCAAATGTCCTTCTGTTGGTGTGGTGTGGTAGTTAGGAGAGGGAGGTGCCAGCTCAGGTGTTGGCTTTGTCACTTGACCATTTTTCAAAATTACGAGATAGCTGAGCAATGCGACGTTAATATTCACTCACTCACTCACTGGAGTCAGTCAGGGTTTGGGCCCTCTAGAATCCTTGCCCCCCTTCCACAATGCAGGGGTATGCGTTACGCCACCGATTTTTGTTATGAAAAAGTTGTTACATAAGAAAAGACTGTGACTTGTTTTGAAAATGGAATGGTAAAGGATTACCAGTGGGAATATTCTGCTTGGCGTTGTTTGTATTACTTTTAGTAACTTTATCGCCTGTGCTGGTGAAACTGAAAAGTACTGGATTTTTTTCAGAAAATAAATGAATTAAAACACATACTCACTGTAGATAATTTTTGTTACAAAATTACTTTTTACATATATTAACCTTTAAACAAGACCACACGATTAAATTTCTGACTAAATGATAAAATAACTACTTTAACCATTAATAATGAAGCATAGAACAGACATTTCTTTACGAAATAAAGGGCAATCAAAATTATGAAATGAAAAGCAGGTGTAGATATAGTGGCTTTTATTTCTTAAAATTAAACTTCAGAATTCATCTTTAAATTAAATGCAGTCCCTTGTATAACACATAAGTTACGTACCAAACAATTGCCACATTATACAAAACCAAAAACTATATTGAAAGGGAGGTTGGGTTCAAAAAAGTAAACATTCTATTATATTTTCATAATTAAACTAAATATCCTTATTTACTTTAAAAAAATATATATATTAAAATAAATTAAACAATTCTTTTTTTTGTTCTGTCTTCACTTTAACCCTCACTATTTATATTTCTTTAAGAGACACTTTAATTTTTGCCAGACCTAGTTTTGGACAACAGATACATTTATAAAAATAAAAACATAATTATTTCTTTAAAAAGGGTTGAATTCTACCGACCTGAAATTTTTTATTTACGTACCATTTATGATTAAAAAGTTTATATTATACATAAGTATTAATAGTTCAAGAAAATTTTACAGGAAGATCTAATAATACACATGCTTTCAAACAAAAAATGTTGAAAGAGGTTTCTTTCTCACTTAAAACCTTTATCATGTTTATCAAGCCATTGTACAGGAGTTTTTCCAATTCTCAAACAGTGTTAGAATGAATCTGGGCTATAAAAGCACCTTGTTATATGCGGATGTTCTCTATTTTCAAACTGTGTTTGAATGAGTCTGTGCTATAGAAGTGCTTAATTATGCAGGGATTAGCTATATATTTAGTGAAAGAGGATATACTTGAGGAACAAATTAATTAGTAGCAACTCATGTTTTCAGTGTTGTAATCGATGAAATCAAAGACTGATTCTTCGGAAGGTAAATTGGCTAGGAAGAGAAATTATACTATAAACTAAATTAGTGTCAATTTTACAGAGAAATGAGCAACAAAGTTTTTTTATATCCAAAATGGATAAATTATTCAATGTCTATTTGTGGAAAATATTTTAAAGAGTTGAACAATTGTGGGGGAAAAATGGCTTATTTGTAATGTAAATCTGTTTGAATTAGTGAAGTAAAAGTTTATATTTTACATCCTCTTTATTGATTGCTCTTTCGAGAAAACTAAAAGGGTGATATTGTCTAAAGCAGGGGTACTCAACATTTTGTTCTGCTGGGCCGCATACATATGGCAGCCATTTCACACAGGCCGCAATATGAGGCTAAACGGTGTGTGTGGGTGGGGGGGGGGGTTTAGGCTTATAGACCAAGATAAATTTGGAAATTTAAAACGTGGAAAATTGATCAAAATCCTGTTTTGCTTTTTTTAATTATTATTTTATATATTTTTTTATTTTTGTCACTAACACTAAATTAAAAGAATTTAAGAAACACTCCTTCACAATTTTTATATCAGTAAACGGTTTCATATGATTACCAACAATATAACATACTTTATATGATGCCTCAGTTACTGCTGTGACATTACCACTGATGAAACACTTTGTTGCTGTTGCAAAGAATATTCAATAAAGCCTATTTACATCTCTTGAAAGAGATCTTAGTGGAAAAGAGTCATTGAATGATTCCTGTTTACTGGTATTTTTAAATACAGTACTTTCATGACAAATCAAACAAGTACTGATCCATGTTTGTTTTTCACTGCAAAACAGTCAACCTCAAAATCGTTCGAATATTTTTCTCTTGCAAGGTATGAAAGATTGTCAAAAATTACCCATAAAATTGTCGCTACTCTACTGTACTCTGTTATCACTAACCATAGCCATTACAAACAGGAAAAAGAATATCAATTCAGAGATGTTCGACATCAACAACAAAAAAGCAAAATTGATATATTTGATTTCTTGACAAAGAATTTCTCACCAAATTTTTGATACATTGTTCTTAAATAAGCATTCTCAGAGCAATGGGTCATGACTGGGCCACTTAAAAAGGCTCGGTGGGCCACAGGTTGAGTATCGCTGGTCTAAAGTTTTAATTTATTTGGTATTAATATTATATTGAGTTAAACAGTTGATACAGCTATTGTGTTATATGAGGAGATTGGATATACCTGTCTATTAGTCATGTAGTTTCATATTGAAATTTTTTTTCATCAGTAAGATGAATTAAAAAATTAAAATATCTGCTGTAACTTCAGATTAAAAATAAAACACTGATATAATAAATATTTGCTTTGATTTTTTTCAAATACTCATTTTATGAGAGGATATTAGACATGTGAAGGTGGCTAGCAAAATGTATTAAGCAGTATGCGACAATTGATCTGTAGTATTTTCCCCTTTATCCTATCGAGACCATTAGCTGAAATAGAATCTGGATAAAAAACAGTATCTGAAAATTCAACTGACACCTTATAAAAACAGAGAAAAAAATTTATTGGGTCTAATGTGGGGATACCCTAGTATTAAAATCTTAAGATGGAAAAATCTGAAAATTTACTAAAATACAAAGATTTATTTTCTTCCAGACAACTCTAGCATGTAGAACTGATATCTACTGCAACAATGTAATTCTTTTTTTTTGGGGTGACAAGGAAGATAGTTTTTTTTATATTCCATATAGCTTGTATTAACCTGTCATTCTGTCACCTGGTTTTGACTTGTCAACTTGTTTAAAGGTTGTTTAATGCATTCATTTTTTGGTTCAGCCTACTTCAGTGCCAATTAAAGCTCATTTTGGGCCCTGGGCATGGTAGATCTAGTAGGTCCTTTTAGCACTAGTGGATCGAAAATTTCGTTAAGTCCAGCAATCCTGGCCCCTAAGTGCCTGCCCCAAGCACCCAATGGATAAACTGTCTTTGTCTTATCTTGAAATATACTTAATGAATACTAAGACATGTATTGCATTAAAAAGATAGTAATATTGTAATAAATCCTTGTTTTACTGCATTGTCATCTGTAATTTTTTTTTACCTGTAAATAGATATTACATTACAACATTACAATGCTTTTTGTATCTTTCTTTTCAGATATGCCAACTTCGGGAACTATTAATGATTGCTTACCGGATATAGCTCTTTGTCCTTTGAATGCTTCTAGTACATCTGACAGTACTCATGAAAGTGAGCCATTAATAAATCAAATGGATTCGGAACCATGCTGCAGTATCAACTGTTTTCCAGAGGATCTTCAATTCTCTGCCATTGTTCGGGAAGCTGAGCATGCCATTGTTCATGGAGTGATACCTGAGCGTATTTATCAAGGTTCCAGCGGAAGTTATTTTGTTAAGAACATTAATAGTAAAAAAATTGGAGTATTTAAACCTAAAGACGAAGAACCCTATGGAAGATTAAATCCTAAATGGACAAAATGGATGCATAAGATTTGTTGCCCATGTTGTTTTGGACGCAGTTGCCTTGTACCAAATCAGGGGTATCTCTCTGAAGCAGGAGCTTCTCTGGTAGATCAAAAGCTTCAGCTGAATATAGTACCGAAAACTAAAGTTGTGCATCTAGTCAGTGAATCTTTTAATTACTCTGCTTTGGATAGAGCAAAATCACGGACGAAAAGAAACATAATTGAAAAATTTCCAAGATATCGTTGTCATTTCAATCGGATTGGATTACCACCAAAAGTTGGATCCTTCCAGTTATTTGTTGATAGTTATCTGAATGCAGATCATTGGTTACGTATTTTTGATTCAGATCCTCTTCCAGAAAATTTACAGAAGCAGTTTCATTCTCAGTTTGAGAGGCTTGTTGTATTAGATTATATAATTAGAAATACTGATAGAGGCAATGATAATTGGTTAGTAAAATATGTTAAACCTGATCCATCCAATGAAAGTACAGCAAAAGGAGAGATTAAAATAGCAGCAATTGATAATGGTCTTGCTTTTCCTTTTAAACATCCCGATTCATGGAGAGCCTATCCATTTCATTGGGCCTGGCTGCCAATGGCAAGAATACCCTTTTCTTCAGAAACACGAGATTTAGTTTTACCTCAGTTATCGGATATGAATTTTGTTCAAGAATTGTGCAATGACCTCTTTGAATTGTTTAAGATGGATAGAGGATTTGATAGAAATATTTTTGAGAAACAAATGTCAGTATTACGAGGTCAGATCTTGAATTTAACCCAGGCCTTAAAAGATGCTAAATCTCCTCTTCAGTTGGTCCAAATGCCAGCAGTTTTGATTCAACGAAGCAGAGGGAGAGGAGATAAAGGACGAACAAGAGGAGGAAGCGATAATTTTACTCAAACTTTCCAAAGCAAATCTCCTTTTTTCTCCTGGTGTTAAAGTCTTTAGCCTTATTAATCATAAAATAGGATATATTATTTATGCATACGTTTGACTGTTAATGTTGAAACTGTTATTCCGAAAACAAATACGAAGAACAAAATTAACTTGGTTTTTTCCTTGACATTCCACAATAAACATTACTGTTTATAATAGCTGCACATAATTTTTTTTGCAAGATTGTTTAAAGGAATCGAGATATAAAAATATGCTTTTTGTGAGCACTGCTTCATATTGCATCAATTTTTATGCAAATTAAGTCTTTAACAGTAATGAAGTCTTTGAAATTTGCATGCAAGTCAGCCATATAAAAAAATATTTTCATTCCGAAGCTTCCTTTTTGGATTCTTGACAAAATGTATTTTGTCATGTTATCTGTGATTTGGTATAAAATACATGGTAGTGGTTCAGTGATAACCTGCCAAAAAAATGTTACATTTTTTACTTGTGTGAATATTTTGTTGTATATTGGGCAGTTACGTTGCATTCTAATTTAATGTACACAAATATTTTAATATTTGTGATCTTCTTAAAGAACACTTTTAGATATCACTTCTAGTAATATAGATTTTTGTATAATCTACTTTTTTTTCTGCACTGATTATGAACTATATTCTTCAATACTTCAATAAATTTTTTTTAAACCTTAAGCATTCAAAATATTTTCTTTTAATTTAGTATTTCATTTGCATTTTTTGTGTGTTAACCAAACTTTTTCATTTTTAAGTTTAAAAATAAATAAATAAAAAGTTGCTGGTAGGTAACAGATTGGATATGGAAATTTATGAATTGTAAGATTTATATATATATGTTGTTTTTTTTTTAAAAAAAAAAGATCATTGCTTGCATCTTTTATTAAAGTAAATAAGATTAATAATATTTCAATACTTGATAAATATACAGGGAGTCATTTTTAAGAAAGGTTTTATTTTCCCCTGTGAGCTGGGAACTTTTTAATGTGATATAGTTACTAAAAAATGTAATTTTCATTATACCTTTTAGTTATCTAGAAGGAAAATAATGTGTTTGACTGAATTGAATTAGTTTTATCAATTACAAGAATGGGGCACTTAAAAAAGATTTATTTATTTGAATATATTTGGTGGTCACACACACATTAGTCTAGTGGTTATGACTTGTGGCTGAAATGCCATGAGTTCAAGCCCTAATGACATTGAGAACCTGCCTGGAAGAGGGTCTGATGCATGTAAAATATGTTGAAGCTCAAAGTCCTGTTGGTGTTGTGTGGTAGTTTGGAGAGGGTGTATCATGTGTTGTCCTTGTCACTTGACTGAGGTTCAAAACTACAAGTTCCATCAGCGATACCCCTTGTGTTACTTTATAGTGCAACGTTCATAAACACTCACTTGATTCTATATGTTATGTATTATTCAAGGAATTAAGTTTTGTTACTTAAAACTTTTGATGTAAATTCATAATAGTTTTGGCATTCCTGAGATGAAACTGAATTTTATTGAAATGGCTGAAATTCTTATTTCAGAGGAGGAAAAGAAAAGAAATTTTTTTTCTTATAGTGCTCTTGTAAGATGTCATTGCAAATCCTGTATCACATTGGTTAACAAATATTAAAATTTTTTTCTGCTAAAATAATAGTTAGAAATACATATCAAAGTAAACACACACAAAAGCTGGAATTCAAAATATAAAAGGCAGCATAATTCAAATCTGGATCAATGCCTTTGGATACAGTGACTCAATATGCAATAAGAAAATAAAGAGAAAAGATCTGCAAGGATATATACAGGTTATATAGAAATAATTCCTTAAGGAAGGACTAATTATCCCTAAAAAAAATAGGGCTTATAATATATTGAAGCAAGATGAAGGAAATTCGAAGAAATTCGTTCGCTATTAAAATTCGTAGGTAAACAAACGTATCTATCTGACTACGTGCGTCTATCTTCTCACGAACCGCACGACGCAGAAACTCGCCGAAGGTACCAAAAGTTCGGGAAGGATCCGAGGAATCCGTTTTGACCATTTATATTCTGATTTTGCAATTATTAAAAAGATATAAATTAAAAACCTTTATTTTACTCCTGCGTGTTGTTTCTTCCGCCAAACAGAATGAAAAACCTGGAGGTTTTTTTATTCCCGACGTTTTTAAAACACGATCTAATTTTTTTTATGGGACTCAAGACAAAAAATAATTACAGAATCGGAAAGATCATTTACTTCGCCACGATACGGTATAATTTATTTTACAAAATAATGATATTTGCTATTTTGTACGATTTTTTCTAATATGAGTCAAAATCAATACGTTTTGTGAAAATGATTTCTAAATCGTTCCGCTTGCATTTTCTTTCGCGTTAATGAAATGTAATTCTACACTAAAAAAGTTCATGCATTTCTCTCTTTTAGAATCAATCTTAAAAAATAAAATGTCAAAAACTTTTTTTTTATGATTTTTCAAAAAATGCTTAAAATTCTATTTGAGTACTTAATAACTTCTTTATTTATAAAAATAATCTCACGAAACATTTTCCGTGTGTAGAACGATATTATTTGAAGGCATTAACTTAAAAATGAAGCCCGAAAAAAAATTAACAGTCAAACGGGGGTGGGGGGTGGGTGGGGAATAAACCTGTCTGACTAAGAAAAGAAGCGAAAAAATTTCGAAACTGGGAATTTTAAGTTCGGGTTAAAGCCCGAGCAACGCCGGGCTAATTGGAGGTGGGAAGGGGGAGGGGCGGAAATCATTTTGAAAAAGAGTATTAGAAGTGCTGATTTTGTGAAGGAAAGGGAAAAAGAGAAAGCCCGTGCAACGCGCTGGGCCATGCAGCTAGTTTCCTATTAAAAGGCTACATTTTTCCCCTGTAAATGACTTTGTGGTTTTGATAGCTGTCTTGTGTGTATGACTCATTATGATTTATAAATGTAATTGAACAGAATAAAAAAAAAATTAAAAAAAGCGTATCTGCAATCTATATTGGATGAAATTGAAACTGATCAAGCAAGGGAAGAACTTGATGAGACAATGAATATTAATCATGATAGCGAAAGTAAATTTCAGAAAAGCGATGAACATGAAACGTTTGAGTTAAAAGGAAAATTTTTAAATGCTACCTAAAAAACTATCAAGAAAGATATAAAGCCAAAAGAGTACCTCAAGACACACTGCGTCCTGTTCAAAAAGACACAAGCAAGAAAAAGTTCAACATACTATTTGTCAATCATCGAAGTACAATAAAACTACAATCACTTGAACAAAATATGAGGGTTTTGCCTGCAAATTTCATTCTTGTAGTGTTAGTGAAAAGTGTCTGTGAATTGTGTCCTTTAATAAAGTAACACACGTTTGAAACATTTTAGTTCAATGTGATTGGATTTTTTCTCAAATTATCGAAGAAAAATTGAAAAGTCCTTAAAAGTAAGTAAGTATACTTTTTCTCAGTTAAGTTATTCACTGGAATTAGATTTTTATCGTTTGCATTAAAAATAATTATACAAAAATGGATTGGGGTGACTCCATCACCCTGCGCGGCCCACTAACATTAGTTAGTGCGTAGTTAGTAACGTTTTCCCGGGGTGAATGCACAGAGACATATAAGTCTGAAGAGTTATCGACGCCTTTGCACACAGAAAGCCAATGTTTGACATGGTGTAGGTTGTTGTGTGTTTGATGCAGAAACTGCTAGAGCAGGGGTGTCAAATTCTAAGACTACTGGGCCAAACAAACAAGGTTTAATTTTTGGTGGGCCGCAAAAAAAACCAATATTCATAGAAACGTAGGTTTATTTCGAATAATACGCTATAATATAAACATATATAAAAGAACAAGAAAAAATTGATGTTTACCTCCTTACACTTGACATCTCTTCTCGGCTACTATCTTTACAATTTTGGGAGAAATGTTTTTTATTTTCTTATATATTATTGTGTGCCGATATATTGGTCGGGCTGCGCGCAAAAATGTTCGTAGAGGCCAGCGAATTTGACATTCCTGTGCTTAAGTGAGACTATGATTGCCTCGTGTAGTTACAGAGGGCAGGGTTCGGCTCTAGGGCCGGATAAACCAGACCCCGGTCCGGGGCGTCAAATTTTAAAGGCGGCATTTGGATCAAATTTGGAAAATATTTTTTTTATATTACAAAAAATTTGATATATTTTCTGAAATATTATTGGATGTGAATTTGGTATTTCATTTAAATTATCTTATTTCCTTATTTTGTACTCTGTATGTTTAATGTTCGTTTTGTTTTACATTGAAACTTGAAGTGTTCAAGGCGGGATTACATGTAAAATCATGAAATTTGATATGTTTACACATTTTTCTCTAGTAACTTTCTCCCCATTCAGGAGTGGGGTCACAAGAGACATTTCTTTCCCACACACGATGTCCGGTGCTGCTGGCTTTTCTAAAGAGGACAAGGTTAATAAGAGTTTTTAGTAGATAGAGAGGCACAGGAGATGTTTTATTTTAGTCTTGAGTGTAGTTAATATAAGTTAAAATAAAAACGCTTGTGATCCCTACCATCAGTAGATTCTTTTTCGAAGAAATTGACCTGCTGGAAATGGGCGATTTCTTCTCTTAAATTTTACTCGTTTGAAACCGTAACAGGGGCGTATCAATGATATGGGGACCCCAAGTTTCAGGGGCCTCAAAATGTGTAAGCAAAACATTATAAAATATAAAGCCCCTCCCACACACAAAAAAAAGTCGTCAAGGAATTAGGATACAGGACCCACTCAAGACTAGCTGGACCAGTGAATTATAACGGGTAATATTATGTTCATAATTTTGAATTATTTTTTATTCTTAGGACAATATATATATTAATTTTAATTTTTTGCTTTAGAGAGAGGGGCGGCATTTTCCATTTTTGTCCTGGGCAGCAAAACTGCTAGAGCCGGCCCTGTAGAGGGTGCGCGTGATTATTGTTGATAAAATGCTAAGAAATTTTTTTTTTTTTGGATGGTTTCGGTTCCTTTGTTAGTATACTTAATCAAATATTAAAAACTAATAAATCCCGCTATAGAAAATTCTTATATTTTATAAAGAGAAGGAGTTTTTTGTTTGGCATATATGCGCTGTTTCTTGCCTATTGACACTGTGTTTTGCTGAATCTAGTCTTAATCTACAACTCAATTCCTGTAAGTACGAATCATAATTTTACTATTTTTTTCAAATTTTTTTAGGTGTGTTTTTGCAAGTGATGTTGCTGTGTGTGTTTGTTTTTAATCAATTTAAGTTTTAGTACAAACATTGTGTGATTTGAAGAGAATGAAGCGATAGTAAAATGTTGATGTATTTTTTGTCAAACGGCGGAAATTGGTTGGAACAAGCAAGAGCGTCATAAGGCGTGGGCCAACTGGGCCCGAACCCAGGACTTCAGCTTCAAGAGAACCTCATCTCGTTCCCGATGCTTGTAAAAGCAAAGAATGATTTGTTCCGCCAGAGATGAAATTAATGATCTGTTTTCCAAAGTATATTAAGTGATAATTGATTTAGCAACCCCGATGCGCGAAACTTTTATTGTCGTTCAAGAGCACCTATTAGGTTTACTGGATTCTTTAGATGTAATTGAAACTACTACCCCGAAAACTGGTGGTGAAGTTCACGATTTGATGATGTGCACCATTAAATTTGAGTTTGTTTTGGGTCTAGATATTTGAAAAAAGACGGAACATTTTTTAAAAATATACACAAAATCAAGATGCATCGGTGAATGAAGTAATTGATGCTGTTGATAAAGTGATTAAGTCCGTAACTTATATAACCGAAAAACAAGCTTTATAAAAATCTTGAACGCATTTTTTTTCTCGAATAGAAAATACAACATTTATTTCATATGACCATGGCAGAAATATTCCTATTCATCATACTATATTTTTTGGAAGCTTTCTTAATTTGTAATATTCATATTTTAATCGGCTTGAAGTTAAGAAAAATGAAATATCTGGTGAGGCCATCAGTGGCATAACAGAAAATATTAGGGCCCCCCTGCAAAGTCAAGTTTGGGCCTCAGAGACGTATTTGGCATTATTTAGGCCTTGGGACCCCTAGAATCCTACCCTTTCCACGATGCGGGGTGTACGTTACGCCACTGGAGGGAATAAGTTATCGTACAATTATAAAGCATTTAAAATAATAATAATAATAAAAAAAAAACGTTTAATCAAATTTAAAACTAAATCTTCTTAAAGTTTTATTTTACTTTTAAATTTACCATATATTGTACCTTTTATTCAAAAGTATTACCTTTTGACTTCACACGGACATTAAGTCGACCGTTAATTGTTGAAAATCGATACCAAAACATACTCTTATGGTTAACATGATAAGCAACCAATTGTGAATGATACCGTGCAAGGGTACGTGGCCGAGTTTGTCATGGTTACCAACTTGGGTATAGTGTTATTTCTGTCGATTTATGCTTTGAGTTTTAGTACCGCTGAAGGCCCTTCGTGTAGGCATGTCAAATTCGTATGATATTACGGGCCATATGATCTATTTTATATCAAGTTGGGGGCCACATGGTTTAAATGCTAAAAAATTATTAAAATATGATTTTTCGAATGATTATGTTATATTATTAGACTCAATGTTACGTATATTATACATACATACATGATCGTTTTATATTTCATGTTATTTTTTAAACTCAACTATTAAAATTTGTACTTTTTTTTAATAAAAAAAAAACAAAATTAAATTATAATAAAAAATTAAGTTATATATTGCTTTCTAGACGATATTTGACATCGTTTTTCACAATGCAAGTCATCAAAATTGGGTTGAACTTATTGAGCTGATGCAATTTTTAAAATTGATGATAAATGCCGATCGGGGTTAATCTTGGACTTTTTGAATTTTTGTTATTTTTCATTGAAAAAATTGTTCCTTGCATAAAGAAGTGTTTCCGAACACTGCCATTAAACGCATAACAAATGATAACATTCTATGAAACCGGTCTAGAGATGAATATGCATAAAAATCTGGAATTCCAACTCCAAAACATTTTTGATTTAGCTAAAAATTCCATTCGATTTCAATTAATTCCTTTTGTAAGTTTACATCAACAATTTTAATATCGTTAGATAGAGGTGAAGTATAAAAAGATAATTATTCTGTAAATTTTAATTTTGGATGATTTAATCAATAGATATTGACAGCTTTCAAAAAATGAGATTAATTTTCCGTTTTTTTCCCCGCCAAAGTCATGATTTGTATTTAAAGCGTTAATATTATCAAATTGCATTATAATACGAATTTTGTGTAATGAATACTTAAAGTAGTGTAAATAATTTATATCTATATGTGTTATACGTTTATGTTACTCTATGTTGTATTTATTTTATGTTAAAATTATAATATTCGCAAGCAACGCCGTTCTTTACTTTATAATGGCGATTCAATGGAAAGTTGACGAAATCTTGGCGATAGAGCCAAGTTGGCATCATTTTTGGTGATCATGTTGGCGACTTGGTGACCAATTTGGACAGTTCGCTATCATATGGATTCTGGAAATCAGTGGAGAAATCAATTAATATCACGATTTACGTGACGAATTTTTCGAGAAAAATCCTTGTTGACTATAAATAGGGAGCCGCTCGCTGAAACTGCGTTAGTTTGTTTTGACCGTTGATGAGTAGTATTTATTTGACTGGGAAGAGTCGACCAGCGATTAGTGATTACTTCGGCTGTTGTGTAGGACGAGCGAGTGCTTGCGAATAATCTTTCCCATTCTTCTATTTTAGACACTGATTGTTGTGTCTGAGCGCTGTAGAATGTGTGAAGGCATTTTGAAATTTATTAAGCAAATTTGAGTATTTTATCTTGCATTTCAAGGATCGCTTTTCGACAATAAATTTCCATTGCTCCTGAAGAACTGTCTTGTTCTTTGCGACTGATAGCGTAAAATACTCGATCTTCGTAATAATAGAAATTATTATAGTGGACCGATATATTGGCCGGGCCACAAAAATGTTCGTTGCGGGTCACGAGTTTGACACCCCTGGTGTGGAGGTACTATCCAGGCTCAAAGTCTTCACGTTGCTGTGGTATGAAAATTTTCAGAGTAGGGTTCCAGCCCAGATGTCATACTTGTCACTTGACTGGGGTTCATAATTACATAATTATAATAGCTCTTGTGTTGTTGATGTTAATAATTCTGTCAATCGCGTAAGGATATGGACATATAATATTTGAACTAATAAAATAAAACTTTTGTGTGTATGGGGGGTGGCGTAGGGCAAAGAAAACAGGATTAACGAGATCTGGTATGAAAAAGTGTCGAGGATCAGGGTTTGTACCTCAAACGATTTTCTTCAGAACTCCATTTTCGAAATATTTTGCAGCCTAACTCTCAAATAAAGCATTGCAGAATAAATAAAATCATTATCATTGTGTAGCATCATTAAACACACACACTCACACACCTTTTCACAATGAATTGTGTGTGTGTACACACACGATTCATATTGAAAATTTATTTTGCTATTGAATTTTATTTGGTACTGAAATAAAAATAAAATAATCGTATATTTAATTTTCTATTAAAGATCCCAGATATTAAATTTATTTCATAACGATTTTGATGTGTTTGCGATGAGTTTCAATTGCATAGCCTCAAAAATAAATAAATAATTATACTGAAGAAATCTTTTTTTTTTCAGATATTTCATTTATGGTTTGATTCACAAAATAAAACTGAATGTGTCCCGCATCCGATGTTATCGTACACATACAGTTCAATGACTTGCACGTGTTTCGTTGCTTTTATATTACATTTTTTCCCTTCTCAATTTTTTTTAATATTATATACGAGTAAAATGAGCACATTGTGTTCTCGAAGATCACTTGATCATTTCTGTTTCAGTAATTTCACAAACAGGAAATTTACCTTTTGCTTTTGCATAAGTGGTAATGACAAAATATAAATGTTACGGTTCGCCAATGAATGGAAACCAAACATTTCCAAGTCCAAAGACAAAGATGGATGTAAAAATAAATTAACCCCCATAGCGTGACGTAGATCAGTAAAAAAAATCATGCAATCAAAGACAGAATCCCAAATACTATTAAAATAAAGCTCCATTCCATCAAAATAGTTTCTGTGGCTTGTCATCTCCATGGAGATCATTCATTGTGACTTTTCTCTTATTTTATTATTATTTTTTTTATGAAATATATTTCAAAAAGGTAAGAAGGAATTTCTTTAGAAATTAGGACAGCATAGCCTTTGTTTCAGATGATAACATCTGGCTTGAGTGTGGAGCAAGGTTAAGAAAGCAGATATCTTTGAAATCTTATGGAAAATCATGGAATTAAAGTGTCAAATTATATTATACATATTGTTGCGGAAAAGCTGTGAGTGTTTTTGTATTATTTGATAGTGTGTATATGTAGTATGTATGTGTATGCAATATGTGTTTTATATATTGTTAAAAATATACGTTTGTTTGTGCTTTTGACAGTGATTTTTTTGTTTGTTTTTAGTTGTCTTAATAGTCGTTTTTATAGAACATCTATTAGTTTTAATATTTTTAATATGATAATTCTTTTTTAACACGTTTTTATAAGTTTCACTTGTATGTAATGGAGTCTTTGAACTTGATTTTTACCCACTTTAAAAGGTCAGATTAATTCGAAATTTCGCACACGTATCAAGGACCCATGACAGTATAATAATTTCATAATTTTGTTTCATTGTCCTGATCAGGATTTTAATAATTAAGGATTTTAAGGATTTACGAGATTTAGGGACTAATTCATTATATATCGTTTCTCGATTTGGCGACTAATTCCAGATTTAGCAACTAAAAGATTAAGGTGCAACCCTCAAACCGCAAAATAGGCTTCTGGTTAGTAAAAAATAAAACAAAAAAGTATTTTTTATGTGAAAAAAGGTAGGGTGGGTGGATGAGTAGTTTTTCTGAAAATGGAAATAATAAAAAAAGACTCGTGCATGTGAATAAAAATAATTTATGTTTTAACTGCTAAATATTTTTTTATTTTGATAAAGCAATATGTTTAAAAGTGATGATACGAATAACACTATAACAATATTTTAAAAAGGTGATAATACGATTGACATTTAATATTTCTTCTTACACACTTTTGTAAGTTAGATAAATTCAACAAAGAATAAATGATAGTTTTAAAAATTAAAAAAAGGACTTTTATTGTAGATCGAACTAAAAAATGAAAAATAAATTATGTTTAAAAAAACTAAAAAACACGCTTTTATAGTGAATCGAACTAAAAAGTTAAAAAAAAATTCTTAATATAAGAATAAAATGATTTACGGGAAAATTAATGTTATTAGGGTAAAAGCGTGGTGTGCTTTGTACTACATTTTTACACTAACTCAGCATTTCGGAATAGAACTAGTAAGAAATTATAACAAAATTAATATATAGCACCCCACGCTTTTACCCCAATGACATTAAGGTATCTGACTACGTTCGGAACCGTGATTTTAAAAAAGCGCATAAATGCATAATTTTCATGATATTTAGTGTCACTTAGATTAGAATACATGTATAAAATTGTTTTAAGGACATTATGACAAAAAAAAATTTATTTAAATACAACATTTCGGCTAAAAACTAACTTAGAATAATTTTTTTTCAAAATGTTCTCCTTTTGTGAAAAATGCTTCTATTGTAATAATATTTTGCCTGTTTATAGATCAGACCTCTTTACAGAGGCTCAACTATGATTTTTTAAAAAATTCACATTATTTTTAGAGTTACAACCCATTGAAATAATTATCGGCGTTTTTTTCTTAAAATTTCTCCCCTCTGTTGTGTCGTAAAACATGGATAAACCCACTTCTAAGTTATATATTTCAAAAATTCTAGTTCAACCTCTGTACAGTGGTCTGATCTATATACAGGCAAAATATTATTATAATAGAAGGATTTTTCACAAAAGGAGATTATTTTGAAAATGGGTCATTCTATGTTTATTTTTTGTCAAAATATTGTACTTAGATAATTTTTTATTGTCATACTATTCTTAAAACAATTTTATATACATTTTCTAATCTAAGTGACACTAAATATCATAAATATTATCCATTTATACGCTTTTGCAAAATCACGGTTCCGAACGTATCGGATACCTTAATTTTCTCGTTAGTTATTTTATTCTTATATTAAGAACTTTTTTTTAAAACTTTTTAGTTCGATTCACACTATAAAAGAGTGTTTTTTAGTTTTGTTTAAACTATAATTTATTATTTATTAAAATCTTTGTTTTATAGCTTAATCTCTTATCTAATGAAGTAGGTATAACTTAGCTTTTTTAAATTTCTTTGTTATCTAAGATGTTTATGCAAAATTCAATTAATGTTCATTTCTGTGAGAAAAAAGAAGTTATTTTAAACATTTTCAGAGTTTTTTTTTGGATTAAGTACATTATTATGTGATAGAATTTTTCTTGTGTATAAGAAGATATTTATTTTGCTTTTGAGGAAAGTTACATTCGTATTTAAATTCAGTATTATTCTTTAGGATGTTTCTTATCCTATGGAATATTATTGAAAATAATGTTATTGTATCAAAGTATAGCATAATATGTATTGATTTGTTGTTCAAATGTGGTAGTTAAGTGATTTTGAATTCAGAAATGCAGCTTTTTAAATATTAAATATTGAATTAATTTTCCCTTACATTGTTCACATTTTTCTTCAGAAAACGCTTCATAGAAGATAATGAAGCCACTTTCAAGTTTCATCCTTGGCAAATGTCTTCTACTCTTGAAAAACTACAAAAAGTAAGATATAATTTGTGCGCTTCAATAAAAAATTTTCAACTTTGTGTTCATACTTTTAACTATTAAAAATTTGATGTTTACTGTTGTTTAAGCTGAAAAAAAAAATAAATAAAAAGTAACCGATTTTTTTGAAAAATTGAATCGTCATCTTACAGATCCGTTAAAAGATTCTTTAAATTTGTGCTGATTTAAAGCAATTATTAATACGTTACGGTAATATTTTAAGGTAATTCTTTTCAATGATTTTGCGAATTCTATAAATAATATATAAGATATTTATATAAAACACTTAAAAATTGTAATATGTGATTTATTATTAATCTTTGAAAACTATAGAAAATACGCCTCTACTCTGTCTGATAATATAAACCAGGGATGAGCATATAGTCGATCGCGATCGACCAGTGGACCTCCAAAACATTTGGGGGTGACCGTCTTTACTGAGACCTTTGACGTGCGTACTTAAGGAAACATATTTATGAAACAGACGCCAGCTAGACTGGAGAATCAGTTTTTCACAATCGATGCGACTGTGTTTTCTAAAACAAATGATTCGATAAATGTGCAGGCGACACATGTATCTTTATTGGAAGCGCTCGATGACGCTTAACACATTCACTGCCCCTATAGGGGGAAAAAAAGTGATCACTGAGATGCTAAGCATATAAATTAATTTTTTCCAAAGCGCCAACTGAAGGGCAGAGTAAATGTTGATGATGAATTTGTAAGGGCGCTCCCCTCGGGGGCCCTTCTCCTAGATTATCAGCGTGGGCTAGAGGTGTAGGAATAAATGAAGAACTAGAAGCTGCCATAATCTTAATATTACTTTATTAAGATCTTAACTTAAACTCTTATAACAGATTAGATAATAATATGGTATGTGAGAGAATCTACGGTGGCGAAACACACAATATATAATACCGAAATAACGTAACCCGGACAGCTATCAATAACTAACTCGCCTAAGCTCAATTTCAATGCGAACACAGATCCGAATATGTAAATGGTCACTCTTAATGTTCAACGATGTCTCTATCTATCTGATCCTAGCTGAAGTTGCGGTTCGCTGGCGTGCTATATTATGCACCTTGACTAAGGGCTCTCTGTCACGGGTAACTTCTCTTGTCTGTCACTTAACTTCTTGAAATACTCTTCACACTTGCCACACGAACTAACATAACTCTCTCCAAATGCCACACCGCTTACTCTAAACTTCTGTTATTTAAAAACTTCCTTATTTGCATCTTTCCTTCACGTTTTACTTCTCGGGTTGGTTGGAAAAGAATTGCCATTTATTCTGGCCCCAAAGAACCCAAAAGGACATATTAATGAAAAAAGAAGTGAGCCCGTCACAAACTCTTCCAGCGATAGCACGGGATTGGCTATTCAGACATCATCCCACATCTCCTACCCCCTTCCTTCCTTCCAATGGAGCGGGTTCGGGAGCGAACGATTTCAGATTATTCGGTTCACGTACGTTCTCTGCTCGCTGCATGGAATACGTTCACGCTCCACGGTCTAGCAGCTGCTCTCATACTTGTTCAAGCCTTCAACTTGACAATTTTGTGTTACTTGTGCTTTTTTTTGTAAAAATAGTAATATGTCACATCGGTAAAGAGGGATACAATGTTAAAGCAAGTGTTAAGAAAAGAAAACATACAATTTTAATACAGAATAGCCACACCAATGCCACTGGGTGGACCGCAACACCTTAAAAATATTAGAAGTAGTCCGTACTCTGGAGAAGTCTGCCCACCCCTTATATAAACCAATAAATAAAAGCGTGGAAAACAATATAGTTTAATCACCGGTTAAAAGTTTTTTTCTCAAATGTACGGGTTAAGAGGACTGGGTACACCCTTTGAACTACTTTCTTTCTTTATGTATTTAAAAATTATGTTTTTGCATTTTATTTAATGTTTCTATTCAAGAAAATGATATGAGATGCAATTTTTAACATATTGTTCACACAATTTTAAAAATTAAAATTTTTTGTAGAAAATTTGAAAAACTTTATAATTCTACTCCTTCTGTAATTATCAATTTTTTGAGCTGAAATTTTTTTTGTAATATTCTTATGGATGTTATAAGCAACTTTAGGGATCGATCTTACAATAACTTAATTCATTTTTGAGAAAAAAAAAATAAAATGTTGATATGCATGCTAAAAATCAACGAAAAAGCCAATATCTCTTACATTAAAAAAATTTTTTTTAAAAAAAGTATTCAGTTTACAGCAAAATCGATCCCTAATTTTGTTACATGCTTTGTATGCAACACACAGGAAAGAATGGAAGTGATTGGTAAATAGTTTGGGAAGGAGTAGCATTTTGAATGCACTCATGTTTCGAAAAACACAAACTGAGAAAAACCACTTTAAAGTTTATAATTCTGAAAAAATAATTATAATGAACTTAAATAAATTTAAAATACCACTTTAAGGTATTAGTTATATATTTTTCTTTAAAATAAAATTGCATTTTCGTGTTTTTTCAACCCATACATTTTTTATAAATGATCAATTTTAAGAAGGTATTAATTGCACAAGAAAATTCAAGAAAAATGTTAACAAAATTTTTTTTTTGTCACGGCAGAAAGTTTAGTTATTTTCTTCACATATATTGAAGTATTACTTTTGTATGAAAAACATATCCGGAATAAGAACTGGAATTATGAAATTATTATAATATAAAATGCCTTAATTCAAAAATTTTAAATGTACACATTTCACAAAGAAGAAAAATTGCATTATTATATTGCCTCGGAAATATTCTGCTTTATATATTACACATTCTTTTTTGATAGTTATTATTTCTCTTTATAAAATAGATTTTTTTTTTTATCATAACGTTATTTTTAGCTTTTTTTTCTAAAAAGGGGGCGTGGCCGAATTGCCTAATTTGTTTTCAAATGAAATTTTATTCAACTTTTAACTTTCCGACTTATACAAGTGATATATTAATCGAAAGATAATAATGCAAAGAATAAGATTAAGTAAAAATAAAAATAAAAGAAAATGATAGGTCGGTCATTTTTAGGGTACCAAGTCCCCTTAAATTATATATTGCAACAGAATCAAAACATTTTGTAATACTGCGAGATATTGTTTTTTTTCAATGTGAGTTGATTTGTTGTTTCTTATCCCAGATGGTGTAGCTTAGCTACACCATCTCCATAAAACCCAAAATCGTCAAAACATCCAAAAATAAAATAGGATTTCCTAAAGCCTCGTCAAGAGTAAAACTCAAGCAGTTAAGAGTA
>BMAV01006356.1:210420-227353 GCA_019973955.1 Trichonephila inaurata madagascariensis
CCATTTTCGCGGTGTTCGTATTATTTTGTCACCCATCTGTATATGTCTGTAAAGGAGAAAAGAAACTCACTCACTTACTTTCCAAGATATCTCTCTAACTATTAAACCTACACATGTGAAATCTGGTCAGCATGTTCTTTTGTTGAGTGGAGATCAGCTAAGAATGGGTTTTGCGAAAATCGACTTCCAAGAAGTCTCAATCGACTCCCGTGGGGTTAAAAGGGCGTTGTAGATAAAAATTTATTTTTTTGAATTATTAGATCTACAGGCTTGAACTTTGGCAAACATGTTTCTTTCATTGAGTGGAGATCCACTAAGAAAGGGTTTTGCGAAAATCGACTCCCTAGAAAGTCCCAATCGACTCCCGAGGGGTTAAAAGGGCGTTGTAGATAAAAATTTCTTTTTTTGAATTATTAGACGTACAGGCTTGAAATTTGGCAAACATGTTTCTTTCATTGAGTGGAAATCCGCTAAGAAAGGGTTTTACGGAAATCGTCTCCCAAGAGGCGTTGCGGGGACATAAACTATAAACAGACTTTCATTTTAGAACTTCAAATCTTTTTTTAAATTGAGAGGGGAAGGTTATGAAAATGTTCATCAAAACATATGAAAGCCTAATGGGAGCACTTCTATATCAATAATTTAAAAATTATATTCATATAAAATATGAAATACTTAGCGAAGAGGGTTTGTAACGGTTTGTTAAATAAAATAAGAAGGTAGAGTTTTTTTTTAACTGAGAATTATATAGTATAATCCAAATATTTTACACGAACTGTGTGACGGGCTCACGCGTCTTTTCTGTAACATAACCTCTGGGTTCTTTGACGGCAAATCTTTTCCAACCCAAATATAAGAAGTGAAATGCAATTGTAAAATGAAAATAAGATAGCCTTTAAAAAAGAACAGAAGTTTTAGTGAGCGGCAGGGCAATTTATAGAGAAAGTTATGTTAAGAAGAGATAGAAGTGTGAATTGACGGCCTATCAAAGGATTACCCAGATTTCTAGCCATTACTACAAGGTGCATACTATTGCACGCGCGCCTAAAAGTCTCTGAAAGTAATTGAACCTTAGCTTGATTCCTGGACTGATTATTTGATATTAGAACTTGTAATATTATCAGAATTGAAAGTAGGCGGAAAATATAATTATTTAGATAAGTGATCAATGTTACGCGATCAGGTTTAACTACAGCTGTGTGTTTGATTTATTCTCACTTAATATAAGTTTATCTAATTTATTAGAAATTTAAGTTATATTCTTAATAAAGTCATATTAAGCATTTTAAAATGTCGATTCATTTCGAGAATCCCACACCTCTAATTCACGCTGACAGTCAAAGATATGGTCGCCATAGAACGAGCATATCACAACTGTAATTTTTGTTTTAAAAAAAAAGAAAAAAAAAGTCAGTTTTAAAATAACTAAATGTCAAGGAAATTTTTTTTTGAAAGCTCTTTTTTTCACGTTAAAACAAAACATAAAATAAATGTAGTGGAATCAAATTTTTTTTAACTTTAAGAATAATTTTCCATGCTCGTTTCTACCCATTATTGTAATGTTAAACATATGAAACACGGATTTTGACCTTGAAGCTGTAAGACGGATAGGAAAAGAAATACTATAATTGTAGAATACCAGATTTTGCGTGAAGAAGTCGAATAGAATCTTGGTTGATTAGAAACTGATTTTTTTATTTGATTGTTGAAATCAAGAACTACTTTGTGAATATTAATCTCAATATCCCAGTGAATCCTTAATTGAACTTATTTTTACAAAAAAATATAAAAGAAGGAATAGAGCCCGAATTACAAAAATGTCAAATTAAAGTCAGTAAAAAAAATATAAATCAGACGGTGATCCATTAAAGTATCTAAAATTATGTTCATAAATCAGTGAAGAAAGAAAAAAAAAAAAAAGAGAATGTTACAGATTACAGCAAAAGCACCGCCCACTTTTTGTAACGTATGCCAATTGCTAAATGTTACTTGAAGTTCGTTATCTCTTCAGTCGAGGTCGTCATTGGATGGTATTTAGCCAATCAAATTCGAGTCATTATTGAAGTAAGTAGTTTGAATAAATTTAAATTCTCAATTTTTCAAAAGAAATCGAATAGAGCGTTCTTTTCAGTTTTCAAGTATATTTAAATAAGTTTCTCAAAAATGTTAATGACGACCTTTTTTAAAGTTCGACTTTGAAAAAGCTTATAAATGGATATATTTTAAATATTTGCAGCAAATTGAATTAGAATATACATATAAAATTGTTTTACGAATATTACTGTAAAAAAATTGTTTAAATTTAATTTTTAGGCAAAAAATATGAAGAAAGAATATATAACATATTTTAAAATTATTCTCCTTTTATGTGAATAATACTTCTATAATTGAACTTAAATTTTTGAAGTATATAATTTAGAAGTGTATTTATTCATATTTTATTACATCACAGTAGATAAATCTTAACACAAAAACACCCATTATTATTTCAGTTGACCGGGATTGAGAAAATTAAAAGGGAATTTTTCAAAAATTTTAGCTCAACCCAGGTATAGAAGTCCTAGCAATATATAGGCAAAATGTTATTATTATTGAAGCCTTTTTAATAAAAGGAGAATGTTTTAAAAATATGTCATTCTATCTTCATTTTTTGCCTAAAAACTCCATTTGAACAATATTTTATCTAGTAATATTCGTAAAAAAATTTTATATATGTATATTCTAATTCAATTGACACTAAATAAAAAAAAAATAATTCATTTATGCGTTTTTACAAAATCAAGTTTTCGAACCCAGTCGCCTTAAATCGTATCAATACTAAATGGATTTTAACTTTTTATGTTAAAATAAAATTGGATATTTTTCCGTTTCGCCTTAGCAAATTTCGCCAAGTTGGCGTTGTTGACGACAACACACATTATAGACACATAAGAAATATTATAAATGTTAATTCTCATTGGTTCTTCATCTATTTTTTTGTGTAATATGAAAGAGATGTTAATGAAAAGAAAAGATCGCGACTTGTTTTGTAAATGTGGTAGTAAAAGGGTACCATCTGGAATATTCTATTTGGCTTCTGTTGTATCATTTTTGGCGACTTTATCCCTCGCGCCGATGAAACGGAAAAGAACCAAAATGAAATATTGCTAATTTGAAAGATGATGTATAATAAATAAAAAAAATATGTGACAAGCACACGTATTTCTAATAATAATAGGGCTATTTTTTATATGAAAAGTGAATATTCCGATTTTTTTGGTATAAAGATACATGGTATTTTTTTTCACACAGTTTAAAACTTTTCTTAAGCGATTTATTAGTACGAAATTTTTAAAAACCAATTCATTTATTTATGTTTATATAATATTTTTCGCAAGAAATAAATTCACATCAGTATATTTGTTTCATTCCAGATTCTTCAAACTGAATTGCCTGAAAGAGCTATTCATCATCTATGGGATACGGGTACAGTTAGGGAAATTCTAAACTTTTCAAAAAACGTAAGCAGCTTTATATAATCGGTTTTTTTTAAACAATGAATCTATTTAGTAAAATTCATATAATAGCATTTAATTCTGGAATATTTTTTAAAACGATTTGTAGAAGAGAAAATAAAATGCAAAATTTTTTATTTATAATTAAGTGCTACGCAATAATTTTAATTGATTTCTTTTGGCTCAGTTTTCTAGTAAAAATAAATGAGGATGTATTTATCTTTTTATTTAAAATCGGTATCTGACTTGTGTTGATTGAATATTAGTATCACTTTAATATAATCGTGTTTATTTTCTTTATTCTGTACTTCTGTAAGAAAAATTTTTAAAGACAGTTTTATGCTTTGTACTTATAGCGCGCATTGAGTGTTTTACAAATAAATGGAAAAATCAAGAAATAGAAGTAAACAAAAAAACATATTTCGAAATGAAGTACAATTTAAAGTTAAGATAAACTGTAAAACATAATTCTAAATGTGTTTCTTATATAGTTCCAATATTTTAATCCATGAATTTACTTTCCATTTTACCGATTGTTATGCCTTTTTAGCACAGGAGTCAATATGTCTAAAATTACCAGTAAATTTAAATTATTTTATGTTATTAAAATGATTTAAACCGTGATCACACACACACACATTTGGCTACTGCAGTATGACCTTCGTATGACCTTCTCGCACAATTAGGTTACGTATTAAGTATAAACTTATTTAGAAGATTCAGGAACAAAATCGAGTGCCAGTTTATCCATAGGGCGGTTGGGGCCTGGAAGGGATCGGATAAGCTGGACTTAATCAGATTTTCTAGTCACAAATTTCGACCCATCAGTACCAAGGGGGCCTGTAGATCTTCTGCTCCCATGGCCCGAAATGAGCTTAACCCTTAACTTCGCACTGTTGCATTTCTGCAACATATGATTTATTTTAATTTAACAGACTCAATATTTTTATTAATTACCTACAAATCACTTATCTGGGAAAAAAAAGATTACTGCAGCGAAATACATGCTAATTTTGTCTCTAGATGGAAGTACGTTTTTTCCAGAAATCACAACAATTATAAAAATCTCAGATGCCTCAAGAACTGTGTTTTTGCTATAAAAAGAATCCATTATATTTTATGCTTTCTCTTGTTTATTTACGAAATAAATTACCAGGTAAGAAATTTAAACATTTTATGATGAATAATAAAATCCTCATAAAAAAAAGTTTGTAATTTACAGCACTACTGCGCAATGTTGCACTTCTGCAACAAATAAAAAAATGACTGAAATTCAATTTAAAACTGCTTAATTTTTTTCCATATTTTTCCCTTTTATTATTACTTGAGAACTAGCTCATATAATTTTTTCATAGAGATTTAAAAAATTGCGAAGTTAAGGGTTAAGTCGGCACTGACTATACTAATGATCTATAAGGAAAAAAAAATAGTGTAAAAATAAAACTAAAGATAATCGTAGTAAACATACTATTCGAAGAATAGTACTAAAATACTAAATTAGTTACCAAAGCCAAATATTAAATAAAAAAAAATTTTTTTTTTTTTTTGTCGACTTATCTATCCCAGAAAAATTTCTTAAAGAAGACAAAATAACACAGAACTACAACATTTGCATATAATGTACGGTTAAGGTGTTCTTTTCTTTGTTGCACATTTGTGTTTCAAATTTAATAAATTAATTTTTGATCATGGACTACCATTTGTACATCATTCCCTTTACAGTCCATGCGATATATAATTTTCAACAACATGAAATCTATGTATTATATCAAAGTAATTTCGCAAAATTTTCACGCGATTACACATGAATTCTTTTCTTTTCTTTTTCAGAATGGAAATCCAGTAAAAGCACAAAAATTGGCACAGTATTTGTATGCATATTTAGGATTACATATTTACACTGTGAGTGCTTTATTTTCTCTCTATGGTTTTCTCTTTGAAAGGTTAGAATAAAAATGCGATTCTTTTTGCATTTTGTCCAATATTAAAAACATCTTAATAAGTTACTCTGCAGATTTTGGCGCTGTTTTACTTCAATCAACTTCCGATTCTCCAGCGATTAAAAAAAACCTGATTCTAGTATAAAAACTTAAATAGCTATTTTTAATCAAGAAACAATTTTCAAAATTCTCGAAGATATAATAAAAAGATGACTGTTTTGTAGAAAACTGAAGACAATCAACCAATGGTGGGGGAAATGAGATGAAAACTGAAATTAAAACTTAATATTTAAATCTAATTGAAAACTGCTTATGTTTCAATTTAAATTAAACTTCGCCTGTTGAATAGATAAATAATTCCTATACAGGACATAAATCTAACACTCCTTCAAAATCTCACCTTTTTTTTACTCTCTCCCTTAATATCTCCTTCCATTTACTTTTGGAAGTGATCTTATATTAAAAATGCAGATGCAGTTCACTTCAGTTCATAATATTTTTGTATAAAATAATTTTGTGGAGTGTTGTACGTTAAAGATTTTAACACATATTGTGACAGACCTTTACACGATCTTCTCACTAATCTTCTTGGGGAATCTTTGGGCTAGCATTCGCGTTAAATTCACAGCCATCCCTCTCAAGAAGAAACCCTGATATGTATATCAGTTCGACTATATAAAGTTAGAGTTTTGTAATTGTAAGGAGCTTAGAAGCTGTTATACAGTTGCCACGAAGATGAGATAGAATAAAATTGATTTTCGCAGCTTTTGTTTAAGAGCGGTGTTTGCCACTATATTAAATTAGTGAATTGGGGATTTGTAGTCAACGATAGATTAGGTTAAATTAAGTTGGTTACTTGCGCTTCTTCGCTTAAGGTTTATTGCTTTCTCCCTATCAATCCTAAGACATTCACTTAAAGGTTAATCTGTTGTTGATTAGTGTGTTTGAGTAAAATAAATATTGGTTATAATGGAAGTTTCTGGTCTACTTTTCATTCTCCCAAGACAGTGAAGGAGTAATTTCAGGAGTAAGTCGCTTACAATATCATTAACAAAAATAATGGACGAAAAACATGGACGATTTTTCATAGCAACCACCTTTTTTTCCTCACTTGACCTTAACTTAAGTTTACTGTTTGCTAGAGGGAGCTTCTGCTGCTTTGTGCTGTCACAGTTATTATGACAAGAAAGGTTTCAACTTTAATAATTTAACTTGAGTTAACTGGAAGAAGTGGATAAAATAAAATAATACTAAATGGTGAAATCCTCAAAATCGTACTTAAGCTTTATTATCATTTAAAAGTAACTATAAAACGCATCGTTGGAATTTATATAAAAGAAACAAGTAGAAAGCATATAAAGTAATACTATTATTGTTTTTTTATACGTAGCATAGCTCGAAGAAGAAAACTGTCTCCATCCATAAGAAGTTACTCAGTCGAAACCAAAGCCTCCGGAAGTAAGTTCGACGTTTTAAATTCTTTATTTGTAAATAAGCGAATAAGAAATAAATAAATTATTCATAAAAAACTTAATACAATTTTCTTACAGAAAATGTTTGACTTGTGATTAGCTTAATATATGAATTTGAATGAAGCCTTTCATTGAAAATAACTCGCTTGGTAAATTTTTGACAGTGAATTATAATTGATTTTTTATTTAATCTTTTGAAGATAAATTGTACAAGTATCAGAGGTTGCTGTACAATATTCGAATAGAAAAATTCTAACAAACAATGGATTATTGTGAAAATAAAAAAATAAAGGTTTTTCTTTTCATGCAACAGTAAAGCAGAAGATTACTGAAAATGCAAACGATTAAATTACCTAAGCTAATATGTGTATGTTTTAGCAATTAATGGTTTTAATGATATATTCGGAAAATAAAGATTGAAAAGAAATTTTTGTTCTAGTTTCACGATATAATATATGTAATGAGGTTGTAGACAACGGGAATGTCTAAAATGTTTTCCGCTAGAATTCTTTGATAATTTTTTCAATGATTCTAAATTTTATAGAGATGTGTATTTCAAAAATAGTTTCTTTTCAGGTACATGTTAACTACTGATAATTTACTCAAGAATGCAGCTGAGACAAGAGTTTTCGAAATTAAAAAGTTAATCGAAACAGTTGCCCAAGAATTAGCCTTTTTGGTATATTTTTTGAGACAATACGTTTCACCTTCTTTATTTTATATTTTTTCAAACAATCTATTTTAAAAGAAACGATCAGGAGATATGATCTAACAACATAATGCATTGTATTCTACTTTCAGTCAAGTATAACTGATGAAAGCAATCTTTCGATACAGTACAGTTTGAAAATTGCTAGGTAGGCACAGTGTTTCTACTTGTCCAACAGCAATATTGAAAATAAATGTATTTTTATTTTGTTTGCTTATACATTGTTATATAAAAGCCTTCGTACTAAAGTATTGTAAACGAGTTCCAGATATTGTGCTTTTTAAAGATTTACAACATAAATTTATTCATTATTGCATTTCCTGCTTGAGTTAAATATATTTTATTTTAGCACTCTAATACCAACATAATTAAACACGTAATATAAAAAAAAATTTTTAAGTCAATTCCTATTTTGAATGGATGAATATAAAGTATTTTATTAACGATTGAAAATTTGAACAACTTTCTTGTTCAAATTTTACCACTATAAGTATATATATACCACTATCACTCTCTCTACATATATATATATATATATATATATATATAGTGGTAGGAATTGAAAAAAGAGCATGGTTTGTAAGAATGCACACCCGGTTTGGCTAGTTTGGCAGAAAAACTGGTTTTCGACGCCAACTTTTGTCATTGCTTTAACAGTTACATTGTTACAACAATGGAGACGAATATAAGTTGGCGTCAAAAACCAGTAATTAATTTAATTAATTAACCGGTAATTAATGAATTAATATTTGAAAAAACTGTATTAACAACAAGTGTCATCCACAAGTTTAAAAAAAATTTATTTGAACTTGAATGGATGAATAGAAAGTATTTTATTAACGATTGAAAATTTGAAGATAAATAATAGATAAATAAATATATGGAGAGAGTGAGTTAATAGTAGGAATTGAAAGATAGAATACTCTATGTTTGAGAACATTTCATTTATAATATTACATTCTCATATATACAATTGTTCCAAATATGGGGTGGTTATAGTTATAGTTACACTATTCAGAGGCCTGTGTAGAACCTGTTCTGCTTATCGGATTTTGATGAAACTTGGGATATATGTTACATGGACCACACATAGGGAAAATGTTTTTGCAATAATAATAATAATGATAATGATAATGATAAATAGTTCAAATTTTGACCGCTAGGAGGAAATGTGGTGCCCAAAGAAGAAGAAAAATATGTTAGAATCATTAAAATTTATTCAATAACAGCATATGTTCAATATGTGCTCAATTGACATCAATTATGTGTTGAAAGTGCATTATAACGTATTTAATGGTAGCGCGAAGCAACTCAGGGAGGGATTTCACTCACATGGCGTATAATGCTAGTTTTCAAATCAGGTAAAGTCCTAATTCTTCCTCTATAAACACAATCTTTTAGAAATTCCCACAACTAGAAATCACATGGATTTAAGTCGGGTGAACGAGAAGGCCATGCATCCGGAAAATGTCTAAATATTACATGATTATCGCCAAAGTTAGCATTAAGCAGTACTTTGAACTGGCGTCCAATGTGAGGAGTTGCTCCATCTTTCTTAAAGATAGTAGTTTGCAGATATTGTTGTTCCTGTAAAGCAGGAATGACTTGCTGTTGAAGGAGTTCACTGTACCATGCATTCGTGACAGAGTATCTTTTAGGACCTTGTGGAGTGAGAGTTCCAAAGAAAAAGATCTGAGGATAAATTCAGCAGTTAATCCACGCCAAGCAGTCATGTAAATAGAAAGCATTGGTTGTTGATGCAGGACATTAAGAGGTGAAGTACCCTATATGCGGCAATTTTGACTATTCACAGCTCCTTCTGAATAAAAGTGTACCTCATCTGACCATATAAATTTCCAAGGCCTCGCGTCATCAACTTCCATTCTCGCCAAAAATTGGTAAGTAAATTCAAGGCGTCCTTTGTGAATTTGAGGCTTCGGCATTTTCATTACGTAGATCTTATACGGATACCATTTTAAAATGTATCGCAGAATTTTTCGTAATGTCGACCACGGAATCGCCAACTCTTGTAACACTGATCGACCACTTGCTGAAGAATTGATAGAACTAAAGGCTTTTTCAATCACAGCAGTAGCGACTTTTTCAAAAGTTTCAGTTCCAAACGGTTTCCGTCCTCTTCTGGAAAGCTCACCCAATTCTTCTGTCTGTTCAAATTTCATGATCATCTTTCTCAACCCAATCCTTGAATTGAGGCCTTTTCGTAGATCCTTTAAACCAGTGTTCCCCAAAACCTTTTTATCGCCGCAGACCGGTCAACGTTTGTTAATTTTACCCCGGCCCGCTGAGGGGGAGGATGTTGACTGTTTATATTTTAGACTGTTTTGATTTAATAATTTTAATTAAATTGTATTTAATCGTGACTTCAGAATAAAATATAGCTACACCAAAAAATGTATTAAGTGATTTAACAAGGAATATAAAATGATTGTCATAGAAAGTAGCCTAAGCCCAAGAAAAATATACCACAGTAAATAAAAGGGAAATAATTTAATGTTTCTTGTATGGACCGGTAATATTTGATCACGAACCGGTACCGGTCCACGAACCGGGGGTTGGAGACCACTGCTTTAAACGACGATATTCACTCAGAGCAGCTAATTGGTTGCTGCCTCTCTTATAAAACAGTTTTACCAGTAAAGCTCGATTTTTTTTTGTAAGAGCATGACAAATGCGTGCTGAATGATTCTCTGGCTATGGCTTTAAGTTTATATAGAGGTTTTACGGATTTGCATAAGGAATTTTCTATAAAAGCCACCTGATGGTCAAAATGTGTACTAATTTTTTTTATTGCATATATGCTTGGAAAATATATACTTGGAATATATGCTATTCCAAGTTTGATTAAAATCCGATATGCACACACACACACACACGGTTCTACTACCTCTGAATAGTGTAACTTTAATTATAACCACCCGGTACCAAGAATTCAAGAAATTTCTTTGTAATCAAGATTATTAATTTATAAATAAATTTATAAATTAGTCATCTTGAATTAATAATCATCATTAATAATTGATAAAATTAACAGGAATTTTATTTATTGTCCTAATTTTTGCATTATAACGAATATATTTACTATAGTAATAATAATACTTATCGAATCGTAATAATGGAATAATAATGCGAATATAAAACCGCATCTTTTTCAATTCCTACTATTAGCTCGCACTGTCTATATATTTATTTATTTATATATTTGTATATTTATTTATTTATCTTGGTGGAATTTTCAATCGTTAATAAAATACATTTTAAAGCGCTGAATTGAGCTGAAATTTTATATACAAGATCATTTTGGATGACAATACAATAATTTAATTATAATTAATAAAAATTAATTGATTAAAACTAATTATTTAAAGAATTACAAATACAGCCACGTTGGCGACTTAGCGACCCTTTTGGCGACTTGTGTCAAAACTTGAAAAGGTTTTTTTCTCACGTGTTAAAGCATTCAGTTGGACTGAAATTAAAAGGACAATACGATACTTTAATAATAATTAAAAAAACTAATTACCACTTAATGTTGTGATTCTGTCCTATGTATATACATATTTATATTAATTGCAACTATTTAATAAAAAATAGCTAAAATAAAATTTTTCGTTGTTGATCTAAGTAGGAATTAACTTAAAAACTATTTTTTTATATTACTTGTTTTATATTCATTTAATATGCTTGACTTTAAGATATCATATGGGATCTGTGAAAAAGCAAAAACTGGCGTGCTGTTCCTATCCATCTTGTCTGTTCAATATTCGACAAAAGCTTTGGTTAGACAAACAAGTAAGTAATTTACTTTGCATATCCATGATGAGAGAACGTTAGGTTTAATTCTATGGTAAGAAAGCGTCAGGCTGAAGTTTATGGTGAGAGAAAGTTGGGCTTAAGTCAATGGTGACAGAAAATTAGGTTTAAGAAAGCTATAGCTAACAGAAAGAGACATACAGATATTTTTCAAGATAATCAAATTAATATAATAAATCAAATGTTTTATTCTTTATCTTGTTCATTTGAATAGAAATGTAGTAGTTTATTATTTTTTTTTGATCATGTCTTTAAACGGAAATGTCTCAATAGCAATTTTGATACTCTTTAGAACTAAAATTTCGAAGATAGAGTGAGTTTACGCGTGAATGTATTCTAATATATACAGGAACATTATTTAAAAATTTATCAGGTTCTAATATGCCATGTTATATAAAAATAAATATGACTAATGTAACATGGAATTTTGAAACATTCATTTAGGAAAATTTATGATTGATTTAAAAATAGATATTAAAACGCGATCTCAAGGTCTTTCTTCTACAACTTTTCGTGTGTACTGATCATTTGAAAGTAATAATTATTTTGCTTGTGAGTGTGTGTCGCGAGGTTACTGTGTTATAATTTTTTTCCTCTGAGATATGTTGTACTTTTCTTGACATCGGAAGTTAAACATTAATTTCCACTGAAAGATCTTATTTCTTTATTTAGCAGTTGTCTTTGAAAAATAATTGGTTTTATTTAATGATCGAGACACGCGATCCAAAAACGGAACACGAAAATTGAAATTTGTGTCAGTCATGTATTCAACCCTTTCGAGCTAACAAATGATATTTTTCTATCACATGGTTTTATTTTCTATTGTTCCATAAAAAGAGAGTTGCAGTGAATATTTTTTTTGTTGTGAAATTGAGAATTTAGAATAATTTATTTAAAAATTGAAAATTAAACACGACAAAAAAATATTGTTTCATTTTCCTTTGTTTCTTGATGTAAAATAAAAAAAGAATTATTTGTTAATGAAATCAACAGAAAAGCAATAAAATGCATATGTATAATTTACTTTTAATTTAAAAAATTCCACATTTGGATTAAAAAAAAAAATGGCATGGATTTTACAAAAGACCTTTCACGAAATAATTGAAAAAAGGTTTTTAAAATCGTCCGGCTGATTTTTAGCTCAAGACGAAAAGGCGACACATACGTAGTAAAAAACAATAATCTTACTCTATACCTATTACTCATGGATCGACGAATAGAATATTTATTTTTCCCGCAGTGGAAACAGATGTTCACACAATTCGAACTATTTGGAGCGATTTAAAACCTCATTATCGTTTATGAATGTAACTAAACCTGTGTTAACAAACGTGAGTTCTGCGAATAACGTTTTGTTCTATTCAGGCACATTTTTCATTTCTCTCAATATTTAGATAATTCTTAACCACAATGATATAAATATAGAGGTAATCGCACTTCTGTCAGACGACATAAGTTACCCTATTCTTTATGCCTTACTGAATAATGGCTTATAGAAATTCAATGGCGTTTGTTAAATGCTGAACTTCATACAACTGAAATGATAATTTAAATAAAAATTCAGGACTTTATCCTAAAATATGTAGTCTACACAATAACAACATTCGTTAAAGTTGAAATATTTTAATAAAAATATGTGCTAATAAACATAATGAATAGATTAAAATTTAAAATTTTCTAGTTACATAGAAACAAATGTCTTTATTTTTCCCGACAGGAACCACTTGTATTTCATACTCACTTTTACATGTTAATAAGAATGTCTAAAAAAATGTCAATTTATTTAAAATTTATAGGCCAGCAAAAAGACTACCAAAAAAATTGCACCAACAAGAACATTGACTTTTCACCGGAGTAGCAATAGTAAGTATTCATTTTCCACAAATCTGTTCATGCTAATTTAAATAAATATATCAGGAAATAAATTATTTTACGAGTGCTTTTATTTTAATTCTCTAGAATTATTTAATTTTTACCATCCATTCCATTTTAAACAAAGACAAAAATTGCCGAGATTTTTCATACTTGGAAGAATGCCGGGTTTGCTGAGTGGTCATGGTCGTGAACTGGTGACCAGAGGGAGTGTTTATTAAAGTCGCACTATAAAACAACACTAGGCTTCCTGGAAGGGAGTGAGGGCTTTTGGCGAAGGACCTCACAATTTTAAACCACGGTCAAGTGCCTAGGACGACACCTGAAGTGTCACCCCCTCTTCAAATTATCATACCAGGTCAATGGGAGGTCTTTGAGCCACGGAAGATTTAACTTGTATCATCCCCTCACATGGTGGGTCTTTGATGGGACCAGGACTCGAACTCATGACATGCCGGCTAAGAGTTCGTAACAATTACCACTAGTCTATCACGGTCTCAATTTGATGGCCGGCATTGTGTTAGTAGAGTCACGGGTTTTAAATCTAGTGCCACTGAAGACCCACCATGTTGATGAGCTGATACACATTAAATTCTTTGAAGCACATATTCTTTCCATTGGAGTGGTGTGGAAGTTTGGAAGGGGTGCCAGCTCAGGTACATCCTCTTTGCTTGATCGTGGTTCAAAATTATGTGGTCTGTCACCAACAGTCTTAGTATAGTTTCAGAAATGAAATCACATGAAAAAAAAACCCCTCAGAAAGGTTGGAACAACAAATTAAAAAATGCAGTCGGGTTGGGCTATTTTATATAAATTCTGTTTTCTGTAATTTGGTAAAACAATGATAATGCTTGTATGGTTTCAAAAGTAGTTGTTTTTTATTTAATTTATTTGCAAAACTCCTCATGCTCCACATTGCATAACATGAGTCTTACAGACGTAAGTAGTAACACAATTATATCATTTAAAACAAATTTGGAAAAAAAACATTTAAGACAAAAACATAAAATAAAAAGGAAGAGAGGAAATACACAAATATAAACAAGGGGAGGTACCCCAATATCAAACTTTAAAAATCTATACAGTAAACAAATTTTCTTAAGACATTTAAGCTTTCAGTACAATTGACCAACAAAGACAAAACAGGTGGCCAGGAAATACCTAAACGTTTCAACTCCTTTTTAAAATTCTCTCTTTTACAGAAATATAGTTTACAATACAACAATACATGTTCCACAGTTTCAGCATCCTGACCCCAAGAACAAATATCACTCCCAATTATAAATTAAATCTAGATATATAGCTCTTAAAATTTCCATGTCCTGCTAGAATCTGGGATAACTTGAAATCAGTAGCAAATTTCTTACATTTAAATCGTTGATAAATGGTCGTTCAAAAGTAGTTGCCAGCCAAAATATCTCCGATTATTTTCCCAAATGGTTTGTGAAAACAAATCCTGAGAGTAATAAGCATGCCTGAAAAAAGTCAGGCAAACAATCACATCCTTCCTGAAAATCTTCCTGTACAGGTTATCGTCGGGGTAACTACATGAAGAACCCCAAGTTTAGAAGTAAACCAATTCTGTAGGCACCATTTCATGAAAATATTGCAGCATATTCGCTTTTTTTTAAAAATCATCGTTGGTTCCACGTTTTAAGATTTTTTTGAGGCCCTGGGTCCCTACACAAAAGTAGACCCCATTTGCAACTCCTAAATAGACAGTACATTATTCAATACTCGAACAAATAAATGTGCGTGGTTCACCATCTTCCAAACTTAAGCACAAACCGACTCTACCAACTATCATCTTTCGACTAAATGAAGGTGTATGGAGACAGGCCTAGACATGGACGATGGATATGACACACTAATTCAGTTTTGCCATTGTTTCCAGTTGGTATATAGTTCGAAAATCCTAGTTTTTTTGGACTATATGTCCGGAAATAACATTTGACAATTAAAACTATTCGTATCATGATCTTATTAAGGCCAAATAGAGAACGAGACGAGGCCCCAATCGATGTCAAGGTTCTAAGCCCAGTTGACCCCTGCCTTAAAACGTCCCTGGTTAGCCCTCGTGTGACTTATTTAGGCGTTAATGATCAATCAATCAATCAAACAAGGTTCATGATACTCTGTTCAGGAACGCAGGTAATCCATTGGTTCTGCAATGATCACCGAGTTCGCCTTTTGGGTATATGAGGTCTCAATCAGTAGCGTTCATAGACCTCTTTTATGGGAAAAGATAACATTCTAAAAATATGTAGAAGAAAGGCTCGAGAGGCTATTTCTGTAGTAAAAATTAAAAATTTTGATCTATGGGGTCAAACCCTACCCTTGTGTACGATATTGACTTTAAAAATTCGTACATGTGCTTCAGCTGTCTTTGCAACCTTTCTTGTTTTATGTATATTTTTTGCTTCATATATTGTTTTATTAATAACTTAAGCATTTCTCTTCTTTCTTTAGACGTACTCAAACAAAGGCAAAAGAATCAATTATCGAGGACTACTTTCCAACAAAGGGTTAACGCTGCCAATAATCAAAGGAATGCCACGATTATTAAAAAAATGCAGCCAAGTCGAGTAAAACCAAAAAGTTTCGTAGAAACGGCTACTCAAACAGTCCCATGGGCGCCAGAAAGTCAACCCTACAGCAGTTCGTATCAGAACAGCATGAGAGATATTTCAGATAACGAGGAAGAAGACATTTCCGAATCTGAAGAAGAATTGTATTGTAAAAGTGACACACTTAACGACGCTAGTATGATAACCGAAGAAATAGCTTCTGAATTTGCTGTTGCCCAGTCAAGGGTTAATCAAAACGAAAATGAATTTTCGAAGTCTAGAAAATCACTTACGGTAAAAGAAAGTTCCAGCAGAAGTCCCACAAATCGAAGTAGCTATCTCGGTAGCAATCTGAAGACTAAAATTGAAGCTCAGGATTCTGCGAACAATTCCATAACTCTTAAGACTCGAAAATCTGTAAGCAATAAAAGAGAAACTTCAACTAATCGCAGTAGCGAGAAAGAAAATGCAAATAAGAGTTCCAATAAGGGCACGCATTCGAAATCTAAGGCATTTTACAATGTGTCTCGCAAGCTATCAGACAACATATATTTAAATAGAAGTCACGTGGTTGAGAATCCAGTTACAAGAAGTAAATCATTAACTCCAATGAGAAGCAACCTTATAGCTGAGGCTTTAAAAAGCCTCTCCAGTAACAAAAGTTTGAGTAAGAAGTCAGATAAAAATTCTGATAGTTCTTTGAAAAGAAACAGCATTTCGGTGAAAGAAAATTCTTTAAAAGTAACATCTCAGATAGAATCGGTAGGGGATATTTCAGAAACCCAAGCAGAAAACACATTGGATCATCAAAAGGAACAATCTGTGGAAAAGCGAGATGAAAAACTCTTAGAATCACAAGACGGAAAGCCTTTGGAATTCCAAAACGAAACTGAAAACAATGAGAACTCATTGGAGCATTCGAATGTTGCGACAGAGCAAGAAAATGGGAAAATGGCGGGAAATGAGAATCCGAACGAATGCCTACGTGTGTTGTCAAGCAGCGATAACGAAACAACTTATTTTCCGGTCCATTCTTCTTCAGCAAGTG
>BMAV01006356.1:230902-258364 GCA_019973955.1 Trichonephila inaurata madagascariensis
AAAAAATCAAAAATCAAACATTATGGCCCTAAAATACTTTAAAAAAATAGCCTCAAATATTTTAGTATTTTATGTCCCAATTTTTCAAAAAATGGTGGGCTGAGCGACCCCCTTAGGGGGGGGGGGGCCCCCGGGCCGGCCCCCCCCCCCCTGCAAAATCCTTGAAATTTTTTCCAATTGATTATAATCCTATGCATATAGTTCGTGAAATTTATTTATTTGTTATTAATAGTTACTTTTTTAATTAATGCTCTCTAATTATTTATTCATAATTAAATTTGGGCTGCCTTTTGTTCCTGAAAATCGACAAAACGAAAAGAATACGTTGTACGGCGTATTGGAGCATGCTACGCGAGAATGATGAACTTTCGCCCCTTAATCCCCCCTCCTTGAAAAATTACTGTGTGCGCCACTGATGGTGATATATATATAACTAATTCACATGAATTTTTTAATCTGTACTATTATTTATATATCATTACTTAAAAATATAAGAATGATATTTTTAATAAATAAATTGATGTAAAAATATTTTTTCAGATAATAAATCTCTTTAAAGTTATTAGCAATTTCATTAAAAGTGTTCAGTTTTTTCCCAATTTTAGTTATATTTTTTATTACTGATAAAAAACTAAGATTTATAGTGAACAAAATGTTTATTGCGAATTTTAATATTATTAAATTCTTCCGGTATATTAGAAGGAATTGGACTAAATTTAAATTATTAAGTTTACTTGTGATCATATTTTTATAAAATCTATCAAATAAAATACATTTGTTGCTTAAGAATATTTTAAAAGCATCTAGTCACACATGCATGGAAATATTTAACTAAATCAATTAAATATTAAAGAAAAAAATCATATTTTTAAATTAATTTTTAATTTGTAAAATACTTTTTTTTTAAAATACTAAAAATAAATTTTTCGTTTAAAATATTCAGTTTTATAAACTACTCAAATTTTAATTAGTACATTACTAAATTTTAAAGTTTTATTTAGATTTTTTTTAGGAGACACAAAGAAGAAAATATTCCTTTTTTGTTAGAATCAACCGTATGAGAACGTACAATTTAATACGTTATTTCACAATTTAGACAGCGAAATTTTTGTGAAAATTCTAGTTATTTATAGTTTTTTTTATTAGAATTTACCACTTCTTATTATACTGTCTGTACCTTTTTCTGACAAATATTAGGTTCCTAGATATTTTAAACTGGTACTGCCATCTGGCGATTAATATATGAACTGAAAAAACTCTTTTCTTTTTTCATTGTTGTTTTTATTAAAATAAATAGATAAAATACATCTGAATTAACTAAAAAAAATTCTGGGTTTGTTTCACTTTTATGCCAATGATTCATAAATAGCATTAAAAAACATTTACTTTTTGAATTTATCTTAGTCGAGTAGCTTCCGTATAAAGCAGCACAAATGACAAGAATGAGTGCGTGGGTGAATATTAATGTCGCACTGTTCAGCTACACGAGGGCTTTTGGCGATGAACCTCGTAATTTGGAACCATGTTTCAAGTGACGAGGACCCCAGTTGAGCTGTCACTCCCCTCTCCTAACTACCACACCAACGGAAGAATGTTTGAGCTCTCGACAAATTTAACATGCATCTCTCCTCTACACTTTGGGTCTTCAGTGGCTCGAACTCATTACACCCCAACCACGAGTCCGATACCTTGACCACTTGGCGACCGCGGCCACACAAAGGATAAGAAAGGAATTTGTGTCTTGTAATAAGAACTTTTTGCGTGGATTTGTACATCTCGAATTTCATGGTCGGTGATGTGTAACTTGATTCGTGCTCTCGAATCCTGATTCTGTGAGGGACTGTCGTATGCGATAACATAAGGTATTCCCTGTTAAATGGAACCAGGATTCTCTCAAAATCCTCGCACATGGCGTCTAGTGGAAGTTATAGAAGAGAAGTAACAACTGAGATATTATCCTCATCACTTGTATAGACATGTTCTTATATAAAATTGTAAACTTTGTTGCCAATAGTCCTGTATTAATTATTGGGAGATGTTAGTTCAAAACTAAATATAAATTTTTATATTATCTGTTTCGAATGGCGGTTTTTGCGTGCAATGACGTCTTAAGATTTCTTTAAGCCCTGTGCCCCTATGCAAAATTAGCCCCCACATGCAACTATTTTAAGTAGACAAATACATAGCATACATTATCACACAAATACCAGTTCAAACGGAAAACCATAACAGATAAATGTGGGGGACTCAAAATCTCACAAACCTAGGAGCAAACCGATTCAACCTACTGCCGCCTTTCAACTAAATGAGTTGTTGTTGTTACTAATAGCACCTGATAGAGGCAAAGGACAGATCAAGGCCCACAAGATTCATCATGGTAAAGGGCTAAGTGACAGGTGACAGAATGATTTAGCTCAATTTCACCCCAATTTTGAGGGAGAACAGGGGCCTCCCACCTCTCTTCCCCTTCCACCAACCTCATGAGAGGACTTGCGGCTCGATGGCTATTTTGAGTACCCTCATGCCGCAAAGGCACTATACAATTACAAACATTCATGTCTTCTCCAGGATTCGAACCCAGACCCTACGGTACAGCAGTCAGCGTCGCTAACCACTATACCGGAGGGGCGACTAACTAAATGAGTAAAGAGGGTGTATGGTAGAAGGTCGAGGCATAGACAAGGACGATGGACATGACATAATAATGCAGTCCTTTTATTGTTGTCAGTTGGCATATAGTTCGAAATTTCCAACATTTCGGAGAATTCGTCCGGAAATAACATTTGATTAAAATTATTCAGATCATGAGCTTATTGAGTCCTGGATGAGGCGCTTCTGATGCCGAGGTCCTGGCCCGGGCCTGGTTGGCTCATACCGTAAAATGTCCTTGGGTTTTTGATATAATAATTTGAAAACCAAGATCACTAAAATGTGATTGTACAAACCATGGCTATTTTATATTTTTTGATAGATTAATTTTATATAATAAAGATTAAATAAACAATAAAGATAAAATTTATTTTTATTTCTTAAAGTGCAAATGTATTGATCTCTTCACTTCTTTGATAAATTTTTCAAAGTAATGCTTATGGTACAGTCTGGGAAACATTTTATGAGTCGAGAACTCTTTTCAAGACATTTTTTTTTTTCTCATCTGTGATTCGATTCTTCGCGCTGAAGTCAAGATTTTCGCCCGCACCTCAAAGAAAAATTCTGCACACGGCACTGACGTGGGATTATAATTTTTCAACTTACTGTTATGAATTCACACACCTATAAAAATATGTCAACCAAAAGTTGTCTTTGAAAGTTTAAAAGAGAAACTTTAAATAATTAGCAATATCAAAATGTAGCAGAATTTATTATAATATTGATGCTTGATTTTTATGTTTTGGTTATTTCCTCTTTGTATTTGATGTTGAAAAAAAAGTCACCGTTAATTAATTATCTTCCACAGCAACCATATAAAATGTGTGAAAACGCTTTTACGTCATGGAGCCTCCCTGTATTCTGAAGATGTCAACGAGGAAGTTTTACCGAAAATTACTGCAACATCTTCATCTGCGATGAAGTGTCTCTTGCAAAAATATCAAGTTAACATAGGAAAAGTTAAATCGATTACTCATATTTTAAATCGATTCGCAAGGTAAGAAAAAGTTAACTACTATATATTCTTCTGACTATGATGTAAATTTATGTTATATAGGAAGAAATGTTATTTATATCTTGTTTTGAAAACACTAAACGTTGGATCCAAAGCTAGCCCGTTTTCTAATTATTTAAAAACTTTTTGAGATACAGATATAATTTTATATAAAAAGGGATAGTTCAAAATATTGTTGTAGCAAGATGTGATATTAATTATATCTTTATTTAAAAGAAAAAGAACTAACTGCCTTTAAAACTACTCAAGTTTGTTATCATTATGAATATCTTCAGATCACATGCAATTATTTATCTCAGTGATTTTGCCTACTCCTGTTTGCCAGTACTAATTTCCACTTCAGTTATACTATTAGATTTGTTTTGAATATATACGTAGTAGGATTCAAAAGCTTCCGGACTGTTTCTATAACTTAAAAAATACTGCGAATTAAATAACTGAAACACATCCTCCTTCGAAATAAGACGCGTGAGAAACAACATGCATTTGCCATCGATTGTAAAGGTAATAGAAGCATTTATGGAATTCATTTTTAGACACGTCCCTTGATTCAGCCTGCGATGGACTTTTAACTTCATCTGCAGATTAAAATTAGCGACTTTGAAAGCAACGCGTCAGTTCAAAAATAAGCTGAATTCACAAGGGGTGAGATTAGGGGAGTAAGGAGGATGCAGAAAAACAGTTCTTTTCGTTTTCACAAGAAAGTCGGCCCCGAGGAGGAATCGGGAAGCAGGAGTGTTGTCTTGCAAGAGGATCCATCTCAGCTCGACTTACAATTTTGGTCTCTTCGTTCGGATCAATTCACGTCAGGATGTCCACATACAGTTTCTGTTTACAATGCGTCCTTCAGGGATAGATTCCAGATGCACATTGCCTTGGATATCGAAGAACACCTTCAGCATGGCCTTCTGTTTAGAGCAGTCTCGGCAAAATTTCCGCTTTCGTGGAGATTGTGGTGATTTCCACGTTGTCGATGCTTTCTTTGATTGCAGGTTGTATAAAAAACACCATTTCTCGTCTCCAGAAACAATTTTGACATGTAGGACATCTTTGTCAATAGGATAGATTAAGTCTTCCACCCTTTTCATTCGAATTTCTCTTTGATCTTCGCTTAACATGCAGGGACCGATGTGTTGACCCACCCTGTGCATATTACGATCCTTTTTCAGTATCCATTGGCATGTGGCCTCAGATATCCAACTTATTTTGCTATTTGCGCTATTGTTTGAGGCCTGTTCTTACGTACAGCCACAGAAACCTTTTTGATGTTCTCAGCTGTGCGGGAGGTCTGCGGGCGTCCAGAGTGTTCGTCGTCTTAGAAACTTTCCCTGCCTTCTCTGAAACGTCAGTGCCACTCAGAATCTTGCATCTGCGATAATGTATCACTGGCGTACACATGTTTCAACATTTCGTAAGTTTTCTCAAGCGAACACAATAATTGATATTCATTTTCTGCTCAACAAACATCATTTCTCTCCATCGCCGGGTACTAAATGCATCCGCCTACAAAGTATGACACCGGGGCGGGCCATCGACCCCCAGATTTCGGAAAACCCCTTTAGGTAAAGGGGAGGAATTCAATAACACAGAAACGTTATCATAGTCACTCTGCTGCAAAAATTTTCACGTTATAATCTCAGTCCAGGAACTTTTGCGTCATACAACGTATACCTATGTAATAATTTAATATTTACTTAAATTTCTATTTTTTCTTCTTCTTTCACTAAATTATGATTCCGAATACCTTATTTTGGAACGTGTTTCATTTCCTTTCGCATGAAAGAATTAAAACCTATATTTTGACAGATTAATTCGTGATTCTTGGTTAAAAGGATTAGACCTTGAAATTGTGGCTGGTTTATTCGCGATTCCAAGTAAAAGAATATCTTAATAACTTACATGAGCCTTTCTGAGCGGCTGAAACTTTTCTCTAAAACACTTACGTAATTTCTAAAAATAAATAATGTTTCCCTTCAGTTGAACACATGCTTTGGTTTTTCCCATTATATTTTTCCCGATTTAAATGTAAGTAAAGGGATAATTCTGTCTCTTGCTCCTTGGTATATAATAATTCACGTTAATTTCATCTTAAAAACTTTTTAATTTGTAATGGTCCTGACACTTCTGAACTTCCGCTTATATAATTAACTGTTAGCTTACCCTCCTAACGGGATGTAATAGTAACTTTATCTCTTAGAAATTGAAACCTCAGCGTATTTTAATTATCCCTTATGTAAGCACGTCATTCGATATCTTTCCACCAATCACAAGATCTGTCCACGGAAGTCATGTGAATTTTGAAGCTTCCGGTTGCCGCTTTGTATAAAAGATTCCGTTTCCAGGGGAAATTGGCTCGCCGCTACTTGCTTGGTAATGTCGCTACGTTAAGTATTGTCCATTTTTTTTTATATGTGTGTGTGATCGTAAATAAATGTTGAATGCTACTTAAGATGTTTCCTTATACTAAACGATTCCTCATCACTACAACAATTGTTACAACGACAACATTGCTAATGGAAATAATAAGCAAATAAATAAAACATATAGAAATATATGTATGTATATATAATTAAAATATTCCTTTTTTATTAAAATTTAAATGAAATGTAAAGTACTGTTGAATCTGAAGAAATTCAATATTTCTTTTACTCATATTAAAGTATTTTGATAATAAGTACAACTGAAGAAATATTGTATTTAAATTTGATTTATTTTCTGACACTAAAGTTTGGAAAGAACTGATAGATGAAAACTTTGTTTAAGAAATTGACGAATAAAAATTCAAAATAAAATTACGTAACTTGAATGTGCTAAAAATATTAAGAATGAAAAATTTATGCTGAAAAATATTTTTCAAATTTCTTCTCAAAAATACTTAAAACACGCAAGAATTTAAATTTTTTTTTGTTTAAATAAATTTATTATTTTAAAATGTATAAACTAGTTTTGTGTATATAATATTGTTAATATCGAAATGCTATATTATTCTAACTACTATTATTATTACTTTTTTGCAGGAACAAGAAAAATTTATCTAATAATTTGTCAAAAAATTTACTGCAGACATTGGCTGACATTACTCTGGACGAGGAAAGTACAGAAAATATTTCTCTCAGCGAGTGATGAATAAATTCATTCTGTAAAGTCTAATTTTCTGATTAGTTTCTTGAACATTACAGCAAAAAATATTTTTCTGAAGATGGAAATTCTACGCAATATATAATCAAAGTAATATTAACATTGTTACATAATTCAAAAGCTTTTGCTGCTAATAAAAAAATAATTAGCTTTTGTAATTATTAAAATTTTATTCCAGTATATGAAAATGGTAGCGTTTTTTTCAGCACTTGGTGATCATAAATTAGTTTTGAATTTTTAACTATTTCATTAGAATACTTATGCCTAAAGACATAAACATCGTACACATAATTTAATTGTCCATGTACAAAAAAATGGGCGCATGGGATGATAATTTCAACATAAAGTAATGGGCTCAATTCATGACGGTCACATGATAAAGATAAACACGTGTTCCCTATTGAATTCAAAACAGACATCAAACTAATTGTACTTGTTCTATTTGTGAAACTTGAGTAAAATTTAAAATTTTATAATTGGGTAAAAATGTTCAGATGTTATAAAAAAAAATAAATTTCTTCAAAAGAATTTAAAATTAAAAAAAATAATTTTTTTTATGCATGCATTTTTAAATAAAATGCATTTTATCTACCTATGTACATTATTGTTGTTGATAAATTCGTATTTTTTAAGAGAAAGTTTCTGAAAAGATCAAAAATTGGCAGCAACGAAGCGCATGAACTGATTAGCTGGAAAAACACGATTTCTTTTATCGTATGATTATGACGTCACATGAGATTTTGAACTGATTGGCTAAAACACGTGATTATCATTATCATGTGACTATGATGTCACATGAATTGAGACGATTGCTACAATCTCAGAACAGTTGTATGATTCCTCCAGAGTTTAATTGTATATTGTAAACAAAGTATATAAAATAACAATAAAGTCCACAAAAAATCCATTAGTCTGTGAGGCGAAGTCTGGTTGCTTAGCATGCATATCTGAATCGCATTAAACAGAGTACAAAGCAAACTGGAGTGGTTTCCACTATTGGCTATATATCGTTCGTTGTCAATGTCTTGTTTTGCAGAAATTATTCAAAGGCACAGTACGAAAGTTGCGTTTTTTCTTATAGGAAGTAATTCAATTTCAACATTTGTAAAGCATTTGAATTATACTAAAACTGCATATTTTCCTACCTATTTTGCTTCGTTTCCAGGTGATAACTGCACTCTAATAAATCAATTATTTTTAAGTTCTGATTCAGCTTATATTCGTTTTCTGACTTTATATTAATTGAAATGCGTGTGTAGCAATCATTTATAGATTTTAAACTAAAAGAGGTGTGTGATAATAATATTGTTTAATAAAAGTCTATCACACACATGTCATAACTGGAGAATATGGTAAAAAGAATTTTTCTACCATGTCTGATTAAAAATGAGTTTGAAAAAAGTAAGTTATATTATAAAAATTTAACAAGAACGAAAAAGTGTTTACATTTTGAAGAATTAATTTTTTGTTTTTTAATTTCATAAGGCTTAATTTGAAAGGGAAAACAGTTTTTTTAGTGAACGTTTTCTGTTTTCTCCAATTTTTTTTATGACTGAAAAGATTTTAAAGTACATTCTTAGGCTTGTAAGAAGGCAAATAATGTGGAGAAGTATTTGTTCAAAATAAAAGTTGTAATAAAAGTTTTCGTGGGTATTCTTTCTTCAACTAAAAAAAATAATAATTCCCAATACATCGGTTATTTGACCCAATTCATGTCAACAATGATTTATTGATCTGAAACAGTCTGAATCGAATTTGGGGATTTATTTTACTTTCCCCCTTTTTAAACAATACTCTTTTAAAAATGGAGCGTGCTTTAGACAGTGCGTTGAGTTGAAACATATGCACTACATAAAGTTAGGTGAAACTACAGAAACTGAATATACATAGCGTTTTATTACGTTAGCTGCTGATTTGAAAAGGAGGGGGGGGGGGAAATGAAACTATTACAAAATGAATGTAAAAAAAAACAGAAGAAAAAAATTTGGATGTTTGTTGAAATTTCTTATTAAACTGGGATTAATAAATCCACCACTAAGAAGGAAATATCTGAGTTGTATCAACTATCGTCCTTATTCTGTTACATTTTTCTTACATCGTTTTCAAATAGTTGATATTGAATCGTTAAAAATTCTAATTCAGCAATTATACTTTACTTTGCACACAAGTTATATAACAGAAGGTTAAATGAAAATGAACTGAAATACAAGAAGAACAAGAACTTTTAATGGAAGTAAGTTACAGCTGAAAAAATATGTGTAAACATGCATTTTCCCATACACACACATATATAGTTTAATTTTTCTAAAAACATCTATAAATAAAAAAAGTATTTCACCACCATTTAAACTTTTGCTTCATTTTATTTCTTTTGCTTAATAATAATAATAACAATAATAATATGTGTCCTTAAAAACTAAATAAAACTGCAGTAGTTATATTAAAAAACTACTGTACAGAAATTAAATGTGATTTAATAAAATTTCATTTTAAAAGATAGATATAAAATATGTAATATATTTAGTAACTTAATTATATTTATTTTAATTTTTGATTTGAATTTCTGTCAGAAGAATATACATAGAGACCCATACAATTCTCTTACTTTTATTCAGGATTAGACGAGAGGCTTGAAATCGTAAATAAAAATTCTTTTCCTTCATTCTTTTAATCAGTTTTACCACCGATTAATTTAAATTAATGTACTGAGAATATATTTACATGATTTGTTGTAGTCCTGAAGGGAAAGAATGAAAGTTGTCAGAGCCTGAGACAGGTTGGACTTCTACACGATAGATGGCGAAACCATTTATTTCCACCTACACTATTTAGGCATAGAACTGGAGGGGAGGAAAATATTCTCCAGCCCCCTGCCCCCGTGATTTCTGCTGTGACCTCCCACAAGACTTTTAGACTCGCAGATTTAACGAGCACGTACTCCGTGTGTACTCGGAAGGTATTTGGTGGCATCGGGCATCGAACCCAGACCCTCCGGTCTAGAGTTTGATGCTCTAACCATTAGGATACTCACGGCCCTATGATTTGTTATTTGGTTTTTGCTACCTGGCACCTGACATATTCAACCGTTCTTAATACGTGAAGCAAAGAATTCTGGGGAATTCCCTGACTGTTCAAAAAGTACCACAATTCTTCAAAAAGGAAAGGACATGCGCACTAAACGTACATAACGTCGACAACATTCTCGACACAATCAAGAATAATTTCACGCTCTTTCATGTTTATGGCGTTTACCTTTTCCTTGCAGTAGTAGCAAATCAAAAATTGATACGAGTATAGAAAGCTTTGCCGTGATAAAATTTTCTGATTCTGTATGTGAAATTGGTTGAAATCATTCAACTATTTTCAAATGTGATTGAAAAAACATCCACTGTCCTTTTCAAATTGTACCTTTTGTCTCTCTGAAATCAAGATCAGCCCTCAATTTTTTTGAGTACAGAAAATAAAATCTAAATATAACTTAACTTGGTGGCGCAACAGCTCATGAGTGCCAAGGCCTATTGTGCCCATCTTAGTACACGTGACCTTGGACCCTGAGGTGCATGAGCAAATGTTCCGGGTCAGGTGGTCAGTCTGACATGGAACCCTCCAGTGTTAAGTTCCCAAGTAAGCTTGGTACTCATTTATTGACCTACTGAAGGGCTGAGTTGACCCTGCCCAGCCCGGGGTTTGAACCTTGGACCTGTGGTGTGGAAGCGCGATGCACTACTACTCTCAGCCACTGGGTTTCAAAACCTAAATTTACAATCAAATTACCTTATAAACTATCAGTTTTAACGAGCATTTTAGTAGGATTGAAATCAATAAGGGATAATGTTATTTAGATAATTTTTATCACCTTATAGCAATGAAAAAAAAAGGTAAATTCTTATTTCATGCTTCCGGACAATCGTGAAAATTAGTACACGTTGATTTTAGTGCTACATATTAATTTTTAGAAGAACTGATTCATTCATATCTTGCCTAATTTATTTATTACACTGCAAAAAAAAGTTTTAAAAAACTGTCTTTTATAATTTTTTTTTTTTTTTGAAATTTTTAAAACTAATATTCACAATTGGATTTACTTTCGAAAACATAAAAAAGTGATAATAGAAATTTATACCTGGTTTTTATTTTTGTTAAATGAAGGGTATATATTTATGGGTTATTGCAGTATCTATTTATAGGCAGTAGTACAGTAAAATATTATTAGTTATACAATACACTTTCATATATTGAGCACAACAAAACACACTAATTTAAATACATCAAATCCTGTTTTTTTCGTTTATACTATTGTTCGATATTTTCTTTCTTGATGAACCAACAGAAATCAGTAAATATTGCTGCTTTCCATTGTGATTGATATAATGCTATCTATAATAGATCAAAAATATATCGAAGTTAACACTCTAAAATAAAAATTAAAATTCAAGTTAGTACTCTAGGCAAAATCCAAGTTTGTCTCTCAAACCTTGTAATTTAAACTTCAATAGCAATAAAGTTATGATACACCATTAACTAATGTTATTTTCTCTCTGAATTTGTATGATAATGGTAATTTTAACTTACTTTAAATAGAAACCGTGTAGAAACAATGCCCTTTAAAAAAAGCAATAAAATAACAACATGCGTTTTACACTGACGGAAAAAAAATCCCAACAAGAAAGGTTTGCGATAGATATTGAAACTTGGTAGGCGCGTTTATATATATCTGTGAAAGATGACATGAATTCAAATTTCGTTCTTCGTGCTTAGGTGTGTCGCTACTCAAAACTTGAAATCAGGGTTGCTTTAAATGCGTGCTGCAAAGTTCGTGAGCGTTATTTGATTGAAAAATTTGATGTATTGAGTTGATGTTAGCCAAGAATGCCTTTAAGAAGACGAAGCGATTATCAACAGCTCCCCAAGTTTGAACGAGGTCGTGTAATATGGCTACGAGAAGGTGAATTTTCTTTCCGCGATATTTTAGAAAGACTTGGCCCGGAATGTATCCCCTGCACCTGATAGTTGGGAGCAGTGGACAAGGGATGATACTGTCTCAAGAAGATCGGGTTACGGTTGGCCTCATGGCAATAATGAAAGGGAAGACCACCGTATTCAGCGTACGGTTGCGACATGGTCGATCTTCGTTGACCATATCGTGGGGTTTCAGTGTAAGTTAGAGGTGTGGGATTCTCGAAATGATGAGACATTTTAGAATTCTTAATATGACTTTTATTAAGAATTTAACTTAAATTACTTAGATATCGAACAAACTTATATTAAGTGAGAATAAACCAAAACACGTAGTCTAAATTAACACAGATTGCGCAATTAGATCACTTATCAATATAATTATACTATATCCGCCTACTCTCAATCTCAATAATATATTCGCGTTCAGAATATATTCTTCCTACCTTGTTTTCTACGCAACGTCCAACCCACTTCGGATATTTCTCTAGGCTGGCGTACAATGGTATGTACCTTGGTTGAATGGCTAGATTGTGTCGTGATTCTAGGTAAGCCGTCAATCAACACTTCTATCTTCTCTGAACTGAACTTTCTCTAAATTGCTATCCCGCTCACTAAAACTTCTATCCTTTTAAAGGTTATCTTATTTGCATCTAGCCTTCGTTTCACTTCTTGGATTTGGGTTGGAAAAGATTTGCCATTAATCGTGGCCGTCAAAGAACACAGAGGTTATGTTAGAGAAAGGACGCGTGAGATGTCACAAGGTTGTGGCGCATCGTACTGCGTCTGAAATTCGAGCTGCAGTTGGTACCACAGCAACACAACAGCCAGAAATCTGTTACATCAAGGATAGCTCCGAGGCGGGCGCCCTGCAGCGTGTATTCCACTTACTCCAAGCCACTGCCGTTTGCAACGCCAGTGTTGTCAAGCCAGAGCTCATTGATGGACGGAGTGGAGATTTGTTGTGTTTTCTGCTGAAAGCAGGTTCTGCCTTTGTGCCAGTGATGGTCGTGTGTTAGTCAAAAGGAGGCAAGGGGAACGTCTACAACCAAACTGTCTGCAGCCTAGACACACTGGATATACACCTGTAGTCATATTCTGGTGAGCAATCTCCTATGACAGCTGGATCACTCTCGTGGTTATCTCAAACACACTGACTGCAAATTTGTAAGTCAATCTGGAAATTAAAACTATAGTACTGCCATTAATCAACAGCATTCAAGGGGGAATTTTCCAACAGCATGACGCTCACCCTCACACCGTTGTTGTCTCACAACGTGCCCTATAGATTGTTGACATATTAGATTGACCTGCAAGATCACCAGATCTGCCTCCAATTGAGCCCGAATGGAATATCATTGGATGACAACTCCAGCATCATTTACAGCCAGTACTGACCGTCCCTGTATCGACACAAGTACAACAAGCTTGGAATTCTATACTACAAAGTAACATTAGGCACCTATATGACACAATTTATACACGCTTGCAGGCTTGTATTCAAGATTCTGGTGGTTACACCGGTTGTTAATGTAAGCATTTCGCATTTGAAATGTATTTTCTTGAGCTTAAATTAACCTTGAAAATTTAATCAGTTAAATATGTTAAACAGACAATTGCTTGTCTAAATTCTATTACTTTACTAAAATTTTTTCTCAGTGTAGAGATATTTTTTCCGTCAGTGTATTTAAACGTAGATATAGCTGAAATTACAGCTAACTTCACTTTTTTTATGAATATATTCCAAATTTATAAAAATGTTATTTGAATCTGTAAACATTTAGACAAGGAAACTTTATTATTTATCGATGTTACAAACACTAAACATTTTTTAAAAGAACAAACAAACCCGTTTTGGATACACTAGTGTAGTGGTCATGGTCTGGAACTCATTACCGTATAGTCGTATGTTTGAGTTTTGATGTCACGAAAGATTTTTGCCGTGTAGCAGAGTTGATGCACATTAAATCTGCCGAGATTTAAATTCCTTACGTTCGCGGGACGCCAAAATTTGGAGGCTTTAGTTCAAGTGTCGTCCTCCACACTGGGTTATGGCTCAAGATTAAGAAGTCTGTCGCTAACAGCTTTTGCGTTACTTCAGGGTTAGCTGCTGATAAAGACTCAATCAGAAAAACTGTTCTCATTTTGCTAGTTATGCATTATAAATTCCTTAGGCTTTATTTTAAAATACTTTATTGCATTTATGGAATCTAAACATTTATTGTCTATCAGAATAAGGTAGTTATAAGGTAGAATATTCAAATTTATAAACGATGTTTCAAAAATGTCACAATTACAGTTAGCCTTTCTAATAATATGCTAATGCATATATTAAGAATACATTAGCTTTCGTGATTAGTTTTTGAAATAAATTATTTAACAACAAGATTAGAGGAGGAATATATAATAGGAAAACAATCCTTGAAAATATGTGCATTATTCAAACAATGATAATGACATGTTTTAAATATTCAAAATTAGCCACTTAACAGTTCATTGTGAAATTTAAGCTCTTTAGAATAGTCAATGATGCCTGGAGTAACTTCAGAAGCTTTTATACATATTAATGCTGTCTTATAGTTACTTGTATCAAGTTTTCAGACTAAATTTAGAGAATAGTTTACTCTCTAGTTAAAAAATTTCTCGCAGAATATAAACATACAAATGACTTTGAAAATCATTTTATGTGATTTTAGCATAAATATTTATAATCTTATGTGTTCTAATTTTCATTTCTGTAATGGAGCTGCATTTCAGCAACTTAGCCTTTGCAGACACGGCAGATCCCCAAACACAAGAGCCATTTCATGGTGGCACCATCTAGTGGTGGTCTTGTTCCAAAACTTTTTTGACACTCGAATTAATATTTTTAATTTAAGCTCTCGTCGGATGATAATACCGTGCTTTAATTTTGCCCAGAGCCAAATTGATACTTAAGGAATCTTTTACATGCCACATAATCATGTGACATGCGTGCCTACAATTTTCGCATCCAATTAATCTATCGATCCCAGCCGGGGTCGAACCCGCTACCTTAGGCTTACAAAGCGGGTACGCTACCTCTGAGCCATTGGACGAGATAATTGATAAATAGATAATAACATGAACATGATATCATTTTGCTAAAATACATGAATAGTTAGAGAACTTATATCCGTAAAGTTGAAAAGAAAAATGTTTAATAGTAGTTTGAATATTTTATTGGTACATAAAATCACAATTTGAATTACGGTTGCTTTAAAACGTAATATGGAAATTATAGCGAGTGTGAAATTAATTATAACAATTAATATAAAAAAAACCTTAAGTCAGTTCCTACTTAGATCAACAAAGAAAATTTTTATTTTTTTAGCTACTTTTTATTAAATAGTTACAATTAATATACATATATATATATATACATAGGACAGGATCACAACATTAAATGGTGATTGATTTTTATTAATTATCATTAAAGTATCGTATTGTGTTATCCAAAACAATCGTTTTTTAAATTTCAGTTCAACTGAATGCTTTAAAACGTGAGAAAAAAAAAAGTAACCTTTTCAAGTTTTGACACAAGTCGCCAAAAGGGTCGCTAAGTCGCCAAAAATGATGCCAACGTGGCTGAATTTGTAATTCTTTGAATAATTAGTTTTAATGAATTAAAGTTTTTATTAAGTATAATGAAATGACAATATTGTCATCTAAAACAATCATGTATATAAAATTTCAGCTCAACTGAGCGCTTTAAAATGTATTTTATTAACGATTGACAATTCCACCAAGATAAATAAATAAATAAATATATAGAGAGTGCGAGCTAATAGTAGGAATTGAATAATAGGGAAAAATGAGGGAACAAAAACAGATTTCTTAGAATTCAAGAAACATGACTGTATTAAAAAAATAAATATTTATTTTTAATACAGTCACGCTGGTCATGTACTAAGCTACCACTCGGATTAAAAACTAAATTTCTGTACTAGTTCCTTACTATAGTTCAAACAGAATGTGTGTACTGGTATATATTTGAATTATCTTTCCTGACAGAGTTTTTTCTATTCTTTTTAGAAAAGGTAACAGAGAATAACAAAGCCAGTTATTTCTGTTGGTGTCTATATTAGCTATGATGTTTAAGAAAATTACATCACTGCGTCTATACAGAATATGTTCAACGTTTTTATCACAAATTCAGAAAATGCTGAATCTCCGCAACTATTTCAACATCGTTTCTCTCTCTATCTTTTTCCCCCCTTCAATAAGACAAAGTAGTAAATAGCTTCAGGAGAATTGGCTTTGAAATTCTTATGTTTTTAGTTTGTTATTTTGCAAAAACACACTGTAGCCGTGACAGCCTAGTGGTTATGGCTGTGAACGGCGTGTCATGAATTCGAGCCTCAGGTCACTGAAAAAAGAGGCCGCGGTAGCCTAGTGGTCAAGGTAAAGGACTCGTGGCCGGCGTGTCATGAGTTCGAGCCTAGTACCGCTGAAGACCCACTGTGTAGGGGAGCGATGCCCGTTAAATCTGTCGAGAGCACAAACGTTCTCCCGTTGGTGTGGTAGTTGGGAGAGAGAGGTGCCAGCTCAGGTGTCATCCTCGTCACGTGGCCATGGATCAAAATTACCGGTTCATCGCCAAAAGCCCTCGAGTAGCTAAACAGTGCGACGTTAATATTCCCTCACTCACTCTCACCACTAAAAAAAATTACGACGTTAAATCTGTCAAAGCTCAAAGTCCTTTCGTTGATGGAGTGGGGTCGTTTGGATAAGGGAATGCCAGCTCAGGTATCATCCTCGTCACTTGACCATGGGTCAAGATTTAGAGGTCCGTCACCAAGTGCAACGTTAATAAATGCTCACTCACTTGAGAATAAGCCTTAACATACAACTGTTTTTTACTTTGAAAAAAATATTAATATGTAACTAATAAAGGAAGTGCTTTTGTTTTAGAAAATCTGTGAAAGTATTCAACACGTTTGAATGCAATATTCTTGATTTGAGTAAAATGCATTGAAAACCTATTTAATAAAAATTCACGCCTTTTTATACAATTACTTTTGATCGTGCAAAGCATAAAAATAGAATGAAAATCACTTAACACGAAACTGAGGGGACTGAAATATTTTTTCGAGTTAAAAGATATTGTAAAAAAGAAACATATATCCAACAAAATTAAATTTATTACAGTATATTTTATTTACAATGTGTATATGTATTTAATAAAAATCAATGAAAAAACAAAAACATTCCCAAGAACTTAATGAAATGCAATACAAAACTTTCAAGCTTTTTGAAAAACAAAACATTTATTTTTTAAAAATAATCTGATATTTTTCTGTGCATTGACTTTTTTAGCCTCAAACTGTTTGATGTCATCCTTTTTATTATTCATTTCAATATTGGAATGTGCGTCTAAATAATTACGCATACTTTTCATGATGTTCCTTATTTCGGATGTCGTGGGAACAGGAGCTGCATTATTCATTTCATTTTAATCATCGGAATCTGCATCAATGATATTTTTTTAGTTCTTTGAACAAATTCCAAAATGTCTTTGTCCGTCATAATTGGGGGTCTACACGCATTATCATCATTCACTGCAACGAATTCTTCCGATGATATCGTAGGGCACAATTCGATAATACAGAAACTTTCTCAAACTTCGGCTGATGTTTTCTGTATTTTGTTCATTCCCAGATGGGAAATATTTTCGTGTTAAGCGATTTTTGTTTCGTGTTAAGAGAAAAAAATGTATGCAAATTCCTAGTAGTTCGTCGGGACCGTTGCATTATTTCGTTTTAATCGATATTTCGCATTAAGCGTTTTCGCGTTAAACGTGTGTTTCACTGTAGATACATTTCTTACCAATTTCAGGGCAAAATGTTTGTATCCGATTCAAGGCGTAAAATGAATACCTTTTCCACACTCACACAAATTCATTGTAATTAGTGGTTGAAATTGATCCTATTCACACATGCGAAGAAAAAGGGAAAATATTATTTTATTCATAATACTTATCCGAAAAATAAATTTTATAATCATTGTCGCCATTTTTGCGAAAGAAACCAGAATCCATTTCTAAAGGAATGAGTCTAAATATTACTTCAAATTATTTGAGTCACAAATTTAATATTAAAAAGATGTGGAATTTCTCCATTTTCAAAACGTTACCCTAAATAGTATAATTTTGTACTCGTATAATAAACATACAAATAAAACTGTTTTAAAAAGCACTATTCGTTATAATCATATAAGTGTACACAAACATGTTTTTGTAAATATTTTTGTATGAATTGCATTGTTAAAGTCTCAATATAATCTTATTTTTGGATACTTCTGTACGGTCAAGAGATAAAACAAGTTTTTCCACTGTGCAACGTAAACAAGGGAGAATTCAAGGGACCGAAAATAATATCAGTGTAACGACCTCCAAACTCATTTTTTTTTATTTATGTCCATCAAATATCAAATAGATATTTTTTGTTTTCGATATCTTTATTTAAGAGAGTTTTAAGTTTATCATCGTTGCAATAAATTAAATTACTCCACAAACATCCTTTAAAATTTTAACTTTAGGAGAAAAAAATGTATCTCTAAATTCTCATAAAATTCCAACAATTCGGCCTTTTCTTCGGAAACAAGCCCCTCTTACATTCAATTTTAGAATCTTCCTCCAATCACGGTAATAAGCTCCTTTCGTACTTTTTACTCATGATTTTGGACAATTCTTATTTTTGAATTGGAGATTTGCATTTGCATACAGTAAACTACTTGTCTACAAATAAGGATACGATAAGAATTAGTAAATTTCATTTCTTTTCAATTTCTTTTCTGTTTAATATTATGAAACTTTCAAAGGTAAATTTAAATTAAATATCAATTTTAAGTCTCAATTTCTACTATTAGTTCACTCTCTCCATATATATATATATATATATATATATCTTGTTCAAATTTCAATCATTAATAAAATACTTTTTATTCATTCACTGAAGTTCAAATACATTTTTTTAAACTTGTAGTGGATGACACGATGTTAATACAGTTTTTTCAAAAATTAATTCATTAATTATATTTTATTTCTTAATTTTAAATTTATTCTGCTTTTTTTTATATTATTGTATTGTTATCCAAAATAAAACTGTATATAAAATTTCAACTCAATTGAGCGCTTTAAAATGTATTTTATAAACGATTGAAAATTCCACCCAGATAAATAAGTAAATATATAAATAAATGTATAGAGGTTGTGAGCTAATAGTAGGAATCGAATAAGAAAATAAAAAAAAAAAAGTAAAATTCAAAGTATAATGACGAAATAAAAATAATTGAAAACAGCCAATAAATTCGTTTTCATTTGTTTATTTAGCATTAGAAAGCTTAGAACTAATTGTAAGATTAAGTCACAATAATAGCAACAAAAATGATTGTGCTCTAGCAAGTATTAAAAATATATATAAAAAATAATATTAAAATAATTAGCAATAAAATTTCTAAGAAAAATTGAATTTCACTTTTTTTTGTACTTTAAGTACAATCAAAAGATCACAGTTTTCTTTTAACTTGCTCATTTAAATCTAGAAATGATTGACTATTCAGTAGTAAAATAATACTCGTTTCGCTTTTCAAATATCATGAGATAATCAATGCAATTTTTTTGAAATTCAATGCTAGTGTTACCAAAACTGAACGATAAGTAAACCCGCTCTATCTCCATTTTGTAGATCTTAGCAAGCATCCTATTGGTCTGACAGAGATAAGTAAAGGGACATTATACATATTGCATTACTGTATGTGTTGATAAATTACTTCGAAATATTTTCAAAATTTTGTTTAAAAAGTTTTATATAAGAGCAAATAAATTGAATTATTACCCCAATTTTTACCTTCGAATCTATGCTATTTGAATTAATACATATATAGCAATTTTTAAAATTATAATGCTGACTTAGTTTTACTAATTATTTGACTGGATTTTTTACTTTTAATATCTGTTAACTAATAAATTCTAACCCCAAGTCTCGACTTGATTTAAACCCTATACCAATATAATATTTGAAATTGTTTTAAAACATGGCTGAATTTTAAACAATTTTTTTGTACAAAAACTGTTGTTTCAATGTTACATCTATTAAACAAATTAAAACAAAATAAATATTAATATTTAACAAACACTAAATATAAAAACTAAACTAGGTGGCGCAACAGCCCGTTAGGGCCAAGGCCTACTGTGCCCATCTCAGTATATATGACGGCCACTGAGGTGTATGAGTGGATGTCTCGGTCAGGTGGTCAGTCTGACGCGAAACCCTCAGTGTTTAGCTTCCAAGAAAGCCTGGTACTCTTTTATTGACCCACTGAAGGGATGAAAGGCTAAGTTTGCCGCAGCCGTCCGGGATTTGAATCCCGGACCTGTGACGTGGAAGCGCGATGCACTACCAATCAGCTACCGGGTTTCACTAAATAAAATTTTCATAAAATTAATATTTAATTCATAAAATAATGGCAAATGAATTTGATCAAATAAAAAATTTTTTGCTTATATTTTTTATTGAATATTCCGAAAACATGAATGCTGTCTTAATATACTAAATTAGATCATCTTGTAATATAACACTGTTACTTTTCTATTTTTAGAAAGGAAAATTTAAATAAAGTTAAAATTTTGCTTTATATTGAGTTGTTATATAAATGACTCTTAATATGATGGATCGAAACTGTTTTTTACGGAAATTCAAAACCTACTTATGCAGAAAAGATAATCGCTGGTACATAGCTGAAGCGAAAAATAAATTCGAAAATGAATTATCATGTTAAGTGCTGTCACAAGGGGAATGAAGTTTAGATATTTGAGCTTTTTTATGATAAAAAGTCAAAAGTAATTTTTGTTAAAGAAAAACACGTATTCTAGTACTTATTATCATTTATTGTGATGAGAGGATACCAACTAAATAGTTACAAGAAAAAACATCTAGTACATTTAACGACTTCTTTAGTAATAATTTTTAAAAATACTTACTGTCGAAATGACATCGCACTTTAAAGCGGAAGACAGAATAAAGCTTGGATCGAGCGGATTCAACAGAGAGCGGAGAGAGCTGATTTACTACTCAGCATAGTACTACAGTGTGAAACGCGTTTAACGCGAAAACGCTTAAGGTATTCGAAACCGTGATTTTAAAAAAGCGCCGCATAAATGAATAATCTTCATGATATTTAGTGTCACTTTTAGATTAGAATACATGTATAAAATTGTTTTAAGGACATCTGACAAAAAAAATTTATTTAAATACAATATGTTAACAAAAAATTAACTTAGAATAACCTTTTTAAAAATGTTCTCCTTTTATAAAAAATGCTTCTAAAATAATAATATTTTGTGTGTGTGTGTGTGCTTATATAAAGTAAAGACTTCTCCAGAGAGTCTGAACTATTTTTTTAAAAAAAATTCACTTTATTTTCAGAGTTACATTTAATTGAAATAATTATCGGTTTTTTTTCTTAAAATTTCTCCCCTCTGTTGTCGTAAAACATGGACCAACCCATTTCTAAGTTGTATATTTCAAAAATTCTAGTTGAGCCTCTGTACAGAGGTCTGGGCTATAGACAGACAAAATATTATTATAATAGAAGCATTTTTCACAAAAGGAGAATATTTTGAAAATGGGTCATTCTATGTTCCTTTTTTGTCAGAATATTGTGCTTAAATAATTTTTTATTGTAATACTATTCTTAAAACAATTTTATGTACATTTTCTAATCTAAGTGACACTAAATATCGTAAATATTATCCATTTATAGAGAGCGGAGAGAGCTGATTTACTACTCAGCATTGCACTACAGTGAAATACGTTTAATGCGACAATGCTTAAGATGAAATATCGGTTAACGCAAAGGAATACAACGGTCCCAACAAACTACTTTGCATTTCAATGCATTTTTTTCTCTTAAAACGAACAGAAAATCACTTAACACGAAAAGATTTCCCTTCAGGGAATGAACCAAAAACGGAAACTGTGCAGACAAAATTTAAGAGGAGTTCTTGAGAAAATTTCTGTATTATTGGACGGTCCTACTGTATCATCGAAAGAATTCGTTGCAGTGGATGATGATAAAATGTGTAGAGCCTCAATTATGACAGATAAAGACATTTTGCAGTCTTTTCAAAGCTCAAAAAGTATCATTGATGCAGATTCCGACGACGAAAATGAAATGAATAATACATTTCCTATTCTCCCGTCATCCGAAATGAGGAACATCATGAAAGGTATGCGCAGTTATTTAGACGCACATTTCAATGGTAAAGTGAATAACAAAATGGAACAATTTGTGGATAATTGGATGCTAAAAAAAACATTACAAAGAAAAATATCAGATTATTTTCCAAAAACTCAATAAATGTTTTGTTTTTCAAAAAATTTGAAAACTTTATATTAAATTTCTTTATATTTTTGTCAATGTTTTTGTGTCATTGATTTTTATTAAATATATGCATATACACGTATCTATGTAAATAAAATGAACTCTAATGAACTTAATTTTGTTGATATATGTTTTTTTTTAAATATCCTTTAACACGAAAAAACATTTCAGTCCCCTCAGTTTCGTGTTAAGCGATTTCTTCTGTATTTACATCGTAGTATTTACTCTTCAGTACTCACTTATCAAAAATTATCACTTTTGGTTATTTACACTAAAACAGTGCTTCTCAAACTTTCGATACGTGTGACCCAATTTTCCATCATAATTTTCATCGCTTCCCCCTCCATACAATAATAATGAATTGATTTAGAAAATAACGTACTTTGATGCTAAAGCTACTATATGACTTTAATTATAAATCGTACATATTATCGAGATAGGCATTAAATTTTGTGTATAACAAGCCAATGGAAGTCACTAGTAATTATTTTAATCTTGTTTATAACTTAGTATTGATAAATTAATTATAAAATAAATTGTGTAGTACAGATGCATCTATAAGTATATATTATATCAATGTATTTTACTTTTATTATGTCACAATGTATTATTATTATTATTATTTTATCCTTTCAGTAAATTTGAAATCTTTTATTTTCGACTTTTTTTATATGCTTGCGTCCCCCTTATAAGGTTATCACGCCCCTCAAGAAGGGCGCGCCCCACAGTTTGCGAAACGCTGCTGTAAAAAAAAATATTTTGAGTTTAAAACCATCTAGTGAAAACTAAGCCATTTTTTTGAAAGAATTTTTTTTTTCATTTTTTCGACAATTCAACCCTTTTATGGCAATATTAAAAATTTCAAATTATATTTTAAAATTATTTTTTTTTAAATCTTTATATCACAGACCATCTTTTCCGCGGGGGTGGGTTACGATTAATTATATTTTTCTCTCTCCGTGATCCATCTTGTTACTTAAGTTTCTAAAAAATTTTTTTCACAAAAATTATGTTTTAACTCTTTATCTACCGACGGTACTTATAAGTACCACTCACTTTAAAATGAAATAGAATAACCATTTTTACAAATACTCTGACGATACTGAGTAGGAATATTCTTTTAAATCTACTCTACTATGATATATGGCAGCACGGGTTCTATGATGAGTATTTTAGTGGGGAAGGTGAATAGTTTTACAGCAGAAATTGCGTTTTCAGCTGATTATAAAGATTGTCATTTTGGTTCCGAAAAAATAGTTAATGTCAAAAGATAAGTGACTTATTTTTTTCGTATATTAATGAAGACCTTAGAAAACTATTTGACTATATTTTAAGGTGTCCGACTACGTTCGGAACCGTGATTTTAAAAAAGCGCATGAATGGATAATTTTCATGATATTTAGTGTCACTTAGATTAGAATACATGTATAAAATTGTTTTAAGGACATTTTGACAAAAAAATTATTTAAGTACTATATTTTGACAAAAAATGAACATAGAATGTCCAATTTTCAAAATATTCTCCTTTTGTGAAAAATGCTTCTATAATAATAATATTTTGCCTGTATATAGCTCAGACCTCTGTACAGAGGCTCAACTATGATTTTTGAAAAAATCACATTATTTTCAGAGTTACAACCCATTGAAATAATGATCGGCGTTTTTTTCTTAAAATTTCTCCCCTCTGTTGTCGAAAAACATGGATAAACCCACTTCTAAGTTATATATTTCAAAAATTCTAGTTGAGCTTCTGTACAGAGGTCTGAGCTATATACAGGCAAAATATTATTATAATAGAAGCATTTTTCACAAAAGGAGAATATTTTGAAAATTGGACATTCTATGTTCATTTTTTGTCAAAATATGGTACTTAAATAATTTTTTATTGTAATACTATTCTTAAAACAGTTTTATATTAATTTTCTAATCTAAGTGACACTAAATATCATAAATATTATCCATTTATACGCTTTTTCAAAATCACGGTTCCGAACGTAGTCGCATACCTTAAGAGAACAGTGTGTATAATTAATTTTACAGGGGGATATATTTAATTAATTAATTAGCTCTAACTAATTAAAATTCCCCAAGTTGAATATTTTGTTTATATATATATCCTTTAATTTTCAATGTAGTGATCAAAAAAAAATATTGCATGAAAAAAACTGCAGTAAATCATAATGCGGTAGATAAAGGGTTAAATCAGAGGTGGGAAATCCACGGCCTCTGTGAGTATCTTGTGTGGCCTTTAATTATAAATATTACGACAGTTTGAAAATCAATGGAATTAAATAAAAAACGTCATGAATATATGTATTTTTCATTCTGACTGCTTGTGGGAATGGCCAATTGTACACTTCAAATGTTAAAACGCCACCTAATACAGTATTGAACACTACCAGACATGCTCATTTAGAGCAGTGCTCCCCAACCTTTCTATCGCCACGGACCGGTCAAAGTTTGATAATTTTACCGCGGCCCACTGAAGGAGAGGGACGTTGATTGCTTATATTTTAGATTGCTTTTATTTAATAATTTTAGTTTATAACCCTTTATCTACCGCATTATGATTTACTGCAGTTTTTTCATGCAATATTTTTTTTTTTTGAATCACTACATTGAAAATTAAGAGATATACATAAACAAAATGCTCAACTTTGGGAAATTTAACCCGTTAGAGCTAATTAGTTATTTAAAGATAATCAACTGTAAAATTCATTATATACACTGTTCACTTAAAATAAATAGTCAAATCGTTTTCTAGGGTTTTCATTAACATACAAAAAAAAAAAAATAAGACACTTACCTTTTGACATTAACTATTTTTTCGGAACAAAAATGACAATCTTCGCAATGCACTGAAAACGCCGTCAGCCGAAAACGTAATTTCTGCTATAAAACTATTCGCCTTCCCCACTAAAATACTCGTCATAGAACCCGTGTTGCCATATATCTTGGAAGAGTGGATTTAAAACAATATTCCTGTTAAGTATCGTCAGAGTATTTGTAAAAATGTTTATACTATGTAATTTTAAAGTGAGTGGTACTTATAAGTACTTTCGTTAGATAAAGGGTTAATTGTATTTAAACATGCCTTCAGAATAAAATGCAGTTACACCAAGAAATTAATATTAAATGATTTAACATGGTATATATAAAATGATTACCATAAAGCCATATAGAAATAACTACAGTATATAAATGAAAATAATTTAATATTCCTTGTACAGATCGGCACTATTTGGTTCACGGACCAGTACCGGTCCGTGGACCGGGGGCTGGGGACCTCTGATTTAGAGGATCAATCAAGGCTTCACGTTATGAAGCTTGAGATTCAAATATATATCATCAATAAAAATACTAACAATGAAGTATAAAAAGTTATGAATAAAAGTCTATGAATTTAATAATTTTATAAAAAAAAGAATAATCAATGATTAATGTTATAACAATTTTTATCCCTATGTGAATACAAGAATATTTTATATTGTAACTAATTTTATAAAAGTTGCATTTATAGGTACATAAACCTATGCTGCCTCCTTTATTAATACTTAATTTACATATGGCCTCTAATGGTATAAAAAGGTCCCCCCCTCCTCTATTGTAAATCATACAATTTATATCGAAAGAAACATTTCTAGATTAGGCAGCTTTTCTTAAAATTATTATTACAGATAGAGAAAAAAAAATGTGCATTAAATTTAAATTGTCAAAATCATGTTAACAAGCATTTTCAGAATTAAAACTTAATATTACAAAATGTTTTGTATACGACCCCTTTTCTTGTTTAGATTACGCAACGCTCTTTCTGATAAAAAAGCTTTCATCAGAGAGCTCTACCTGAGAGAAGTTTTTTTTTAACAGGTAACGTTTTGAGAGCTACATTGAAACATGTCTCCCATTTTTGGATTATTTCTTTTAACATGTATTGGAATATTGTCTGGTAAGTTATAGTCTTTAAAACATTTTTTGATATAACATTTTTTGAAATGTAGTAATTAGATTATAGTCGGTTTTTCTCACTTTTAGCGTGTTATTGAGTCTTCAGCAGGTTTAATAAGTTTAATTCTCAATTATCTAAATAATGATAAAAGATGCTGAAACATGTCATTCTTTATAAAAGAGTGAATAAATATAATGTAATACTACTATAGATTCAAACAATATCAAAAATTATTTTTAAGAGGATACAGTATACGATCCATTTGACAAAAATTGGACAAAAGTCAGATCCAATTTTTTTAACTTTAATAATTCTTTATGTATTTTTCTATTACCTTACACAAAAAATTGAAGTTGGTAGCTTAAAAACAAACCTAGCCATAATTTTTATGATCGTTTTTATTCACATCCGAATGGCAACCAAAAACGTTAAGCTGATTTATCTCACAGAAAGAAAAAATAACTAGGTTTTTTTTCTTCATTTAAAGTGCTAAGGCTTTTTTTTCTATTGTAGAAAATCCTTTAATGAATTTTAAAATTTTGTTTAAAAATTTAAGTGATTGCTTTTTGTAGTATTTTGAGCCTCAAAACTGTGTTTTACTTAATAAATATACATACAACCAAAAAATCTGCAAAAAATATTAGATCAAAGAGATTTTTGTATAAATGGTTTAGTTTTACTTTTTATTTGAGCATGTAAATGTTGTTAATATTGCCTTCTCTTTCAATTAAAATATCTATTTTTCATTCAAAAGTTCGCATTATATTTATCTGTATTGATTTCATATTATATTGCAATTAACGTTATAAAAAAATTTCGCCTTGGATTATTATTATCGATCAGCTACATTCTTTAAAAAGTTCGTGAGTTGTTGGATTTTTGAAGTTACTTCAAATATTAAACCTCCCGAACAGTATACAGTTATGAATATATTAAATTATCATCAGTTGTTATTAAAAGTAGCATAAATATACCAGTATTTTAGAACTTGCCCTTTTTTATACCCATCAAACTCAAAATGATGCACTATCAAAATTCAAATGCAAATTATTCAAAATGATTGATAGAAATTGACCAATTTTCTGAAATATTTGTGACACCTCTTTTATATTCACAAAAGAGTTCAAAATACTTTATAATTATTTTTTACTATAAAACGAAATTAAATCCCTATAATAGTCTAAAAATAACAGTAAAATGTATTGCATAAAGTTTCATCATCCAACACAATGGAAAATTTATAATTTAATTTATAAATGTACTAACATTTAAGAATGAATTCAAGCAATTATATTAAAGTTTACGTTTGTATTATTACATTGTTATGATTTTAATTTTTTTCAATATCGATGAA
>BMAV01006356.1:282399-295553 GCA_019973955.1 Trichonephila inaurata madagascariensis
GAACGTATCCCCCTGTTAAGCGGGGTCTTACTGTAATTAAAAAGTACTCACATTTCAGTCGAAATGTCATTTCGTCGGCCTAATTATCAGACTGCGTAACTCCCCCGGTGTAACTGATTTGATATAGGAGTGCAACGCGCCAAGTGCTTTTTGGCGCGATTCCTTAATCCTTTTGATTTGTCTACGCCATGCCTCAGTGCGCGCTCCGCTTTTAATTTATTCCTCGATCAGTGTATATATAATTACTACTTTTTTTATTTCATAATAAAACTAGATTTCGAAGGGAGAGGTGGTGGCAAGATTTTAACATATAATAAATACAACAGAAAGTAATATTAATGTATTACACTTCCAGATATAAATTATTTACACTAGTTTAAGCGTTCATTACACAAAATTTGTAACAATTTGTTACTTTTGCTGAGCAGAGATCCCGTGGGAAAAAAAACCAAAGCAAAAAACTAACACTAATATACGTTATCCCCATGGCAACCACATTATCTCACGATAAAAATATTAAAGTAAACCATACTATAATATTATCGCCTATCTTGGCGAACATAAACAACAACTTGGCCCCTAGCCCTACTGTATCAAATTAGCATCCCTGATGGAGTTACGCAGTTTGATAATTAGACCAACGATTTGGAATATCTTTTAATTTCTGTGACACTGAAGATTTATTCCTTCTCTTCAAAATTATTTGGGCAGATGCTGGCTCAGAAAAACAGAATTTTGTAGAAATTGAATTTGGTTTTAATGTCCTTCTGTTGGTGAAAGGCTGATACATAAAGTATGCTTCTTAAATGTTTAGAGCATACTGATGAAAAGATAGACGGGTTCAAGTATAGTATAGGGGGCCACTTGACACAGACATTTTTTTTTTGGCGACCGGATTCGATAGCCAAGCTACATAATTTAATGGTAGATGTTCCAAGAACTTAAAAATTGCAATTTTGAAATAAATATGAAAAGATAATACTACACTTTAACCGATATTTGTCTCAAGTGTATTATAAGAAGGTCACTTTGGATTTGGCGATTATTATCTAAATGTCATGATGAGATAACGAATTCATTCCAAAATAAATTATAAATAATTCAGAATAAAGTACCTTGGCAACCGCTTTTAATTGCAAAAAAAAAAAAAAAAACGTCTCAAGTGGCTTCTCTATACTACACTTTAACCAGTTAGACGGTTTGAAGTTTGTCCGAACTTTGTACCTATTTTTTTAATAAATATGGATTCTTCAGTGGAAACCGAAATCTGTTCGTCCTACAGTCATTATGACAATTTAATACACTACAGTATTTCATTTTGTTGCATGAAAGTAGATACAAATCTGAAAATGCCGTCAAAATACTTAATCGGATCAAACACGAATAAAACACGTAGGTATGAGTTAAGCGTATTATTATGTGATTATGACGTCAGATGAATCGGGTCCATTAACACGTGTTTATTTTACTCGTGAGATGAATGCTTTTCATTTTAAGCCACGTGATAATAAGATTTTACAGTAATACGTAGGGGTTTCAAAAAGAAAGGTAACAAGAGCTCTGAAGGATGTGCAAATTACCTGGATGAATAAAAATTCATCTGAATACAACGAAGATGATCTCAGCATTCAAACGATGCCGGTAGATGGCACTGGCTCTCCAGTAACATGATTAAATCACAGTTAGAAGATGGATGCATAGACAAAAAGGTGGTTCGTGATTGAAATATGAAGTGTGATACCGTTTTTTGTCTTTAAAGAAAAATTCTCCTGATGTAGCTCATTGGTAATTGGTGTAAATGTATAGTCCAAATGTTGTCACGAAGACAGGTGTGGTTTGGGTACACGGAATTTGGAACAAAAAAGGTAGAATTGATGTATGGAATGAAGAAAGAGTGTTTTCGATAGGAGATATTGGACCATCCTTAATACTGTCCCGACCTCGCACCGAGTTGTTTTCTATCTCTTCGGACCTTTAAAAAAACACTTGGGAGGTCAGAATTTCAGAAATAGTGCTGAGATTCAGCAAGCCATCTTGACACGGTTTCTACGATGCTAGTTTAGATGGTTTGGTGTACTAAGAGAACAAATGTCTTGATAAGTATGGTGTAGAAGTAATATGTACTGGTGTCTACCTACTTGGGATTGCAAATCGAACCAAAAGTTCAATACCGGTATTCGGTACTTTTTAGATCTTAATACCGGGATACCTGTTTTAATGCCGGTAGTAGAAGTTTTAGGAAAAGAAAGAAAATACATGTGTTTCTCTCTTTGTTTTATTTGCCAGTTTTATTAGAGAGTGTAAAAGTCACAAAAAATTCATGTGTAATTTTTAAATTATAACAGTACATAAAGAATCACAAAAAAGTAAAGGAATATCTTATTTATTTAAATCACAAAAAAGTGTAAACATCACTATTCAGTCTGTGGTACTATAACAAATATTTGAAATGTAATCTTAAAAAACATAATTCATTAATTGTCCTTTCATTAAGCCTGGAACGTAATTATGTGCAATAATTATCAGCTATCGAAAACGCTCTTTCGGCATCTACGCTAGTTGTGGTACTGTTAGCAATACGCGATATACTTTTTCCAAGTATTTACCTCTGAATCTCTCATCTTCAAAAAAATCGATTTCTCGTCGGATGGTTTTGGATATCGCTGATTTCTGTATTGTATTTTAATTGGTTGAAATTTTTTTAGTTATAGCTAATTCTAATTTTTGTTCCAGAGACAATTCCTTTACACTATCGACATTAGTGTCATCATCATCTTCGATAACTGTACCGAATTCTTCTGAATGTGGATAAGGTTTCTAAGGGTAACAAATTTTAAGAAAATTTATTATAAACTTGATCAAATTTAAATTGGTTAGTCTCTTTTCTTCTTTTACATTTTCATTTAAAAAATCATAATATGTAAATACACAAGTATGATATGAAAGTACAATGTGAATAACCAACTCCTCAATAAAAAAAATATTGAAATATTACGCATTTTCTTCGCAACTACAACCTAAATTTCACAGATACGAATATCAGACTACGAATCCTGCTTGTGTGCATGCTCTGAGCTGTGATAGAATAGTTTTAGCCCCCCCCCTCCTTGGATAATTCACATATTTTATCACTTCTCTTAATTGAACGATGCAACTTTATATTCACAGTCTAATTAGTTTCACCATTAGGGAGACATAAAAACAAAAACGTATACTATTTTGCTAGGTTGGCAATCACTGGTTCTGGTAAATAACGAAAAACCAGCATTTAAGCTTGTGAATACCGGTATTACAAAATTGTACAAATGGCTCAAAATACCGGTATTCAGTATCCCGGTATTGCAATGCCTACTTCCTACATAGGAAATTTCTTTTTTATTTCCTGAAAAACCGTTAACTCTGATTGAGCTTGTTTCCTTACTTCATCAAACACCTAAGTACATTAAACGCTTCTTAGACTATTGGGAGATTCGCCCCTGGGTAAGTACGTAAAGAGAAAGAACCATTTGAATTATGAAGATTTCAAACTGATTTTTAAAGGTCTATCCTCCTAAGCAATGCTAACTAGCATACGACAGTGTTTCGTCATTCTTTTTACATGAAAACTATGCAACAACAACAAAAAAAACAACACACCACGACATCCTGAATTACACATTTTGTACTATTTTTCGACATAGTCGTCGCCAACATTCAGAAATTTGTCGTAACGTGCAATCTGTTTGAAGAAACCACTCTGGTAAACTCGGTGCCCTGCAATGCAAGGAATTGTTACACAGCCTGCTCCATCCCAGCATTGTTGTGAAGTTATGCCCTGAGAGAACAACTTTCAATGCAGGGAACAGGTGAACATCCGGTAGGGCGATGTTGTTTTCATAGGGAAGGATACTAACTTGAAACTTCCTCGTCCACAGTCTGCCTTCCTTCTCTGAATATGCAATACCAGCTACCAACCATTCTACGAGACATGATCTCTTCACCATACACGGTCTGTAAATGTTCATGGACGACGGAAGCACTCATACTGGATAAAAGCACGCACTTCCTTTGGTTGGTTCATTGCACATATATCGCTGCACCATGATATCCATTTTCAGTGGATCCCATCTTATGTCGAACTTTACGGCAATGAAATGGAGGACAAACTAGTGAGGGAGGGCTGTAACCTTCCACATCCGCCCTTACCTATCTGGAATTATACTCGTGAGAAAAAGCGGGTAATAGACCCGATCTGGCCCTAGCCCTCAAGTGTAACAGATGCTCCCAGACTATACTCTCTCGTCTTGGTCATTGGTCACATCGAGTGCCTCTCATTCTCAGAGAACAAAAAGATCTTCTCCATTTGTGCAAGGTGTCAAGATCACCAAGTTTCCCCCGAACTCATAAAGTGTTGTATGGATCTCACAAGCGAAGATATCTACACTGATCCATTTCTTGTGCTCGACTTTTTAAGAGTCAACGATTTAATTGATCTTGTCTGACTTCGTCAGACCGGTCAACAACATTTTTAATTAGATGTTTACTGTTTTCTTAAGGGGAAAAAGAAGTGTTAAAAAGTCTATAAGTAGAAGAGGCAATCTTAGGATTATTAAGGAATCTTTAAATCCCAGCCATGCGCTGGGAGTAAGTTAGGGGTGTATAAAATTTTGGGGGTCCGCGATGTTAGGTGAATATAAAAAGGGGGTCCACAGCAATCGAAAGTTTAAGAACCGCTGAAGAACATTTTGGTAACAAGTAAGTTTAGTAATAACTTTTAAGTAAAGTTTAGTAGTAACTTCAAGAAAGATTCTTGAAATCGTAGAAAGAACGAGTAGGCCTTTTCTACATACATCCACATTTTTATTAATAAACAAGTGGGTAAAGCGGTAACATAAAAGTACAGTAAAAACAAAAATAGACAAACATACACACATTTAAGACGCCCCACACACAAACGTTCTTTTTTCGCTCTAGAGATCTCGTATTTAAGTAACGAGATTCGAAATACAAAAATTTATATGAGATAGAAACGAGGAAAATCGTTTCTATTTTGTATTTTTAACCGTCAAGTCTCAATAAACGTATGACTAAATAAAATATCTAATATATGATATTTTATTTAATCAATAATTTAGTTTCTAATAAAATAGTGCTTTCTAAAGCTAAAATGATAAAAGGAATTTTTATCACATCAAAAGCTTGAAGGAGTTTAACGCAGAAGAATTCAAGATAAAATGTCCGATAGAGCTAAGAAAATTGTATAACCTTCAATATTTAGATTAATTTTTTTCATTGCGTTGCCAGGTTTTTTTCTTTTTTTCCCATGCGAAAGAGAAGATAAGACTTATCTCGTGTTAGTACGCATGCGCGATGCTCTTAGATTGTTGATATTTGTGTAACGATAGTAATCGACTATCATGCATGGGCATTAGTATTGATTCTAGTACAGTTTACAGTCAAAGCTCTAACTTGTTTTAAATACTTTGTTAGAATATATATTCAAAGTAGGGGGGAAAAATAAAGGTAAGTTTTCCTTTTAGACAATTAGGAATAATTTATGAATTCATGAATGCATATGTATAATATATATATATAAGATATGTAAAAAGCGCTGACTTCTTTTTTTAAGGCTGTGTTTTGGTTTTGAAGAGTATGATGTTTTAAATCTAAATTTCATAATTGGTGGATTTATGAACTTATTTTTAGAATCTCTATGTTGAAACAAATTCATCTACTGTGATGTTTGAAAATATAAATAGTATTACATATGAAGATATCTTTCTTATTTCAGTTAAATTAGTTTAAGATGCATAAAATTAATATTCTACAAATTGTTCGAATAAAAAAGTTTTAATTAAAACTATTAAAAGAAATTTACCACTTTCTAAAAAGGATATTTGAAGAAATTTAGAAAAAGAATTTTATTTCTTTTTTTAATAAAAAATAAAGCATGAATATTATTATTATGAATGAAATAAGCAAACGTTATGATAATACGTAATTAATAATGTTGAAGATTTTTTAAGAAGTTATAAGTTTAACAACAATTATATTATACAGGAAATATTAATGCATTCTTTTTATATGAGTAAATGTTTCCATCATTATGTAAACAACATTGGTTCCTGATTTTAATATGGGTACGGGTAATATATAATTGCTTTTAACGTTAACAGTGTTTTTTCCGTTTATTTTTCTCTATCATTCGAATTTATGAAAAATTATAGAGAAGGTGTGTGATTTTTTCGTAAGTTATCACCATGGAAACTTACATATTTTTACAGAATTAACGGCAAATATAAGAAATTTTTTTTTTAATTATATTTTCAGCAATATAACCTACTCCAAAACAAAACTTTTAGGGTCAAATATTTTTTGTTATATTTATTTTTAATGTAGTGTATTATTTATTTTTATATAATACTCCTTCCCACAAAAAGAAAACGATATAGTCAGCACACAATTTTTTTCTATTTATTAAAAATAGATTAATATTTAAAAATTTATTTTATAAGGCAAACGATGTTTGTTAGTCAATGAATACAATTATATTGTTCTTATTTAAAATTTCTTTTTACAGAATGGCAATAAATAAGAATCCTTTTGGTTTGGAATATTTTTTTAGTTCAATTTGTTCTGAAAGTGAAATTGAAAAAAATAAAAAAAGATATACCCTTGTCATTAAAATACCTTTTTTGTAAATAATTCTAAGGTTGTTACACATAATTTTATTGCAATAACTGAATTATTTCTAGAGTTTTTAATAAAAGAGTACTTTGTGATCAGATTTAAATTTAGAAGATTCATTTATTGACGTCCATTCTCAAGATTTCTCTGTTAAAGAACATTAAATTCAAAGTTTTTTAGATGGATTAACTTTAAGATTAAAATTATGTGCCTTACTGTTTAAAAATAAATTTAGGTGACCATCCAATTAAATATTATATGAAGTTATAATATTTAATACAAAAATTAAAAATTATATTAAAATATCTTTTGAACTGCTTTAAAATTTAAAAATATAGAGTTAAGTTGTTTTGTATCATTTGTTTTTTAATTCATAAAAAGACAGTTTTAATATTTTTTGAAAGCAAATATGATACATTTAAAAAAATTTTTCTCTTTCAGTTTTTACATAAAAAAAAAATCCATACAAAAAAAAACATTAAAAACTTTAAAGCCAAATTTAGTATTTACTTCATTTATCATTTGTAGAACATTTATGTTTCCAAAACGAAATGAAATACTTGGAAATTTTTATTTGGATAAACTATAACATAGATCCAAAATTCCCGAAGAAAAATTTCGTTAATATATTCGAAAATATACGTACCAAATATTTTATGGATTTGTTTTGAATAATTTTGAAAGTTCTTGAGATATCTATAGTCATAAAATTGAGGAAACTGTGACAAGTATAACAAAAAGAACAACATGAGTCGAGAGTTTTGAAGCTATAAAAATGTAGCAATAACCGAAAAAGGATTTCGTTTGTATCTTTGTTTTTATTTGAGTCATTATTTTTAATTATAGGTTTATATAAAGCGGAATAAAATTTCTAATTTTTTAGACAGCAAGAGATTTTCTTAGAATTTTTTTAAAAATTCATATCGGGTTTCTTTTAAAGTATCTAACTAAATTTTCGTAAAGAGCAATATTTGAATAGAACCTCATTTAAATTTATTTTCAGATTCCATCATGCTTTTAGTTATCTTCAGTCTTTTAGCCATAACTGAAGCACGAATTAGCAATTTTGGACCTTCATTACCAAATCCTCATCCATCGATACAAGAAATCATTGCAAGGGATCCAATATGGATTGGTTACAAGGTAAAATCTATTTATTTAAAAGATGAATTAAAGTTTTAAAAACTAAAAAACACATTTTATAGTTAATCGAACTAAGTTGTAACTTTATAAAAATAGTTTTTTATAGTTTATAGGTTTTTTTTGTAATCCTTTAGTCGCCAAATCTGGAATAAGTCGCCAAATCTAGCATTAGTCTCTAAATATAGAAATGGGAAATCATTAATACTGATCAGGACAATAAGACAAAATTATTAAATTATTGTATTGTCTTCGGTCCTGGACAAGTGAGCAAAATTTCGAATTAATCTGACCTTTTAAAGTAGGTAAAAACTGAGTTCAAATATTCCACGTTACGTACAAGTGAAGCTTATAAAAAGCTTTTAATAAGATAACGAATAAAGTAATAGTGAGAATAGTATGTTTGCGTGTGTGTTAATCAGAAATGTTATGTAATATGTATGCTGTAAAAAGTGAAAAAGAGTGCAGGTGAACAACCATTGAGAAGCATTCGTTATATCAACAATCAGATCAGCCCTTTTGAATTGGACCTAAAGCAACCTCAGGGGTGATGAAATAGTGGACTACATGCCAAGACAGACTGAAAATCAATTAGACAGAAAATGTTCTCTTTTTTTGGGGGGTCAACGTATATTTGTGAGCACAGTTTTTCTTGCATGGAATTCAACTAGAGTTGGCTGACAATAACTTGAAGGCTGGGATGATAATTTCACAACAGGTAATCCCACCCCTGATTTAAAAAACAAAAATTGTAAACAGTATGATAGGGTAAAGTTGCCTCTCTCATTAAACTGATTCTAATATTAAATTTACTTGTAGCTATAAATACGAAATTAGCACTATAAATGAATTGAATAAAACTGACACTCTTTTAAACTTATATTTATTGATTTTTGTGTTACAGTTTATACCAATTCTGAGATATAAAGTTAACTAATGAATGTAATCATTTTAAAGAAGGTGCGGCCCTCCGGTATTCACCTCTTCCATATTGTGACCCTCTAGACCAGCGATACTCAACCTGCGTCCCAACGAGCCTTTTCAAGTGGCCCGGTCATAACCCATTGCTCTGAGAAATTCTTTTATTAAAGACAATGTTTCAAAAATCTGGTTGGAATTTCTTTGACACACAAGAAATAAAATATATCAATTTTGCTTTTTTTGCAGTCTATGTCGTACGGCTGCGAATTGATATTCTTTTTCTATTTGTAACGATTACGGTTAGTGAGAACAGACAACAGTGGATTAGCGACAATTTTATGAGTGGAACTATAATTTTGTGAACAATCTTTCATACCTTGCAAGCGAAAAATATTCGAATGATTTGGGGGTTGAGCTTTTTGTAGTGAAAAACAAACATAGATCAGTACTTGTTTGATTTGTCACGAAAGTGCTGCATTTAAAAAATATCAATAAACAGGAATTATTTAATGACATTTTTCCTCTTTCAAGAGGTGATAAATAGGCTTTATTGAGTATTCTTTGTAACAGCAACAAAGTGTTTCGTCAGTGGTAATGTCACAGTAGTAACAAAGACATCCTAAGAAGTTTATTATATTATTGGTAATCATATGAAATCGTTTACTGATGCAAAAACTGTGAGGTAGTGTTTCTTAAATTCTTTTAATTTAGTGTTAGTGACAAAAATAAAAAATATAAAAAAATAATAAATTAAAAAAAAGAGCAAAAGAGGAGTTATATTTTAATCAGTTTTCCAAATTCTAAATTTCTGATGTTATCTTGGTCTTATGCATTTCACCCCCCTCTTTAACTTCATGTTGCGGCCCGCGTGAAATGACTGACATATATAAGCAGCCCAGCAGAAAAAAAGGTTGAGTACCCCTGCTCTAGACCAGGGATCGGCAACCTTTATACGCTGTGGCATGCTAAACCAATCTACCAATATGATTTAGCGTGCCATACAATAGGGGAAATTTTTGAAACAATTCAATTCCCGTGATAAAGCCTGCAGTATGCAGAGTTTAAGAGTAGATATATCAATAATATAGATTTACAATTTCTTTATACATTAATTTTGCATCATTTAAAGATATTTCTTAACATAATAATAAACAGCATAAAATATAACTAATTCTTCAACAAAATAAAATATTCAAATTGTAGATATATTATGTATTTTTAAACGTATTTATTATGTGTTGTCTATTTCTGATATAGACAACATAAAATATAAGTATTTCCCTTCATTAGAGTTAAACAAAAAAAAAACCATTAAAGATTTTAATGCGAACCTAGTGCTTGTACATCTCTGCTTTCATATTGCAAAATCAGAAGTATAATTTGTGACTTTCAATTTGACATTATTCTTAGCATTCAGTTGTTAAACAATTTATTTGAGGACTCGAAATATTTTTCATATCAGGAAAAACATTATACTTAGACATGTACAACCAAAAGCGGAAAGAAGACATATAATTTTCTTTCTTCAAACAATTCATTCTCTCCTGCAATGGCATTCGATAATTTACAAAATAGTTTTAAATTTATCTTTCAGATTTTTTCATAATTTCGTAAATTTCCATGATTCTGAAGATGCTTGTCAAATAAGGTCCATTACCAATTTATCATTTTCCATCCTCGCAAAAATTAATAAATTTGTTGACTAGAGCAGAGTACCACTGAAAATTGTACAGCGTGCCACATGTGGCAGTCATGTCATAGGTTTCTCACCCGTGCTCAAGACAAAACAATTGCCCAACCCTGTTTTACGTGTTATGAATATTTCGAAATTCGTTTGGAAAAACTCGCCTAAAAACAAAGTATATACGGAAAATAGTAATACGGTTTCAAGTTCTTCAAAAGGAATACAATAATATGAAAATTCACATGTTAGAATCTAATAATTTTGATGTGCTAAATTTTTTTAATCGATAAAAATTGTACTGGGAAAACGTGCATGTGGTTTGTGAAATAAGAATTGAAGTAAAATGTGGCTGACCTACTTATGTCTATTGGGTCGACAACTTAACATTTATTGATTTTCTTCACACTAACATTTTTAAGAAAAATGCACTAGCACACGAATTTTGTTCCAGTTTTTATTCAAATAAAAAAAAATTAAGAGTGTAATTTAGATTTTTTTTATATGAAAGTTAAAATGTTGGTTTTAAAGGCAGAAGTATTTCTAAATGTGCTGAGAGAGAGAGAATTTTTAATTTGCGACCTTACAACAATAAAGAATAAGGAAAGAAAAATGAGTAAAAATTGATTTACATATCTGACGAATGGTCAAATTGAATGAAGTGAACGCAAGAAGAGTAAAAAGAAAAATTGTTCTTCTTAGAATTGCGATAAAATCATGTGTTTAAAAATAGAAACTTATTTCGCAATTTATAGGGTAAAAGATTCGCGTAAGAGGAGATTTCAGAGTACAACGAAATATCTTTTTATACCGTAGATATATTTTTAAGATCACGTTTTATATATACAAAAATTACTATAATTCAAGAGAAAAAAATGTAAATTGGAAATTTGAGTAAAGTAATAAAAAAACTTCATTTATTTCGTTGATTTTATGGACTTTATTTAGATTTAACCCGGCACTTCTTGCGCAGGGTATGTCATACCCACCGTCTGACTTTTTTCAACGCTCCTTCTAAACCTTTTTTGGAAAATGGATAGTTTCTCGTGTAGCTGACTTTAAGGTCATATCCTTTGAGGGGCCTTAGCTTGTAGGGGAATTTTAAATATATATTTTTGAATACCGCCTCTTCGGGTATGTCATACCCTGCACGTGAATCACCGTTACAGTTATGAATGCATGAGCCCGTTTTAAATCTTCCTTATGCTATGATGTATTATTGTAGTTATGATGAAGAAATGTATAATATATTTAAGTAATTTAATAGGTACAGTATTTAATAGAGATATAGGTTACAACAGTATTTTCGGATGAAGAAATTCTTTTCGCGGTTATGATGAGGAAGAATCAAATGTTGAAGAGTCTAAAAGCAAGCGTGATTCCTTCACTGAAATCAATTTAGATTTAGAAGAGGGATATACTGTTGAAAATAAATGTTTTATATATAGAGACACAAAAAAAAACATTTGGAAATAAATTAATTTTAAATTAGTTAACTGGTACACATCTTATCCACTTTCAGATGAACTTTTGAAAAAAAAATACTATTGCCGGAACAATAAGAGAAAATAAAAAAGAAATTCCAAAATTTTTGAATTTAAAGAATAGAGAAGTTTACTCTTATATGTTTTGTTTTAAAAAGACACAGATTTTAAAAAGAAATTATGATCCAGTGAAAACATTGCACTCACTCACGACGAGATTAAAGGAGTGTATAAACAATGTCCTGAATGCCCTTATAAAAAAACAGAAAAACTGAATTTACGTGCTAAAAATGTAATGAACATATTGTATATTTTCTACTTTTCTTCCTTTTTAACTTTTGAATACAAATTTTACGTTAAAAACAGAGTGTAAACACCATTGGATATGAGATACCCAGTGCGAGAACTTTCGGTCGTTTTTTCGTGCCAGTGATGCCGAGTTAATGCTGAATTCATTCACCGACACTGATATATATGCTTTTATAGTTTTTCAAGTGTTTATTGAATTCTTACCAATGTTGTGATATTTTTATTTTAAGAACTTTATGTTGATACTATTGGATATATTTATGTGGTTTTAAGAATTTTTCTTATGATTAGATTTACTCTATTACAATGATACAATTTATTTGATATTAAAACGAACAACTTTTAATGTGTTTAAAATAATAATAATAATGGTTTTGAGAGCACTTAGGCTGAGAAATATTAATAAATAAATAAAAGTATAAGCAAATGTTTACGTATAGAAGAAATAATAAATAAGAAGGGTTTTGTAAGGATTGTGCATAGTGAGTACCTCAAAAGACTACACCTTTGACTGTCAAAATACTATTGCCTCCTAACTTGCACCTTTTTTTAAGGGGACACGCTACGATTCAATTGACGAAAATCGGTCAAAATATCAAAAAAAAATTTTTTTTGCCTAAATTATTCCTTATACATTTCTCTATTACCTCACAAAATTTCAGAGATCTAAATTAAAAAAATCCAAAGTTATGATAACTAATATGCTCGTCAGAATTCACATTCTGACATCATTCTGCTCTAGTAGACGCACTTTTCATTTTCCAGCCAACTTAGTTAATTCTAACACACTTAAGCAGTTTTGAAATAAAGTGAAGAGATTGTAATCCATTCTTAATGTTTGTTTACATTTGCTGAGCTATACTGCGCTCTTTATTCTGCTAATTTTTATTTCATATTTTTGAAATATTTAGTTTCGGTTTACCAAAAAAAGTCTTTTTCAAGACTAATTATTT
>BMAV01006356.1:307154-324600 GCA_019973955.1 Trichonephila inaurata madagascariensis
ATCTATCTATCTATCTATCTATCTATCTATCTATCTATCTATCTATCTATCTATCTATCTATCTATCTATCTATCTGTGTGTCTATCTGTCTGTGTGTCTATCTGTCTGTGTGTCTATCTATCTATCTGTCTGTCTGTCTGTCCGTCCGTCTGTCTAGGAGAAAAGCGACTCACCTATGCTCACTCATCGTTAGATATGGGGAACTATTAGATCTATAAACTTGAAGTTCGTCAGTCATATTTCATTTTTGTTCAGTAAAGATCTGCTAAGAACGGAATTCGCGGGAATAGAATCCCAAAGAGGATTTCTGGGTGGCTACAGTATAGATAAAAATTTTTCTAGATCTTCCGGTCTACAGTTTTTAAATTATTAGAGCTTAAGATTTGAAATTTCACAAACATGTTTCTTTTGTGCAATAGGGATATGTGGACCAAGTTTTGCGGAAATCAGATCCTATAGGAGGTTGCGGAGGCCGTTTTAGATTTTAAAAAATATCCTATTCTTGAACTATTAGACTTTCAAACATAACATTTAGCAAACAGGTGTCTTTAATAGAAGTCTACTTAAAATGGGTTTTGTGGTCTTCGATGGAGAATGGGGTATGGGAGCATAAAAGATAAATGTACTTTCGTTTTAGAAATTCAAGTCCTGCCCTTCTGAAATCAAGAGACACGAGGGCTGATGAATATTTTTCAATACACTCAATAGCTTAATGCTGAGACTCCTTTCTTCAATCCCTTAAAAGCAATACAAAGTTATACAACGTTATAAAATATTGCGCGTAGCGGGCGGGTTACGAATAGTTATTACGAGGGGTGATCCAAAAAATGTTTACAAAGCAAATGAAAAACTATTTGCGAACAATAGACACAAGATACAAATGGGAATTAGGAGACATATGTGGCAGTCACTTTTCTACATAATCGCCAAACCTGTTTAGGTATTTTTATTAGACCGCCGGACCAATATATTTAACCCGTCTAAGTAATAATCAAGTCCCTGGCCATTGAATCGGTTCTCGGCAGCTGTTTGAATATCACCGTCTGAAGTGAACATTGTTCCAGATAAGTGTTTCTTCAATGCCGAGAAAAAAGGAAATAGTCACTGGGAGCCACATCGGGGCTGTATGGGGGGTGACTCCAGATCACCCACCTAAGCTCTCGCGGCAATTTCTGGGTCTGGCGAGCTCTATGGGGCCTTGTATTATCATGCAGGAGAATGACACTATCCGTTAGCAATCCAGGACGTTTGAGTCGTATGGTTTCTCGCAATTTTGTCAAGGTGGTAGAGTAATAATCGGCATTAATAGTAAGACCACGCTCCAGATATTCGATTAGGGTAGCAACCCTCGTATTCCAGAAAATGGTTGTCATAACATTGTTGGAAGAGTGTGTATCCTCGTCGGTGATCCAGCGTGTTTCCACTCTAATTGTGGTTGTTTTGGTTGAGGGGGTGAAATGATTGATCCATGTTTCGTCCCCAGTCACGATGTGATCAATGGCCGTCTGAATGATGTCGCTGAAAAAATGTGAGGATGCACGTAATTCAAGTTGTTTTATGCTCTTTGGATAACGCACTTGGAAACCAACGAGCTCAAACCTTGAACAAAACCGCAAAACATTAGTACCGATACGCTGAATGGTACCATATATTATTAATAGAACTGAGGCGATCTCATGCATAGTTACTCACCACCCTTGGATCATTTCTTCGAGACGTGCCTTGTTGAGGTAGGGCATAACAGAACTTGGACGTCAACTCGCTTCGTTTTACCACTTGCTCACAGCCCGCTTCAAAATAACGGCACCATTTCAGTATGTGTTGTTTACTCATTACTTTACCCCCGTGGTCCTCTGTTTGTCTGGGAATGTCAGATGGAGACACATTATTGACCCATAAAACTTGTATTACGGCTCGCACCTTTGTACGAGACCACCTTTCTAGACGTCTTGTCTATATTGCCTCTCTTACAGGTCTGAGTACTAACACTATCTTCTCGCACTATAAGACAACTAGAGCCATCTGTCTACAATCTTTGTAACAATATTTCCTTCCACAATGACTACTTTCCAAATACTGCTGCTTGTATACTTCGTATAGTTTTATATACTTCGTACTTGTTTTTTTCCCTACAGATGCTAAATGAATTTCTATTTGAATATTTCAGACTCACGAAGAGTACATGAAGTATCTGAATGGTTATAAGTTCAAACCCCATGCTACAGTCAACTCAACCGATTGGATGCTTCTGGTGGCCGTCGATCTCCCAGACAAAGTTGATTGGCGAGAGAAAGGTCTGGTTACACCAATCAAAGATCAGGTTCGTTTTAAATGAGCAACATTACCATAGCCTCACGTGTTTGTGTGATAACTGTTAATAACAATTTTTTTACAAGAGTCACACATTTTGCGGTCTAATATCATTCAAGTGTTCGGTAAAGCAAGCACTCCCACAAAATGCAGTGCCGGTTTACCCATTGCATACTTGGGGAGGGTACCCAGGGGTCCGTATAAGCTGGACTTAACCAGATTTTCTGGTTATAAACTTCGATCCTCCAGTGTCAAGGGGGCTTATAGATCTTCTGCGCCCAGGACCCGAAATGAGCTTAAGGTATCCGACTACGTTCGGAACCGTGATTTTGCAAAAGCCCAAAAATGGATAATTTTCATGATATTTAGTGTCACTTAGATTAGAATACATGTATAAAATTGTTTTAAGGACATTTTGACAAAAAATTATTTAAATACACTATTTCAGTAAAAAGTTAACTTAGAATAACCATTTTTCAAAATGTTCTCCTTTTGTGAAAAATGCTTCTATTATAATAATATTTTGCCTGTATATAGCTCACACTCATGTACAGAGGCTCAACTACGGTTTTTGAAATATATGACTTAGAAGTGGGTTTATCCATATTTTACGACAACAGAAAGGAGAAATTTTAAGAAAAAAACGCCGATAATTATTTCAATGGGTTGTAACTCTGAAAATAATGTGAATGTTTCAAAAATCATAGTTGAGCCTCTGTAAAGATGTCTGAGCTATATACAGGCAAAATGTTATTGTAATAGAAGCATTTTTCACAAAAGGAGAACATTTTGAAAAAAGATTATTCTAAGTTAATTTTTTGTTAAAATATTGTATTTAAATAATTTTTTTTGGCAAAATGTCCTTAAAACAATTTTATACATGTAATCTAATCTAAGTGACACTAAATAACATGAAAATTATCCATTTATGTGCCTTTTTAAAATCACGGTTTCAAACGTAGTTGGATACCTTAAATTGGCACTGACAAGATGAGATGGAAAAAAAAATAGCAACAACGAATGTAAATAAATTACAAACTCAAAAAATAATAAAAATCTCTCCCTCTCTATATCAGCTGTTTGTAAATAAGGTTTTAAAAATTCATTAAACTGATGTAGAGAAAAATGTAAGAAAAGTTTTCTAAGGTTTGAGAGAGAGAAATTTTCCATATGTTCAACTATAATAGTTAACGATATTTTCACAGTAAACAGAAGACTAATTTGTACCATCTAAGAATTCATCAAAGCAAAATTCTTTTCTGTACTTAGAATACTTGCTCAAACAATATTGTTTGATGAAAATGAGCTCACTGGAAAAAAAGAAAAAACTTATAAAAAAAAAACAACCCTGTGCTATAAATGAATTTTGAAATAAAAAAGAGCTTCGTAACTTAAACGATTGTATTGATTTCGCTGCTTTTGTAATGACTGAATTTTATGGATATCTGGCAGCTTATACGCCAGTTAAAATGAAAGTTAAATGTTAACTTACTGTTACGTAGATCGGGGATTGAGGATTTTATGCTATCAATCTTAAAGAGCAAGGCAGTTCTTCAGTAGCGATGAAAGTTTATTGCAGAAAACAATCCTTGAAATACAGGATACAGCACTAAAAGCATAATAAAGCTCAGGAGATCTTCACACCTCCTGCAGCGTTCAGATATAACTATTAGTGTCTAAAAATACAAATACGTAATGTTTAAGATTATTCAAAATCCTCGCTTGATAGTAGGAATTAATTGTCAGTCGACTCTTCAACGGAAAAGAAATACTCAGTTTTAGCCAACGACTCCTATTTACAGGCTGCATGGATCTTTCGAGAAAGATCCACTTAGGTCACAGATCGTGATAATAATAGATTTCTCAAGCAATTTCCCGAAGCATTTGTAAGATCTCAAAGTCGCCATATGGATGCATTCGCCAAGTTTTCATTGAATCGCATTATAATATAAGGAATGGCACTTGCAAATATTACAATTTTTACATGAAATAAATACAATAGAAAGAAATATTAAAGTATTATATATCCAGATATAAGAGTTATTCACACTATTTTAAGCATTCATTACACAGATTTCGAAACAATACTCCAGTTAAAATATTAATGAGCAATTTTTCAAATTTTAATTATTTATTTGAATTTGAAAGATAATACTACAGGTGCCTTTTTTATTAATTTCAGATATTATGAACGCACACACTAAAAATTTTTGGTTTTTATTTTTTAGTTCTTCAGTATTTGCATCGTTTTTTTAAAAAAAATTTCTTTAATGTTCTGAAAAGAATTGAAGACTCAAAATTTAGCTAAAATGTATATTTTCTTCTACATTTTTAACTGTAAATATTTTGCAGTTTGATTGTTGGTTTTGTGTTAAATAATTATAACACACTAATCAAGTAATTGTAATAAAATTTTATAACACACTAATCAAGTAATTGTAATAAAATTTAATAACCATATAAACTAGTATAGTTATAATTCAAAAAATTGACATTTTATTGAAGGTTAGTTAGGATATATTTCGGTATATTTTCTGATTAAAAACTTTAAAGAAAGGAATTCTATTTAATAATAGGGATAAGTTTTAAAATAATGTTGTACGTAAGTTTATTGAAGACATTATTGCGTTGAAACAGCCTAAAAGTAAAATATAAACTTCCGAGGAAAAATCAGTCCTTTAGCTTAAAATTAAACAAAAAGACATCTTTTCAATTTAGTTTCTCTCTCTCTCTTTTAATACTTTATTTTAATTTTCTTCATTCCTGTGTAAGTTTATTTGCCCGTTTTTTCACTTTTGATCTCAGAAACTTCAGTGCACTTGAAGAAAGATTTTCTTGGAAGAAAAAAAGGCTTTAAATATGTTTTTCCTTCCTTCTCTTTCTCTAAATAGCTATTTAGATACGATTTAAAGAATTTATTTTAAAGTGAAATCATAAGGATTTTAATTATTAAAGAAAAATACTCCCCTTTATAATCACAGACTAATAAAATTTATTAAGTATATTGAATGAAAATATTCATGAAAGTTGTTTATGATTCAAATTCGCTACTTTTGTAAAAAAGAAATCTATAAAAAGACTTAATTCGAATTCTTTATTTTGTACTCCTTTCCTGAATTTTTAAAAGATATTAAAACTACAACAACAACAAAAAAAAACTCCTTTTTTCATAAACAACTTCAATTTGAAATTATTCTCATGAGTTTTAAAATTAAAAAGGAGCAAAAATATATGAATGCCGTAATACTGCTTATGATTTCTATCTTCAAAGAATAATTTTTATTTAAAATGAATTAGGTATGTTAAATATGCTAACTTTAAATCTCATATGTTTTTATCTGAATTTGTTATCTTAAGAGTATAACTCTAGCATGGTTTTCTGCACATTAAAATACGCTGTGAATTATATATATAATGATATAAAAAGATGAAAAATATTATGCTGTATTTTCATTAACTTGAAATGTTTAGGGTATGTGTGGTAGCTGTTGGGCATTTTCTAGCACGGGTTCTCTGGAGGGTCAACACAAGAAGAAAACAGGAAACCTTGTATCTCTGAGTGAACAGAATCTCGTAGACTGCGTAAAAGGTTTGTTTGTCATATTTAATTTAATAAGAAATTGGTTTATATGTTCTATTTTTAATTAATAAACTGTGGTGTTTTATTTAACATTTTATTAAGTTTAAAAAGTAAACACGTAAAATAAAATTAGATCCTCACCAGTCCATTTTACATCTTTGAGGAATACTGGGTTGTCTTCCAACTGGGTGTCCACAGTAACTTAGTGATCATAGTCACGAGCTCTTGACTGGAGTCTCATGAGTTTGAGTCCTTGTGCCATTGAAGACCCATAGTGTAGAGGAACTGATGCACGTTAAATCTATCATGGCTCAAAGTGGTGTGGAAGCTTGGAGAAAGGGATGTTAGCTCACGTCCTTGTCACTTGATCGTGGTCCAAAATTACGAGGCCTTCGTATTGCCGCATGGCGGGATGTTAATAAACACCCACTCAGTCTCTTTCAACTGGTTCAAGCTAAAATTGTAAGAATTACAACTTTCAATAATCCCTGCCACTAAAAAGCTTATTTATATGTAAACTGGTATGGAATAGCTCTTCGCTTAGGATTTTTTCAAATGTTGTTTGAGAGTCCAGAATTTTCGCGTATGTCTTTTGTACCGCTTTGAGGACGTGCGAGGGTGTATGCTCATATATCTTCAGGTTGAGATTGTAGCCTATTTTAACTGGTCTGCTAGATCATGATGGGCTAACCACGTGACCCATCTTCCTTTCACAACATTTTAGGTGATCCGTGATAAATAAACAAGGATGACTTCGAAGAAAACGCTTTCTATAAAGCTGCGCTTTTTTTCCGTAAAGGCCGAATCCCACGTACATTTTTGGTGCAACTTTTTATACCAATTTTTCGTCCTTTCTGAGGGTGAAGGGTTGCCATAAGCAAAACGACATACTCTGACGTCAGCCGCGCTCTTTCTCCGCATTGAAAAATTACTCGCCGATTTTTCTGTTTCGGCAAACGAACATCCAAAATTATTTATTTTATTTCCTTCATGCTTTTGTTGATGAGCGTAAACGAAAAGGGAGAACTATTCTATTTAAAATATTATACACCATTAAAATATTATACTTCATATCTGATGCGATTAAGGAAATCGAAACCGCCGTCTTGTTTATGACGTCTGACACCGAAGAACCCCATTGGCTGGAATTTCAAGAAATTTTTATTTGGAACAACTTTTTGAGCTCACTAGCAAAAAGTTATTCGAAAGCCGCTGCTATGGCAACTGAGTAAAAATTGCACGAATTGGACGAAAAATTGCTCGTAACGTTTACATGTGATACGGCATTAACCTGTGCACATATTCATAGTAAATTAGAATCATTTCCCAATACTCATTATTAGAAATTTTTTCCTTGACTACGAGTGTTAACGTAAAATCCCATAAAATTGTCCCTTTTATTATTTTCTCAACTGAACAAGTATGAAGTTCCTGACGCATTTATGTACGAATTTTACATAGTCTGTACTAAAATACCTGCTGATTTAAGCTGGTGCATCTGGAACACCCAACTTTTTTGCATAATCGGTATGCATTATACAACAGCTTTCTTTCTTTTTAAAAAAAAGCAGATGAAACATCTAAGCTGCAGAATTCGAAGCATGGTTCTTCGAGCAAGAATTATGTCCCATAACATTATAAACAATGCTTACTTGTTAATAAAAAAGTTGTTCCTTTCCACTACACTTTTTTTACATCATGAATTTGGGTAAGTGCGACGAAACAAACCCGTACTTTCATGTTTTCAGCTAACTTTTCCCGTTTTCAAGACAGAAATGCTAATTATTTTGTTTGCCACTAGGTGTCGTTGTAAATGGTAATGTCGTACGTTTGTTCTACCTTAGTTGAATTCCGCGCTCCAAAACCACATTTGTATTCGCGACATTACACTATCTCTGTTCTATGTCATCGGTTACCGACGAATTTTGATGAGTAAGTTTTCTTTAGACCCAAAAATCTTATCAAACTTCTTACTTTAACTACCAACCGCATTCCCCCCCCCCTCCTATCGATACGTTCGTTCTTTAACTGAAATTTATGGAAGTTTTCTCAACACTAGCTTCACCTATCGACATTTGAATGCTGTGATCGTCTCAATTATCTAGACAGGACATTTAATTCGTATGGGGATTTTCTTATGTCCTCGTCAGAGATTTTATTATTTTTTCTGAAGAACCTTTGTACATTAAAAAAAAATGACATTTAATTAGCATATACAAATTCAGTATTACACTCAGCGAATCAGTAAATGAAAAACAATTAACATACAGTAATCAAATATATCATGCATTATATTTACTCCAATTCCAGAAAACAGAATTAAAACGTGTCGTGTGTATAAATTCTTTTCAAATATAAAATACAATGTATATATTTAGAATGTATACTCTTGAAGAGAGGTTTTCCACTCTATTGAATATTTCATCATCGATACGTTTATTTAACATTTAAAGATAAATAAATGCAGAAAATCATTTTAAATTTCAATCTCATGGACGTTAACTTTACATTTTGCGTAAAACCTAGAATCTATTTTTTTGGAGCGAAATATTAACTTAAAAATATTTAATCAAAGCGGATTTGATTTTGTGATAAATGACTGAATGTTAATTTTTTTTCTTTCTTTCAGAAAATGATGGTTGCAATGGAGGATGGATGGATTCGGCTTTTGAGCAAATTAAAAAAGAGAATGGCATCGACACTGAGACATCGTATCCTTACGTAGGAATCGTGAGTACTACAGCACAGATACTTTGATTTCTTTCAATGAATTGAATCAATCTGCAGGATTTTGTAGAATTAAAATTAATGCCATATATTTCTGAATATAAACCGATCAAAGTGTAAGCCGAGAGCGATGTTTTTTCTTCAAAAATTTACCCTCAAATCAAAATTTTTATAGAAGCCGGGATTAAAAAAAATTCATATAATTTTAAAACAAGTCATTTTGAAGGTGAAAATGTTTCCAAACTGGTAAAACGGGTGGAATATATTCCAAACAAATTGACATAAAGTAAAACGCCAGGCGTCAACAGCATTTATTTCTAGTAGCCCTAATTAAGTCCAACACATTTCCCTCCACCCACATTCTTTTGTATCTTGTTGAATATCTATGTCATGCGTGCAAAGGTAGTCAAACAAATGAATGTTCCGCAATATGTTTATTTGTAGGGAAAATGAGAGGTAAGAGAAATTTGAACACTGCAAACTACAGGTAGTGACGTACACAAGCTCCCGTCTCCCTCCAATAAAAACTAACGACGGGGGATCACGTTAACTGAAGATTTAAATAACAATATGGTTGATTGACATTTCTCAGTACATGAGAAATAGGTTCGAGAGAGGATGAAAAATTTTTGAGTTAAAGAAGATGCCAAAATCACAAAAGAAAATCTATGTTTCATGACCTGAAGGAAAAACTAACCACATGATCATATATATTTAGGGGCATCCTAATGAAGGTATGCGAGTTTTTCGCACTGTTCAGAACCTTGCATTCTGACACTAACTTAAAAGCAGTGCTTCTCAAACTTTCAATATTTGCGACCCAATATTCAATCATAATTTTCATCGCACCCCCTTCATACATTAATAATGTAATGAACTTAATTATACGATACTTTGACGCTTAACCTACAATACGACTTTAAACTCTTGTGCCGCTGGCGTATATAAACATCTCGCTCAGCCGGTGCGTTAATTGTTTCGGACGTATACATTCCGAAGTACGATCTTTTATGTGAATTGATATCCATAAAATTATTCCGGAGGTTTCGGAATGCAATAAAATAATCTTGACAGTATTTGCGAAGTATTTACTTATTTCAAAGGAATTGCTTATTTTTATTCTTTTTCTACCCCCACCCCTAATACACCACATACGCTCGCCTATGTGTTAAACGATAGCATTGGGGAGCGAATCAGGTAATTTTTAATCGACATTTAAGAGAATAATTATAAACGGTACAATTTATCAAGATTTAGTGTTAATTTTTGCATATAATTTTATATTAGACAAGCCCATGGGGTCACTGGTAATTATTAAACTTGTTCTTAATTAAGTATTGTTAAATTAATTATCAAATACATTGCACAGTACCGATATATTTATAAGTGTATTATATCAGTGTAAATGTGTATTTTATTTTTTATTATGTCAAAATGTATTTTATTTGTTTTTTTCAGTACATTAATAATTTTTTAAAAATAACTTTTGTTTTCGACTTTTTAATAGAATCACGTCTTTCTCGTAAGTTTATTACGCTCCCTCAAGAGGGCGCGACCCACAGTTTGAGAAACACTGCTTTAAAGGGTTTATGTAATTCCCCCCCCCCCTCTTTAAGCACAGAAGTTCCATTTGAAAAAAAATTAAAAAAACTGAAAGAATAAAATTTGCTTAAACATGACTAATTGTAAATGGTAGGGGAAAAAAAACACCTATTTTCCCTAAACTGCTTTTTTCCCTCGAGATTAGCTGATCCGTATAGAAGCCAACTCCCTTATTTTAACTTAAAAAAGTTCCAAAAATTTTCGGCTTATGCATAGAAATATAAGGTATTTAATTTTTTTATGAATGAAATTTCTAGTATAATAATGTTATTTTTTATTCATAAATTTTAGTTACATTCACAGAAGGGATCTAATCTTTGATTTATACTCTTTAGCAAGACAGTTGCTTCTTCAATGAGTTTACAGTAGGAGCCAACTGCACAGGTTACGTGGATATACCTGAAGGTGATGAAGAAGTTTTAAAGCAGGCTGTTGCCAAAGTAGGACCTATTTCTGTTGCAATTAATGCCGATTCTCCAAACTTTCACAATTACGGGTAAGTTGCGTATCACGAATGTTCAGATTTTGTTAAGCCCAAATTGCGTAGATTCTCTTTGACTCATAAATGCCGTATGGATTAAATATTTCACATCGATACTTATATTTCTAGTTAATAATATTTTTGCTACTACACAGTTATAAATAAATTAATAAATTACCGTTGTTAAATTTGTCATTTCGCTTTTCAATGTTTTTCACATTTAGGAGTGTTCACAAGTTAATTCTGCTATGCAATGGATAGAAAAAACGCCCCAAAAGAGAAGCTTAATAAATCTAACAATGTATTTCTTGTGATTTCCTGAATATTTCATATAATTAAAAAATCAGACAAATAATGAGGAAAATCTGATCATTTATAAATAAACAAAAAATCATGTTACATGAAAAGAAGAAAATCTGGACATGAAAAGCGAAAACTCCGTAAGTCCAATTTGGACCCTCGCATGAAAAACGTAACAGGTTAAATACTGTTTTCTAGACGAGTTAAACCAAATTTTAAAGATAAGCTAACATTCCAGTACTTCCAATTTACACAGTACTATGAGAAACAAAAATCGAAATAATTCATAACACACAGGTAGCATTTCAAAATTTGCTATAATAACCTTAAAAAATTATATGCTGATACAATTAGTGATGAATTCATCTTAATTACTGGTGTAGCGCAATCTCACCAAGTATAGAGTGCTGATGAATATCTTGAGAATCAAAGTTTGGAGTTAATGCAGCGTTCTCAAGCTGTAGGGAGCCCCCCCCCGGGGGGGGGGCTCTGCGAAAGGGGCTGAGCACATTGAAAAGTCGTAAGCAAAAGATTATTTAAAAAAATTATTAATTTACTGAAAGTCAACAAACAAAATACATTCTGAGAAAATAAAAAAAAAAAAAAAAATTAACTCTGATATAATAAACTTATAAATGTATCAGTACTGCACATTGTACTTCATAATTAATTCAACAATACTATAAGAACAATTTTAATAATTACCAGTGACCCCATGGGCTTGTCATATATAAAATTATATACAAAAATTAATTATATAATCTAGATAATTTTTACGATTTATAATTAATCTCTCTTAACTGCCGATAAAAAGTTACGCGATTCACTTCTCAATGTCACCGTTTTCCACGTAGGCATGCGTATGTGATGTATTGGGGAGGGGGAGAAAAGGAATAAAAATATGCAAACCCTTTGATTCTTTGCAAACGCTATCAAGGTCCTTTTATTGCATTCCAAAACCTTCGGAATAATTTTATGGATAGAAATGCAAAAAAAAAAGAAAAAAAGTTGTATTTTGGAAATACGTATATATACGTCCGCGGCAATTAACATTTTGTTTGAGAGATTTTATATAGGCCGGTGACACTTAAAAAGTTTAAGTCGTATGTGACTTTAGCTTCAAAGAATAGTATTATGGAATTCAATACATTATTAATGTAAGGAAGGGGGGGGGCATGAAGAAAATTATAATTGAATATTGGGTCACAAATATTGAAGTTTTGAGAAGAATTGAGCCAATGGAATAGCTATCCCGATCTCTGGGACTCAGAATAGATAGAGAATCATTGGTTGGCACTCGTGGTTGTCTTAAGTCATTAAATGAGCTGGAAAACCAGTTGCTCTGTGTGTAAGCGCTACTTTCTATTCCTATATCTGACACCTTAATTGACAATATCGGAAGTTTACACGAGGAATCCAATACAGCTAAAGACAAGCTCATTTCTTTTAAAAACCTCTAGATTAAAAAAAATTTCCAAAAAACTCTTAATTTTTTTCATTAAATAGTAGACTATAGCAATAAAAAGCACTTTTTAATCTGTAAATCGTACTTATTTTTAACCTTACGCGGTACTTCATAAATAATCATAATCTTCATCGTAATGAAATTCTGTTTCAGGAGCGGCATCTACGATGAGCCAAACTGTGCAAATACTGTCTCCGCCCTCACTCACGCAGTTCTTGTCATTGGATATGGAACGGAAAACGGCACTGATTACTGGCTGGTGAAAAATAGGTAACTGAAGTGTAATCTCATAAGTAACAGAGCTTTTGAGAGCTTTTCTGTTTAAAGTTCTTAAACATTCACAAAAGTTCCTGAACATTATTGTAAATATTTGTTCATCTGATTTATATTCATGTTCATTGATACATTTCTATAGGTTTTTACTCATTACATATCGATGAAATACAGCTGTATAATATACAGGAGAGAGAACTGCCAATTTTTGCAATCAAATAATATTCGAAGAATATCACACACACACACAGTTGCATCATTAAAAATGCTATAATCCCAAAAGGAAATCTAATTGTAGAATATTGAATTTTATTTATTGCATATATATATATGCAGCCCAATTGAAGGAAGACATGATTTAGTTTGCAATTGTTTTGGGATGCAGAATTCAATTCATCAAGCTGCCGTATATGGCAGCAATCACATTTCGAATATGTCGAATAATCGAGTCGAAATAAGTTTGATGACGGATTCGAATACAATACTCCATGAAATTTCAAATCTAAGCCACATTTCACTTATCACAGCTGCTGACGTCTGCTGTCTGTTAGTCCTTCAACAACTGATGGCCAGTTGTTTTTAATTGGTGAAAGATTTGGAGAATGTACTAGCCAAGGCAGTAAATAGCCTCCGTATCGTAGAAGGTCGTAATAGCAAGGGTAACTTGCAGTCGCACATTATCTTGCTGAAACGTTATGTCATGGAGGCCTTACAAGCAAGTTACAGCTACGTAATTTAACTTTTTTGAAATATAACGATGACTTTCAAAGGCATCATCTATGATCACGTTGAGTACCTAATGACAACCAATACCAGTACACCAGTTTGGGACTGTATGACGAAGACGGACGAATACTAGTTAGAAAAGTTCATTCTCCGGGTGCCTTTACAAAGAAAACGTCCATCATCATACGTCCGAATCAGCAGAATCGGAATTAGCATGAAAAGACATAGTGACACCACTCCTTTATGTGTCCTTGATAGTCATACAATATATTATTTAAAATACATTGCTTTTGCTGTAAAGTCAAAGGAATCCGCAACAGTAGTCCTTGTGCTGATAATCCGTGGTGCTGCAGGCAATGCCCATATGCAAATTTGTCGTCCTGTAAGGGAGCCTCACTCAGGATACGTGTTGCATGATCTTGCATAGACAGTATGTCTGTCTTTTCTTGCCTTAGGTGGCTAGGGGCCACTGAGGTCTTGTATGAAATTTATGCAATAATCGTGAGCAGTAATATTGCCGAACGATAAATCGCTGTTTCATTTAAACATGATCCTGCCTCGACAAAGTTCTGATGCGTGTTGGTAGAAGATATTTCTTCTCGCATGAACCATAACGTTACATATGTACCGACAACATTCAAATGCCAATGCCGATTGAAAAGCCTTCTCTTACCATTTTTACACTTAATGTAACTTTTACCAGTATCGTTCAAATTCTTTAAAATTATAAATATTAGAATATTCCTATTTGTGAGAACTTCACTGCCAACTTGAGATATATTTCTTACTTTTTTATAATGTAGCAGTTTTATTGGTCAGCGGTGTATTTCTATAACATAAACCAAACATAAGAGTTTCTAAAAGGAAATTTATTGACTTATATATTTCATAAATTTCACACACACACATACACTGAGTAAAAAAAACAAAAATAAAATTGCCTCTTGTATATGATATATTTTTGTATTATGATATAATATATAATAAAAACTTCAAACTTTTTAATTTGTAAGGTAGTTTTTGATATTACAGGTACTTAAGCGGAATTTTTCTACTGTATCATTTTTTATTTATTTCAAAATATATTAAACATAAATGAGCTTTGTATTTCAGTGAATAAATTTAAAAAAATGAGAGAGAGAAATTTTTTTTATAATTAATAAAATTTAATCTATTTTTTACAATATCTATTGGAAATGATTTTGTTTTGTTTGTATTGAAAATAATTTCAAACCGTTTTTATATTCTAGTATGGATAAGAGAACTAATATTAAAGAGATAAACATATATATCTATAGTAATAATATTACTACTTCAATAAAACATTCCAATGATGTGGCACACAAATATTCATGAAGGGATACTTAATTGAGATGATTGAGTGAGTGAGTGAATGTATGTGGGATTATGGCACAAGAGCCGCGGATTCGGCTACACTGCGTCAAACATTCGTTAATAATTGAGATGATAGAATGTAATGATATATATTGGTTTATTCCGTATTTGTACGAAAGAAATTGGAATATCATGCTTTAAGCATTTTAAAATTTAAAAAAAAAATGTTATCAGAAAAGATTGATGATATTTCCTTACACAGTATAAAATATTTTAGCTGTGAAGTTAAAACTCCGCGGGTCAGAATTTTAAAAGTGAGGAAGAGAAGATTTTTAAAATTTGCAAATAAATTGCTTAATTTTTCTTTTATCAATTTATTTTATTTGATGTAGTAATATGGACTCACTTTTTAATTTTAGAAATATTGAATTTGTTCTTTCCAGATCAATTCTAATTTTTAAATAATTTCTTTGTATAAAATAACGTTTCTTCATTACTAGTTAAAACAAATTGTTCAAAGAATTAAAGATTCCATAAATTTCATATTTTAACTTTCACAATTTGCTTTTGGAGGGTATTAAGCCACCTATTTTTAAAATTTGAATGAGATCATATCACTTGTGAAATGATGCACACAGCTGATAAAATATTTTATTACATCAGACTAAATTAATTTTGTGTTTTGTTTATTTTTATTTTATTAGAATGCTTATAATTCTCTCTCTCTCTTCTCTCTTATAAATTATAAATGGAATACGCCATATTTAAAATTGTTATAGTTCTTCATTAGAATTAAATAAAATTTAGGGGACGCACGCACGCACGCACACACACACACACCATACGATTAAATTGACAAAAAACGTTAACAATCAAATCAAATTTTTTTAGCTTACATTATTCATTATGTATTTTTTTTAAAATTTCATAAAATGTGAAAATTCTGTGTTAAAAGAATCCAGAGTTATGATACACTTGTGGTAGTTGTTTTTCACATCTCCTATATCGGAAAATAAAAACTTTAAACACAGATTTATCCCAGAAGAAACAAGTGATATAAAAAAAAAAAAAATTAAAGTCAATTCCTACTTAGACAGAGAAAATTTTTATTTTAGTTACTTTTTATTAAATAGTTCACAGAATCACAATATTAAATGACAAAAAAGAAAGCAATTTTTCTTGCAATTTTTTTTTTCTATGTATGGTGCTGGACTATTTTTGTTTGTTTGTTACTATTTATTAATTAATCAAATTTAACTATTCTGATAAAATAGTATAGTAAATAAGAAATCACACATTTTTAGAAAGACAGAATCACACATTTTTAGGTCATCCCAGGTGGGATTCAAACACACGCTACAGAGACACAACGAACGATTTTCCATATATGCTGTTGGACTATTATTTTAGTTTGTTACAATTTATTCCCTTTTTAATTTGATGAATGAATTAAGATTTGAAAAAAAACTGTATTAACGTCAAGTGCCATCGACTACAAGTTAAAGTAACAAGATATATATATATCGTACATATATATGGATCCCTCATATATTTTCCCCTGCCTCAAAAAGAATCAGGTTCTTCATATAATCTATCAAAATATTGATAACGTCACTGTCATTGAAAGTTTCGTCTTCAATCAAGCGCGGGCTGTTGGCGCATTGAAGGAAAGCAACGTGCATTGTCGGGAGATTGTTTATAACAAATGAATAGAGCGTCTTGAAGTGTATATATGTACATTGTGTGTGTGTGTGTAGTGGCGTAACGTACATCCCCGACTCGCGGCGCATCGTAGGCAGTTTTCCCAATCTGGAGCACGGAAATTATTTTATGGCTTTAAAGTCTTCATAATTATATCTAATGATCAATAATCATAGTAATTAATGTAAATCGGGTATTATTTTCTGCATTTTACTAAGAGATAAGGTTATTAAGGTCTTAACTAATTTATGTCATGTTTGGATTTGATCAAGAATAAATGATTGCTAAGTGGAACTAGTTTTTCAGTAAGGATCTAAGGATATTAAGTGAAGCAGTAATTTGACACGTGGGAGAATATGTACAAGAAATAGAGTCTGGCAAGTTAAAAAAATTTAAGTTTAATAGATTAAACAAATACAATCAAACATAACATTGTACATATACAATAAAGGATAATGGGTGGTGTTTAAAAGGACTGGGCCCCATTTCAGCCTTTTTTTTTATTTATGTATTTAAAATTGTACTTTAGCCTTTCATATAATGTTTCTATTTAAGGGAATAGTACGAGATAAAATTTTGCGCATATTATTCACACAATTTTACAAATTTAATTTTTTAAAAGAAAATTGGAAATTTTTTAAATTTTACTCTTTTTGTGTTAATGAATTTTTTGACATAAAATTTTTGTAATATTTCTAAGGATGTTTTAAACACTTAAGGGACCAATTTTACAATACCTTAATTAGTTTTAAAGAAAAAAAAAATAAAATAAAATGATGATGACGATATATATATATATGTTAAAATTTAACCAAAAGCCTAGTATCTCTCACATTTAAATTTTTTTTAAAAAAGTATTCATTTTACAGCAAAATGGATCCCTAATTTTGTTACATACATTACATTTAATACATTTAAGATGCAGGGAAAAAATGGAAGTGATTG
>BMAV01006356.1:334600-345186 GCA_019973955.1 Trichonephila inaurata madagascariensis
GCTGTGACGTAAATAAAACAAATATTTAAATTCATTACTTTCACGCTACCATTAAATTTCTCAAACGTCACAAGCCTTAAATCCAGTTATGATGGGTTTTTTTCACTTTAATAATAAACAGTAGTATCAGGTTGTTGAAGATCAGAGGTAGCTTTGGCTAGTGCGTTTAATCACAATTGAATAAATTTAGTTATACCTTTTGCAAGTTGCTTCTAAAATATGTTTTGTATTAAAACATTTATTTATTCGTTTTGGAGACAAACGCAGTATTTTAGAAATTTACTACAAATCAATAAATGAATTTAAAGGAGAAGACCGTGCTACCTGATAACAAATTAAAGAATTGAAGCTATATTCTGAAAAGAGGAATTTTCAAACCGTGAAATAATTGAAAAATCATTAAGGGTCAACTTACTGCCCCTTCGTAGGGATAAGATTCCTCTGTGTCGATGCCTTTTTCGCTTTTAATGAACTCGAAGGCAGCATCCATAACGCCTCCATGACAACCGTTGTTTTCTGATGGAAACATGTAATAAATATAATTAATTTTTGTTCATTATTAATACTAGTGCACATTTTTTTGTAATAGTATACACTTAATTTTTTTCTCTAAATAGTCATTAAGAAATTAAATATGGCTACCTGTGTTGCAATCAATGAGATTCTGTTCACTCAGAGACACCAGTGTGCCTGTCTTCTTTTTATGCTGCCCTTCCAGGGATCCAGTGGTTGAAAAGGCCCAGCAACTGCCACAGGATTGCTAAAAACATTAAAAGAGATTAAACTACGGTGAAAATCTTTTTATCTGTACAAATACTATGTATTCTAAAAGTTTTTGAGTAACAACCTTAAAGTTTATTAAACTTTATAAAGAATGAATATAGTGTAAGGGTCTAAGTTTAGTATTTTAAAAGTTGTTATTAAATGCATAAGAAATGCATTTATATAATTAATACATTTACATTTTTGTACAGTTTGCTTACAAAAGAATGAAAATTTGCTAAGTGTTTCGTAAATTTTGAAAAAATAATATTTTTATGTGCTTTAAACTTAAAATTTTTAATTTTAATTTGCATATTTCAAGAAAACAATTTTCTTTCTTCTTTCTACATACATCTTTCAAATTATAATTTTTGTAGAACCGGGCTGTATATTTGATATAAATATTAAAGAATTTTATGCTTTAATACATGATTATGTAAAAAAGTAAATTAAAAACTAACTATTCCATAAATTTTAGCTACTAACCATTCTGTGCTTGAAATACCTGTAATTCACTAATCCTGTTGTGCCTGTCGTGCTGAATATTTTTTTAAAATGTGGAAATATTAAATAAATTGGAATTTTTACGATTTTTGTTAAGCTTTTATACAAAAACATTAGCCATTATGCAACTATTTTACTGTGTATTTCACGATGTAGTATGATTATATATTGTTTTTAAGGTAGTAATATCTAAATACTAGCATGGTGCATTCGATTGTATTCAAAAATATTCTTATATACCTCGCTTCTTCATTTAAGAATGACAAAACTTAAATTTCTAAAACAGAAGTAAAATTAACTTTTACATCCCCATAATCCTTTTTAGAAGTTTATTTTCGTAAGACTTGGTTTGTTGGATCTCTACTCAACAACAGAAACAAGCTTACCGAATTTCAAGCCTTCTGTTTTAATAATTCAGAAATTAGAAATGCTTTTATGTATAACACTCCAACAATCTTTCCCTTTATTTTCGCAAGACTTGTTCTTAGTGATCTCCACTCAAAGAAAAGAAAAACGCTACCAAATTTCAACGCTATTGGTTTAACAGTTCCGGAGATCTCCTTAAAGTGAGAGAGTTACTATTATCTTCTATATATATATATATATATATATATATAAAGGTACATCTAAAAAATTAGTCACTCAAGAAAGGTCCCTTTTTGCAATAAGAGAAAAAGAGATAAAAAGAAATATGTTCGATTATACAATGAAAAGGATTTTTATTTATTTATTTTTGATGCACAACACTATATTTTGTGCAATATCATATTTTTTTTTAAATTTTTTCTATAAATTTCAAATTCCTTTAAGTTTTATTTTCTATCTTATTAATACTCTTCTATCAAAATAGAAAATTTACATATATATATATATATATAGAAGTTTTGAGTACAAATCCATGTATTTTTCAATTCCTACTATTAGTGCACGATCTCCCTGTATATATATTTTGTTCAAATTTTCAATTGTTAATAAAATACATTTTAAAGCACTCAATTTTGAGTTGAAATTTTATATACACGATTATTTTGGATGACAATTCGGTAATTTAATAATTAATTAATTAAATACAATTGCCGCTTAATATTAAGATTCTGTCATAGGTATATGCATATTTATATTTATTGTAATTATTTAATAAAAAGTAAATAAAATAAAATGTTTCTTTGTTGACCTCAGTTGGAATTGACTTAAAATTTTTTTTCATATTACTTGTTTGGATAAAGAGTTAAATTTCATAACAATAACCATATCAAACCATCACTTCGAAGAAAAACGGACTATTTTTATACTCCTTTATTGGAATGATACTCTCTAGCACAATAAAAAATCAACCGTCACAAAATATTTTTTTAAAAATAAAAAATCGTATTTGGAAAGAAACGCACTTGATCTTTCACAGGCGTGACAAGTCCATCGTGTCTCCAGTCCACTTGTTCTGGAATGTCGACGTTGGAGAGGGGAATCCAGGTGGTTGCATTTCTTTGGAGGCAACTCTTCCTGGCCTTGAAACCGTTCAGGGTCTGCATGTACTCGTCATGAGTCTGCATTAAAACATCAATCATTATAATAACAAGTTTTCCAGAACAAACAGCCGAGTATAAGACGATCAGAACAAAACAGTTTATTTGAATATGCTAATAAATATGTATGTCACACATAGTTGAGCCATCCTCACCAAGTCCGAGTACTTGTTGAGCCCCCTTCTGAAGGAATGGAGTCCAGCATCAGCTCTGAGGTTGTGATGGACAATAGAAGTCACTCGTTCCTCCCACACAAGACGTCTTCTGGCTTCTTCAGCGCTCGAGTAGGTTTTACTGTAGACGTTCTATACAGGAGATAAGAGGCCACAACCCGAATTAGAATTATCTTTTCAACAAAGCATTTAAGTGTAAAATAGGCTTAAATTTTTATTAGAACTGTGTTTCAGTTTATACCGCTAATATATGCTAACTACAATAATGATTTGAACTTATAACGTTAGTTGAAAATATCAGACCATTTAACAGATATATTCGATAATTAAGATAACTTTCCCAGTAATAAATGTATAGGGCTGGATATGTGCACTGTCACCTCGCCCTTCTCCTGTTACATCGAGTCGAGCAATCCACTCTGACGTCACTCCTTACCAATAGTACCCGATGAGGCAATGCGTGGGAAATTACTCATACGGACGCCTAGAGACGCTGAACACCAGACGTAGGAGAAAGACGTTCTCTTTTGCTATGTATCATATCATTACAAGAAAATCATTTTTTATACCAGCCAAAGGTTGTTGTCTTTCCCTCGTAAATATTATGTGTTTGAATGTTTTTACACTCCGATTGGTAGAAAATTACTTTTCGTAAAGGTAAGGCCGGTTTCCCTCGAGGCAGCTTTGTGATAGTCATATCGTTTATATATATGTGTGTGAAAATAGAATAATAAAACAAATTAATAAGAGGCAAAATTGTACTTCCTACAAGGCTAAAAAAGAAAGAAATTGGATTTTAAGAAGCGTATAAAGGGAATAATTGGTACAAAAGAATATCGTACTAAAATTGGATAAAAACGACAAAACATGTAACAGAAGTGTAGAGCTATTAAAATTGAAGATACCAAAAGAATCTTTGGATTAAATGGAGACCTATTATGATTTCTAAAGCTGTCGCTGAAATTGACCATCAATTTAGAGTTACGCAATTCTTTATGGATCTACTTTCCCCGTACAGCAGAAATTTTCGACGTAATAAAAAAAAAACAGAACCATGTTGAAGAATTAGGTCTATATCTATCACACTTAGATGGAACACAAGACATTAAAATAAAAGGAAATTATGAATAGGGAATATAGAAGAGTTTTTCTCATATAGAAATGAATATTAAGAAAAACCAAGATAAAAACTTTCATGCAAATATGCTAACCATTAAGATATATATATGTCACTACATTTTCTAGCGTAAAAGGGGGAGAGTATTTCTTTCACACACACGCACACAAAGTTGACTGAAAAAGGAGTACCGCACTCATCGGTATAATGATTAAATCTGAAGAAGCAATCAAGAGCTTTATTTTCAATACACAAATATATACGTGTAAAGAACGTAGCTTCCACAATATACTTTCAGTTGAATCATTCAGTAAAGAGAAGAATGTGGTTTTTCGAAAGCTTTTAAGGATGAAATATTCAGAGAGAAATAATATTTTCGCAGATTATCAGAATTAGAATATATTTTTAATTTAAACTCAATCAATCGACCAACGCGATTATTTAAAAAATAATTTCATCTTTTTATTGGGTTTTTAGAGAGATATGCTTTGCTATAAGAATCAGTTGCGAGACACAATTCACTTCATTTTGAAATCTCTTTTCGCATACAATTCGGGAAAGGAATGCAACCTCTCTGCAACAAAATGGAAATAATTGAGCAAAAGAAATTTCTAAAATAATAACGAAATAAATGTAAGATGGGACCTCAAATACGATTTAACTCTCAAATTCCTATTAAGGGCGTGATATTTATGGAAAAAAAATTAAAAAAACTCACTTTAAAGTGTCCCCAGTGTTCATCCAATTCAGAAGTGAAGGGAAGAGAGTAACTCGCAGCTGCGGCGAATAGACAAAAAATAAGTATTAACTGCATGATTCTGGGAAGCTGAAATTAAATAAATTAAAAAAAGTTACTATTATACACACAGTGGCATTTAAATAATTTTCAAAAATGTTTTGATGCATAAATGTGTTTATAAATATTATTTACTCATTTTCGGAATTAATGAATTTCTTTTACATAACATTGGGTTCCAATTATTTAAAATTTCAATTTATAGTGCGTTTATAATTTTCAATTATACGATGCAATTAAATTGCTAAAGTTTTTTTTATGAAAGTATATAATGTCTTATTTAAAAAATAAGAAAGCTTATATTTTCACTATAGAAGTGGCTTGTAATATACAAGGCTTGTCAAAACTCAACTTCAATCGAGCTTGGGGAGAAAGGAGAAACCATATCAGTTCTAGGAGAAAAAAAATCCCACAATCAAAGTTCTATTTTCTATCAGTATAATTCTATAATAAAAAGATTCAAATAAGCTGCAAAGTTTTTTAATGAAAATAAATAAAGCCTTATTTTTTTTAAAAACGGGGAAGTTTATACAAACAATATAAAACTGACTTGTTATATATATTTATATAAAAAATAATTTTTTATTGTTATTGCTTCGTAAATGCAGCAATTATTTAAGATTAAAAAGTATATATGATCTGAATTGTAAGTCATTCTTTTTTTCTGTAATTTGTAATTGTAAGGTATGTAAAATAATCCATTTAATCCATTTTTTTTATCATAATAATATGAATATCAAAAGAGGTATTTATTCCATTATCAAAAACTTGCTAAAATTTTTTAAGTATCTCCAATGAACAAATATAAATTAAATCTCAAAAGTCATGTTGAATATGCTAATTCATATTGTGTAACAAGTATTTAGCAGAAAGTTTGATAATTTTAAACTTGTAAACGACATTACTAATTTACTTTAGAATTCAAATATTGATTTTTTTTGATAAACTGATGAATCACTTTTTTTTCAAAATTTTTGCAAAATTTGCTGAAGTTCGTCGACATTTATTGATATTTATAGTTTAAATATATGAAATCATAACTTTTTTAGTCATAAATTTGCATTAAAATTAGGAGATATCTTTTTCTCATAATAATAATTATAATAAAAGAGGGTTTTTTCCCCTTAATAAAAATATTTTTATCAATACGTTTTCTACTAAATATTTTTTTAAAATCATTCTCGTCGTAATTATTAAATAAATAACAGCTTATGAAATAAGACCTGATAAAGTAATTTAACTGAAAGCATAATTTTAAGGAATAAAATTATAATAATTTTCTTTAGTCACATTTTGTTATTGAAAGCACGCTAAATAGGAAAGACAAAATATACATGGTCATTGGCACGAAGTATAAATTAATAAAAATAAAAACATTAAAAAAGTAATTTCATAAGACAAAGAATCAAGTAGAAAGTGTTCCTCAGCAATATTTATTTAATAACTGAAATATGAAAAAAAAAATTAATGCATGAATTAAACAAACGCAATGAAATACTAAAAAAATGAACTTACAAGTTCTTTTAAGTAATTGAACTCACAGATGTGCGCAAATTGGAGATCCAAGCCACAGAACACCTTAGTACCTTAGAGGTACCTTAATCGAAAGTAATGTGCTTTTTATAATAAATGAGAAATTCACGCGATATCCAAATATGAATGACTCGGTCACACGTTTGAATGATAATTCGGTCATACATCAGGTGGTAATTTCAATCTTGATAACAACACGAGTGTATTTTATCAATTGTAAAGCAGAAATACGAGGATGACAATGAGTGTGAAAGTGTTAAGAATAGATAATATTCATTTTTAATGGGAATATATTCTATTCACTTTCTTTATCAATGAAGCATTTACAAGATGATGTATCATATATGAAATACTTTGAGTATCAATTCGATGTCATATGATCTTAGGGTTCGATGATATTCTATTTAATTTTTCATAATACAGAAATCTTATCTTTTTTTTAGCAAAAGGGAAACTAAGTATAGATCTTGAAAAAATATTTTTAAAGTTTTTTATACTCTTCTATTAAAGTTAAATATTAATTTCTTCTATTTAACAAAAGAAAAAAAAGCTGTTTACTTCAAAAGAAATATATTTATTAATAAAATTGTTTTTCAAAGAAGAAATTTCGAATTTCGTCATCAAGACAAGTACGAGTAATTTTTCTTTACTGGCAGCAAATTAACTTGTAATAATAAAGCCTTTTAAGTAAAACAATACACACACACACACATATATATATATACATATTCATAGAATTTAATTAATTTTTTTCACCTTAATGAAGTTTTTGTGTGTACATTTAAACAACATTTTTAAACTGTTTTTATTTATTTTTTATAATGTTTTCTGATATATTAATATTAAGTAAGAAAAAATCTCTTTATGCACAGAAGAGAAATAATAAATTAAATATTTCTTTTCTCTTAAATTGTATTAGAATTGATCCTTGGACATCTTTTAAGTTTATTTCTGTAGTAAATACTTTCTTACCCTTAAAAATATCCTCAAACCCGCTTTTGTAAGTTAATTTTTTATTGACTCGTTTCTTTTGCCTCCTGTGTATATTTTAATGAAAACAAAAGAATTCGTTCTATTACATTTTATAGTTTACTTTTAGCAAAATGGTTTAGATATGAAGGATGCCGAATATTTCTTAAACCTCCAAGGTATTATTCTCCCTTAAGCAACACTATTTGTGATTTATTTCCATCAAGATATAAATTACAAATCTTTTTATGAATTATAGTTCAGATTAAATTACAGAGTAATACATATTTTTTTCTTCTCTTAAATACATAACAAATAAATATTTGTACAAAAAAATATATTTATTAAACATATTGATTTTATAGAGTGGTAAAAAAGCGTGTGAAAAAGTTTATTGTTATCTCGTTTTTATTCACAGCCCGAGCTTCCGGCTAATAAATTGTAACTCATTAACTTGATAGATACATTAAGTAAAGTAAAATACGAAATATTTAATACTTTCTGATTGCAAATAATAAAAGGTAAATGAATTTAAAAACTATGGCTGCCATGATTTTATTCCTGCATATAAAACACACAAACTTCTTTTTACTCCCTGGAGACGCATACGAATGATTTAATATCTCTATGAAGAGTATTTGTTTTACTTTTGTGTTTTTATTCTAAATATTTTATCTAAATAATTCATTTTACCGTTCTAAACTCTAAAGAGCTGTTAATTTTTTACTTTTCCTTCATTATTTGCTGAAATTATGTTGCTATGTTTATTTTCATGTTTCCCTCAAGTCGTCATTTATAAAATTGATCTTTATTTTTTTTCAAACTATCTCACATGTTTAAAAACATTCTACCGAATCGTGGTCGGGGAGTACAAATTCTTTTGAATGAAACTGATAAATTAAAATACTTAATTCTTTGTTTTATAAATTGCAGTATGGTTATAAATAGTACTAAAGACATGCTTAAAAAAGTCATTTATACTATTGTGTTTGACTGCAAGGGGCAATAAAAGGAAATATGACATTGTATATGCTTTCAAAATCTTTGTAATTATAGTTTATAAAACTTTTATTAAACGCAAAAAACCCAGATTTGGATTGGGAATCTTTACCTTAAGGTATCCGACTACGTTCGGAACCATGATTTTGCAAAAGCGTATAAATGGATAATATTTATGATATTTAGTGTCACTTAGTTTAGAAAATGTATATAAAATTGTTTTAAGAATAGTATTACAATAAAAAATTATTTAAGTACAATATTTTGACAAAAAATGAACATAGAATGACCCATTTTCAAAATGTTCTCCTTTTGTGAAAAAAGCTTCTATTTTAATAATATTTTGCCTGTATATAGCTCAGACCTCTCTACAGAGGCTCAACTAGAATTTTTGACATATATAACTTAGAAGAGGGTTTATCCATATTTTACGACAACAGAGGGAAGAAATTTTAAGAAAAAAACGCCGATATTATTTCAATGGGTTGTAACTGAAAATAATGTGAACTTTTCAAAACTCATAGTTGAGCCTCTGTACAGAGGTCTGAGCTATATACAGGCAAAATATTATTATAATAGAAGCATTTTTCACAAAAGGAAAACATTTTGAATAAAGGTTATTTTAAGTTAATTTTTTTGCCGAAATATTGTATTTAAATAATTTTTTTTGTTAAAATGTCCTTAAAACAATTTTGTACATGTATTCTAATCTAAGTGAGACTAAGTATCATGAAAATTATCCGTTTATGCGCTTTTTAAAATCACGGTTCCGAACGTAGTCGGATACCTGAATTGCCCTTACCTTAATATTGCCCCATATGACTATCAACTGTTCAGATTGATGCAAAACTTGCTTGATGGAAATGAATATACAAATTATTAGAGTGTCCAAATGGCAGTATAAGAATACTTTACCTCCAAAACAGAGGTCTTCTGTTCCAGGAATTAGATAAGCTGCCAGAACGCTGGCAGACAGTTGTAACTAACTAAGAATATTATAGTTTACATTAAACTTTATATAAGATATGAGAAAAAAAAAGTTTTTTTTTAGATAAAAAACAACAGAACTTTCCTTTACACTCAACAACTAGAGATTTGTATTAGAGAATTAAAATGGTAATTAAAACCACTCCAATCAAAATAGAGTTTTATATATTATATATTATATATATATATTCTTTTCTAGATTTTTTCGTAGTTATTATAAGAAAGAACTTCTGTATTTATAGTTCAATGGACGATATTCAGTACTTTTACACATTCGTAAATTATAAATTCATATAATTATAAAAATAATAAAAATATTTCACAAAATGACTTTGTTGTAATGATTGTTTTGATATTAAATATGTCACTAAGAATTAAAATATTTTCAAGCATAATTTTTATGGATTTATGTATGTCTGAGTGCTGTTACGTATTATGCATTATACCACGATTTTTATTGGTGTTCGAATTTATTGATTTTGAAGTGAATAAACGTTTTGGAGATGCGCTTTCAGAATTTCGATAATTTTTTTAAAAAAATAATCGGAGTGATAGGAAATCTAATGCTATAAAATATGTTCAATTAATTTAAAACGTAAAAGTAAAATTAAGGAATATGCATTTTGAAGCAATGCAATTTTTACAGAAGAATTTATTCGATATTTTTCCCAGTTAAATCTGCATTTATAATAATTTTTTCATCAAATATTTTTAGAATATATACACTGCTGGCCACCGTAAATGCAACACCCTGAAGGAAGCATGCAAATAACATGAAATTTACAACATGCATTAGCGGAGGTAAGATATGTTAATGATTAGAATTTCAGCGCAGACACACATCACGCGCGCCTGTGGCGCCACTTCAAAGCGCTATTTAAGGCTTGGAGATTTCGACGATTTCAAGTTCGGCAATTGTGTTTTTCTTGTGGTTTTTACAAAAAACGACCAGTTATGTCTCGTAGAAAACAGCGATCAGCTTTTGATCAAGTATCCGAATTCGACAGAGGAAGGATAGTGGCCTACCGAGATTGTGGATTATCTTTCAGGGAAATCGGTAGTCGTGTTGGACGAAACCAAAAAGTTGTAATGCGGATATGTGACCGTTGGATGCAGGACGGTACGACGGACCGACGTGGTCGATCGCATCCACCTCAGTGCACCACTTCACGTGAGGATAGGCAAATTGTGCGCATGGCAGTGACGGATCGCTCAGTCACATC
>BMAV01006356.1:346664-363964 GCA_019973955.1 Trichonephila inaurata madagascariensis
AATTCTCCCCCTCATCAAAGATGTATTGTCTGGTTAATTAAGAATAAGAAATATTACTAATGAAAAAATAATTCTGTTCTTGTGAGAAATTAAAACAATTTTTTCTTGTCTTTGCAAATAATTACTCCACACCAATATTTAGACTCTCTCTAATACAGTTTAAAGAAATCTAAAAATTTTTTTCAAAACTCTTTTTAATTGGATTTAATTTTATGAATACTTTTATTTAATAAAGAAAGCGACGGAAGAAGTGCCACACTCTTTTAAAAGAATATTTTTATTATAAATTACAATAGATAAACATTTACAATAAATCCGGGGTGGGCATTAAGTCGATAGCGATCGACCGGTGGACCCCCAAGACATTTTGGGGTGATCGCCTTCACTAAGACCTAATAATCATTCCATCATACGAAGGTCTAGAAAAACCGTATTTATTCGAAATCTAAGCTGCCATTAATTCTAACTAGCGTTCCAAATTTTCAACACGATTTTTTGTAAATTGAAAAATAGTCTAAAATGGTTTATCGATATCCAATGTTGGGAAATTAATATGAATCTAGAAGGAAAACTAATAAGAAGTGAATAATTACTCATTTTATCAGTATTGTAAACTTTTAAATACATGCATTAAAGCTGTGAATGCTCTAAATACCCCATCCAACAATTTTGTTTCCCTTCGATTCTAAGCTATGCACAATTTTCAGTTGGATTAACATTGGGGTAAAAGTGCGGCTTAGATTCAAGTACATACGGTATTTTAAAAAATACGGAGGAGGTTATTTTACGAAGAAAAGCGTAAAATGTTTGTGGTTCCAAGATAAAGTTCGTAAAATAGAGAAATTAGTAAAATAGAGTTTCGTAAAATGGAGGTCCGAATGCCTTGTATACTTTCTTTTAGCTCACTACACTACTGGTGGACTCTGCAACACTTTGAAAAAAATTAGAAGTAGCCCGTACCCTGGAAAAGGGAGTCTGCCCACTCCTGCTTTAAATCCTAAATAAAATAACAGTTTAAGAAAATAATTTTTTTCTTTCATCGATAATTAATGGCTCTTTCAAGCAAGTGTTCATTATGAATTTAACAATGTGCTGACATTTTCCAACTATCATGGTAGGCTGAAAACTTCTTTTTCTAATTCTCATAGTAAAATAAAACCATTAATATGCTTTAATAAAAAACTTTTATTAAAATATCTAATAAATATTCTCTTGATATGTACTTAACAAATATACGTATTACATAATAAGTGAACATAACTAGATTAGAGTGTATTTATGTTCATGTGAGTCACGCATAAATAAATGGCTTGGTAAATTTTTTGAATGCTAAAGGTATTTAACTAAAAGGTACGTGGCTCCTGTGGCAGTTCCACACTGGTTGTTTTTGTTCGTCGACATCTTGCGTTACCATTTACTCCGACTGATTCGCCCTAACTGAAAAGAATAAATGAATACAATTATTAGAAAAATCATTATATATTGGAATCAAAATGTTTTGAATATGGCGTTGTTCCCCTTATATAAATGCTCCTTATGCTATAATACAAGCATAATTTAATAATAATTTTGTGGACTATTATAGCAATGAGTTAAAGGAATAATATTTTAAAAAGATAACAATTTTACTCATTTTTCAAAATGGAATGTTTTGAGAGACTTCTTCCTTTGTGTAGATTCCTTCCTTCCTTCTTCCTAAAATTTTTCTATTAGAATTTTTTAATTTCTAATACATTTGGCAGTATAGAGATAAGAAATTAAAATACTTTAATTATGTGCAATATGTAGAACACACTATACAAAAATGTACAGTAAAAAGGCTGAACAAAAAAAAATTAAACAGAAAGAAAAAAAAGGACAAGAATAATATATAAAATATTAAAATATATGTATAAAACAGGGGTCGGCAATCTTTCAGCTATGGCGTGCCAAACCAATCTACGCTATGATTTAGCATGCCACTCAATAGGTTAATTTTGAAACAATTCGATTCCCTCGATATTACATGTAGAGTTAAAGAATAGAGGTCAGTAATATAGATTTACAGTTTTGATATATACTAATTTTGCATCATTTAAAGATACTTCTGTACATAAAAACAAAAAGTATAAAATATAACGATGTCTTCAACAAAAAAAACCCTAAAATTTTACATATATTACGTATTTTTAAACATATTTATATATTAAAATAAGAAATAGACAACATAAAAAAGAAGTGTTTCCCTTCATTATTAGTTAATTAAAAAGATAAATAAAAATTTTAATGTAAGCCTAGTGCTTGCAGCAATCTACTTTCCTGTCGAAAAATCAGGAGTATAGTTTTATATTTTCAATTTGATATGATTTTGTGTATTTCAATTGTTAAACAATTTCTTTGCTGAATCTAAATGTTTATGTGAAAAAAGATTTTTTTACTTAGATATATAGAACCAAAAGCTGAAAGCAGAATACATGCAATTTTCTCACTTCTAACAAATAAATCTCTCCAGAAACGACAGTTAATAATTTACAAAATAGGCGTAAATTTATATTTAGAGTTACCTTTCAGATTTTTTTAATTCCGTGAAGGTCCATAATTCTGAAGATGTCTGTCAAATAAGGTCCATTACAAATTTATCAACACATTTACTCAAAAAACGACAAATTCGTAAAATAGTGCAGAATGTGCCACTGAGAATTGTACAGCGAGCCATAGGTTGCCGACGTCTGGTATAAAACATAAATAATACAAGAATAAGTCCGCATTCTTTTTACGTCTCTAGCCTTCCAGTACCTTGAAAAAAATACTGTTATGACAGAGCACTGAACAGAAGGGGATACCCCCAGCGTTCATCACCGCACCATTGCAACAAAGGGGGCAGGCAGGACAATCAGCTATTCGGAATCTGAGAAGGTATGCTTATGCATAGTAGCTAGGCGAAAGGTAGCTACGGAGCTACTTCTAGGGTAGTTTGAGAGGCTATCCATGTCAATCTCCCAGAGTTTATATCTTGCTTTTTCAGTCGGGACAGTTGCTTGGGCTTGAAGGTCCTACAGATTTGCAACCTCCATCTATGATGATGTATTTGGAAATAATCTAAAAAAGGATAAAGAAATCGATTCGATCAGTTTTTACACTTTGCAGTCTTCAATGATAGCGGTAGGGTCTCTAAGAATTTAATTGATGATCCTAATGAGAGATGTGAAACTGATTAGAGATATAGTATTTTCAATATCTTAGAACATAAAACACTTTTTTTTTACAATTTTTTTTCGATGTGTTCTCCTTTTCTAAACTTTTCAAAAAGGAATAATTTCTATTAAAAAGAATCTAAGTCACAGAGTATAAATATACTTTATTATAATCTCAGAGTAAATGATTTTTGAGAGAAAGATTTGCTTTGAAGTGACTTGTTAAATCTATAAATCCATAAATAACCGAATCATAAATTAATTGAAGGATAATGCCTGACACGTACATTTTTGGTACAATTTTTCAAGCAATTTTTCGTCCTACTGAGGGGTAAGGGTTGCCGTAAACAAAACGACATGCTCTGACGTCAGCCGCGCTCTATATCCACATTGAAAAATTACTCGCCGATTTTCTGCTTCGGAAAACGAACATCCAAAATTATTTCTTTTATTTCACTTGCGCTTTTGTTGATGGGCGTAAACAGAAATGGAGCCTAATCCTGTTTAAAATATTATACGCTGTTAAAATATTATACGCTGTTAAAATATTATACGGCATGTCTGATGTGTTAGACGAAACCGAAGCCGCCATCTTGTTTATGACGTGGATCGTCGAAGAACCCCATTGGCTAGAATTTCAAGCAATTTTTGTTTGGAATAATTTTTTGAGCTCACTAGCAAAAAGTTGTCGAAAGCCGTTGCTATAGCAACTGAGTAAAAATTGCACGAATTGGACGAAAAATTGCTTGAAACGTGTACGTTTAATACAGCCTTTACACAGTGAAATGAACTCACGAGATTTTGAAAGGTAATGTGTCAGTTGACATGTATCGGGATTATCTTTATTTAAATCAGATATGGTCGCCAACACACGTGACAAATTTATCATTGTTTTAGGAGTAAAAATATGGTAATGAGTGGAAACATTTAAGAGTAGATTATAACTTATCGGCTGTGATTGATATCCTGTGAATCGATATGAATATCGATATCGTTTATCCAATATTCTACAGAAATCAGTTTTTGTCTTCTAAACTTTTTAGTTATTGTTCTAAGAAATATACGTAATAAAGTAATAAGGCGTACTTCTTAATTTAATAAGATATAAGACCCTGCGAATTTATAGAATGAATAAGATGTGTAATATATTTTAACAAAGCTATGTTCAATGTATTAAGAAACGGCACTCTTCTTTTCCTATTTGTATAAAAATAATCAAAAACGAGCAGCATTATTTTTACTCCATAAAAGTTATCTTGTTGAAAAATGAAGAAATGGGCTTAGCTAAATGCAAATTTATAGAATGGGCAGAGAAGTGCATTATGAAAAATATCAGCTTGCGCATCATGGAACCATATTTAAAAAAGAAATAATTTAAGGTATCCGACTACGTTTGGAACCGTGATTTTGTAAAAGCTTATAATTGGATACTATGTATGATATTTTGTATCACTTAGATTAGAAAATGTATATAAAATTGTTTTAAGAATAGTATTACAATAAAAAATTATTTAAGTACAATATTTTGACAAAAAATGAACATAAAATGACCCATTTTCCAAACATTCTCCTTTTGTGAAAAATGCTTCTATTATAATATTTTGCCTGTATATAGCTCAGTCCTTTCTACAGAGGATCAACTAGAATTTTTGAAACATATAACTTAGAAGTGGGTTTATCCATATTTTACGACAACAGAGGGGAGTAATTTTAAGAAAAAAACGCCGATAATTATTTCAATGGGTTGTAACTCTGAAAATAATGTGAATTTTTCAAAAATCCTTGTTCAGACTCTCTGGAGAAGTGTTTACTTTATTTAAGCGAGAAATATTATTATTTTAGAAGTATTTTTTGTAAAAGGAGAACATTTTGAAAAAGATTATTCTAAGTTAATTTTTTACCAAAATATTGTATTTAAATATTTTGTTTTGTCAAAATGTCCTTAAAACATTTTTATACATTTATTCTAATCTAAATGACACTAAATATCATGAAAATTATCCATTTATGCGCTTTTTTAAAATCACGACTCCGAACTTAGTCGGATACCTTAAAAGACCTCAAAATTTTTATCATTTATCTTAGTATCTGGCTGCGGTATAGATTGGCGATTATAGTTTCGTACTCGAGGTCAGCTCTTCATGAATTCGAGCTTTAGTACCAATGAATACCCACCGTGATGCACATTAATACTTTCGAGGCTCAATGTGGTAGTTTGGGGAAGGTTCTGTCTTAGTTACTAGACCGTGGCTTAAAATTCCGAGGTTCTTTGCTAAGCCCTGGTGTAGTCTTATAGCGAGAAGTTAATGAACACTCGCTCATATATAGTATATATACAGGGTGTCCAGCCTTAATGTGACCCAATAGCTAATTCTCGAACCGTTCGATTTAGATATGCACTTCCAATTTGAGAAATGTTTTAAAAAAGGTAAAGAATGTTTTTACGTGATTTTTGAACAAAAAACCCATTTACAAAAAAATTACAAGAATTAATTTTTTATACGGTCCCCAGGTCCTATCACTTGTGTATTTAGGAAAAGATGCAGTACACAAAAGCAAAATAAACACAAAATGTTTTATTTTATTACGATAAAAACTGACCAAGTTATGCCTACATAAAGTTGAAGCATCTGAATTGTTCAGAAAAGGTGGTTGTATATAAATTTAGAGAACAGTGTAATTCACTATCTACAGAAAAAGCAAAAGAAAAACATCATAGTAATATTAAAACATCGTAGTAAACATCATAGATTGACAATTTGTATTGCTGTATGGCAAACAATAAAAGTTAAATTAAAGAAATAGAATTTGTACCGAAAGGATTAAAACAGTTTGTTTAAACAAATAGCAGCAAAAGAATACAGGATTTGTCGTTCAAATTATAGCATAATGTGGAATGATTAGCCAATCATGAAACAGAGGCTTTATTATATCAGAATGACCAAATGAGCTTAAATAATGTTCAAAATGACTGCCTTCCGCAGAAATGCAGTACCGAACACGCGTCAGAAACTCCACCTGTAGCTTTTGCAACATAGTTGGTGTCACAGACCTGCATGCCATGCTTATTCGATTGAGTAAATTGGATTTACTCGTGAATTCCCGTTCGTACACTTTGCTTTTTAGGAAGCCACAGAGAAAGAAATCCAGAGGACTTAGGTCGGATGATCTTGGGGGCTAATCCTCTTGACCTCCGTAGCCGATTATTCGAGTGTCAAATGTCTGCGCCAAAAATGTGCATGGTTGCGTAGATTTGTGTGCGGGTGCGCCATCATGCTGGTACCACATGCGTGACAAATCCCGTAAGGAAACTACATCTTCTAAAAAATCGGCTAACGGTCCAGATAAAATTTCCGTGTATGATTCTGATGTTAAGGTCCATCGAAATACATTGGCCCAATTAAAGGGTTCTTCCATATTCCGTACTACACATTCACCGACCAACGCACTTGGTGGCGATTCGGTAGTATTAGATGTGGCTATTCGATGGACCAATAATGCGTATTCAGTGTGTTAATAGTGTCTTGCCTCAAAAACTGGCATTCATCCGACCATAAAACTTCATTCAAAAAATCTAGATTTTTATCCAGTGTGTTTAACACGAAACTGCAAAAATCAAAGCGACGCTCCTGGTCTCTGGGCATTAGTTCCTGCGTCAGGACTGGACGATAAGGATATGCACCGTACGTCTGTAATATGTTCTACATCGTCTATTTTGAGTAGGAACAAGCCTTGCTAATATCCCGGACACGACTTTCAGGATGAGCCAGGGCATATCCTAGAACATCCTCAGCGGGTATCTGCAAGCTTGAAGGTGTGGCACGAGACAAGGGAATACGTCTATGACAACTCCCAGTTTTATACCAGCGTTTGAACATCACGGGCAATTGTACAGTAAGATGAATGTCTTCGACTGGGAAATTTAATGGCATAAAATCTTTCCACCTCTCTCTTATTTCGATTATACTGCCCATACAACAGTACCATTTCGCAGTATTCTTCATTTGTATACATCTCATTCTCTCGTACTAGAATTTGTAATATTAGAATACGACTGTATGCAATTTCGAGTGACTACACAACAGATTTTTAACGTTCGTCATGATGTTTCGTCCAAAAACGTTTTATTTTGTCTATGTTTTACACGTACACAGAATAAATTTTATTTCTTAAGTACTCAATTATTGTATTATTAACGTAATGTATGTATTTTTAAATTTAAAAACGATTTACATAAGAGTGACGTGTAAGAGTGAAAGTTTCTGGCAGAGTTCCAATTAATTTTACTTTGGAGTCGGCCCCTTACTAACTTCTTGAAAATGGCCGAGAAAATGGATGAAATGTATGATTTTCAAAGTTCCATAACTCAGCCACAGTTTCTATCGTAATAAAATGAAACTTATTGTGTTTACTTTGTTTTTGTGTACTGCATCTTTTCCTAAATATAAGTGATAAGACCTGGAAACCGTATAAAAATTTAATTTTTGTAATTTTTTTCTTAATGGGTCTTTTGGTTCGAAAGGCACGTAAAAACATTCTTTACCTTTTTTAAAACATTTTTCAAATTGGAATTGCATATTTAAACCGAACGTTTCGGGAATTAGCTATTGGGTCACATTAAGGCTGGACACCCTGTTTCACAAAAGTATTGTATTTATCGACAATATGTGTTTTATATTAAAACTAATTGTAAATGAATTTCGAAAAATATCTGCATATAATGAATTATTTCGAAATGGTTTATAATGTTTACATTACAAATAATTAATTATTATATTTTAGTAAAAACAATTATATTTAAATAATTTAAAAACTCAGACAACATTTTTTTAAAAGCTATTTTTCAAGTAGTTTTTATTTCTTTTTTGTTTTGAAATTTATATTTGGTATCTATACTTAACCTTCTCCATTTAGTGGAAAAGATATAGTGTAATCCATAATAATAATAATCTATACAAATAGTTAGAATTCTAAGTATAACTAGAACAATATATAGTAAAAAATATTAGCCACTTTACTATAGTAACAAACTCTAGGCCTTAGGGACCAAGAATGCAGGTTTAAACCATGTCTTGAGGTCGGTCAAACTTCACCTCTGTAATTTTCCTATATATATATATATATATATATCAATTAACTTTCACAGGATTTCACTCAGTATTGTAAACAGAAGGATGGAAGGTTAGTTAGCCTAAAAAAACTTGTTACATCAGACTTTTATATAAATTATTTTATATGTAAGATTTATCTAAAGTCGGCTAAGTCTGCAGCATCCATAATTTTAAAAGTCTAATACTCTATCTTGTTTGTTTAAATTTAATTTATCTTTAGTGTTCTGTTAATTTCTTTCTCTATAATAGAGAACAAACTTAACTCAGTGGCTCGACAGCCCGTTGGGCCAAGGTCTACTGTGCCCAACTCAGTATACGCGACCTCGGACCCTGAGGTGCATGAGCAGATGTTCCGGTCAGGTGGTCAGTCTGAGGCGAAAACCCCCAGTATTAAGTTCCCAAGTAAGCTTGGTACTAATTTTATCTACTTACTAAAGGGATGAAAGGCTGAGTCAACCTTGTCCAGCCCGGGTTTGAACCTCGGACCTGTGGCGTGGAAGCTCGATGCACTAACCATTTAGCCACTAGGCTCTAATATAGAATAATTAACTATATATGAGTGCATGTGTGTGTGTTTGTGATTTTAATATATACGTATGTATATATTAAAATCTAACATTACGGAGGAAATAATAAGAGAGTGAATTAACTACCAATAAGTTAAACATTAGAAAAATGTGAGAAAAAGTGTTCTGATAAATAAATGAAATCTAAATAATATAATAGATGCATGCACTTAATAACTTTTCACTTTTATATTTAAGTTATATAAAATGTAAATAAGCATGGGCAGAAACGAATACAACTTTTTAAAAAAAATACATTTTAATACGAATGTATACAGAAACAGCAACATGCTAAATAAAGGAAGTACACTTTACTGACACGACGTAAAAGAAAATATGAGTAATCGCGTTGACCAAGTAAGTTCCAATACTCCTGGAACATTCTTTGAGAGAAATTAGTAGTCTAGAAATAATTTTTTTTGTCCTATGATAGCTTTGTTTTCTCCTAATGTTGCGAACTAGGAACAATCATGTTAAGTTTTTTTCTTCGAAAATTAGTCTTTAGGTAGCGTCATTTTTTAAATTTTTTTTTCAGAATCACAAAAAAAGCAATATGTTTTAATGTAACAATCACTTCTCTTGAATCAAAGAAATATTTTTTTCGTACATAAATGGTGTGTCTTGTATACTTTTATCTAAATTGATTTAACTTTATGTGATATAAAGAAAAATGAATTATCCATGAAATGTTTCAATATTTTAAGCATACAGTATCATAACGGGTTATATAGTTTATAATCTCACACTTGCATCAATGCTAAAACATTTATCTTTTAAAAAAGAATTTTATCACGAATAAAAAAACGAGATATATAAACAAACAAAAATACACACATTGCTTGTATTTATACCTAATATTATATATGACAAGCCCATGGGTCCCTGGTAGTTATTACTTGCTCTTAACTTAGTATTGTTAAATTAATTATAAAATGCATTGCTCATTACTGATACATATATAAGTGTATTATATCAGTGTAAATATGTTCTTTACTTTTTATTATGTCAGAAATGTATTTTTCTTTCAGTTAATTAATAATTTTCTAAGTAATCATTTGTTTTCGACTTTTCAATATGCTCATGCCCCCCTTGAAGAGTTATCACGCCCCACAGTTTGAGAAACACTGCCTTAAGTATTCAGTTTTATTTTGCCTAAAATGTTCCAAAAAAAGGGTACGTTTTTTTTACTGTATGTAATTAAGCTTAATACTTAACAGAATGCGCAAATGCAAGAATTTTATATTTTAATTTTCAATTTTAAAGTTTTTACACTATTTTTTATTTTATAATTGTGGAACACAAAAATACTTAAATGTTTGCTTTTTATAAGTACACTTTGAGAGCTTCGAGAAATGTTTTATATATCTCTTAAAACAATTTCTCTCTCTCATACCTACAAAAAAATTCGTGTTCGTACTCCTTTTACAAACGATAGAGGATTTTGTGTGTGTGTGCATATACATATGTACACAATTTGAAGCATAGTGTAATATTAAGTCTTACATTGCAATGGAGACAGAGGCATTATTGGATTACCTTTCCGTATCCATTCCTTCCCAAGATACGAATTACACATTGCATTGCCAAATTCCTGTTCTTTACCGAAAATTATCAAGAATCTAAATTCCTGTCTTCAATAAAAAATTCACACTTTCACCTCAAAGAAAATACCTGTTGTGAAGTATTTCAGTAGCATGGACAAACTGTATCTCTTAAAAATATTAACACTAATAATCTCATGTACTAACAAAAAGTATGCGCTGATCAAAGATAGGAAGAAGTATATATTAGTGTATTTAACTAGATGTACAGTGCACGGGTAAATCCATTGTGGCCAGTTTTCAGTATCTCGTACGGCGTATGGGCAAACCAGTAAAGGGGTTAATTAATAGTGTTTCTTGCAAAATTGCAGTGGCTAGTAAGATGTAATACTTTTAATTCTTGAATTTTGCCAAGTTTACTATTAATTTCGATGTCCATGAATCCTAATGTATTTTAAGAAAGTAATTTTTACTGGTCGATTGATTGCTTGTTAATGTCCTTAATGGTGCTATTTATTGCACCATAATTGAAATAACTTATAAGTAAAGTAATATTACCATCCATTTCACAGAGGGTGAAAATATTAAGCGACTTTATTATGCTCATTTCGTGGGCTTTTTTATGTTACAAGCTTGTTCAACCATTGCTAAGGTGACTAACATCAAATCCATCATCTGATTTTTGCATTGCCAGATATTACATGCCCTATAGGGAAACACGAAGGATATTTGCAGCAGACCCTGGAATCTGAACAATAATCTACTGACGGGTGATGATCAATGCCATCTTACTCTCCAAAATTCCACACCAGGCCTGGGCAGATTAATCCAGTGGTCATGGTCAGAAACACGTGGGATACGTGTCGTGAGTTCAAGATCTAGTGCTACTGAAGACTCGTCGTATAAAGGAGGTAAGTTAAACCTGTCGTACCTCAACGCACTGACGTTGGAGTGGTTTGGAAGTGAGGGGAGTGCAGCTCCGGTGTCATACTCGTCACTTGACCATGGTTCAAAATTACGAGGATAGTCGTCAATAGTTTCTGTATAGTATCAGGTTAATAAACAATCACATACTCCAGAACACACCAACATGAGAACTTTGAGCCTTGAGAGATTTAATGAGTATAAGTCTTTCTACATGACCTTATTTTAAGCTGGAAGAAATAAACTTAAAGCGCAAATTGGGAAAAATATATTCAAGCGAATGTAAAGACCTTCACTTTCCCAAGAACAATTTCAATTTTGAAACATTTTTTCGTGTAAAACTAGGATAGAAAAACCAAAATCTATGGAAATTAAGCAAATCAGTTTTTTAAGCATTGCATATACTTATCTTTTTTGGCTTTGAATAAAAAGATTGTTTTTGTCTTCTTTTAAATTAAAAAAAAAAAAATTGAAACCTTCTTTCTGTTTATCCAAACTAGTTGAAGTAACCGTATTATAAGAATTTTCAATTTTGCAAACATTTACACTGTTATCTTTTATCAATTTTACAAACTATAAATAACTTCAAGAATTTAAAGTCACAGAGTATAACGACATAATAAATTTAGATAAGATTGTTTCAGTTATTACTCAAAAAAGTCAATTTGATTTCGTCTCTGGAAATCAGATAATTCAGCTATTTTGTATAAATTCAAAAATAGTTTTAAATAAAAAAAAACACTCTTATATAATAAATAGGAAAAAAGTTTATTATATATAAAAAACATAATAAATATTTATACATAAATATACACGTATGACATTCACTAAATAAATAGAGAGTGACTAGAAGGCACTTTTGTTCTCATAAACCACATTAAATGGTTTTGCAAGTCCTCACACCAGAGGATAGGAGGCCATTGTGGCGATTCCGCATTGGTTATTTTTGTTCCTGGACATCTTGATGTAACCATTCACTCCGAACGACTCTCCCCAACTGAAAAAGAATCCCAGTTCAAAATTTTATTCATTAAAAAAAAGAAACAGATTTAAGAATGTAATTTTTCATACGTAAGTATTATAAAAACATTTTTCAAATTTTTAAATCCAGGGAAAAAAATAAAGGAACTGTTCAATATTCGAGGTAATAATTATGGGACATTGAAGTGTGTTAATTACTCTTAAATGTCTCTTTACCTGTTCTTGACGAGCCAGTAGTCTTTGCCTTCTTCAGTTCCATAACCCACGACAAGAACAGCATGAGTAAGGTCAGAGATTCCGTTACCGCATTCCGCCTCGTCATATACTCCCACCCTGTAAGAAAACAATCCTTTAAGTTCTGAAGTTTTAACCGTTCTATTGATATTATTCCTCGCGGAATTAAACTAACAAACCTTTATGCATGACTTTTAAAAATCAAAATTCGAGTTGCAGAATACACCTGAATGCAAAATTCCTTCTTTTGTTTTGGTTTTAGACATAGTACAAAGAAGAACATATTTAAAAACTCACCAAACTTGAATATTGAATTTTAGCCTTCAAATAAATTTAATATGAACGAATATTCAAGTATAAAAATATCACATTCGATTTTCAAATAATCGTAACTCACTTGTAATCGTGGAAGGATTCATGATGTGCATCTATGGCGACGGAGACGGGGCCAACAGTGGCCACAGCATGCTTCAGGGCCTCTTCATCTCCAGTGGGGATGTCCACGTGACCTGTGCACGTGGCTCCCACACTCGAGGACTTGAAGGTGCAACTATCTAGCTGGAAGGAAATATAAGGCGATGAAGTATAGCACTAATTACAGTTGAATAATTTTTTTTAATCCTATGCTAGATTTAGACATGGTCACCACCAGTTTAAGACGGGCAGCCCAATACAATTGAAACGCATAACAAAAGCTAAAATGATTTTTAATAGTTATCACTGCATCTACGTCTTCCAGTTAGGAACGAAAGACTAACTGATCTCCACGCGTGTCTTCAGTATAACATGAAGGGATCGGTGGGGAAACTACTAAACCGAATTTGTTCAGGTATTGTGCAAAGTAGTCATGTACATTTATAATTTTAAGCATAGTGACACCGACAGGTTTAGGCAGGTCTTCTCTAGAAAAGAATCTTGTGACGTTTTCGTGTCACATAGCAGAAAAATCAGCTTCTTTCTGAATATAGGATAAAGCACACATGCACCCCTAAATATTGCGAAGTCCTGGCTTCTATCATCAATCCGGCAACCTTTGACCGTAAGTAAACCCCACGCTACCCACAAGCAAGATGTAAATCTGAGGATAAAGGAGCGACTGCCCTTACGTCACAAGCCTTAAATCCAGTTATGATGGGTTTTTTTTTCACTTTAATATTAAACAGTAGTATCAGGTTGTTGAAGATTAGAGGTAGCTTTGGCTAGTGCGTTTAATCACAATTGAATAAATTTAGTTATACCTTTTGCAAGTTGCTTCTAAAATATGTTTTGTATTAAAACATTTATTTATTCGTTTTGGAGACAAACGCAGTATTTTAGAAATTTACTACAAATCAATAAATGAATTAAAACGAGAAGACCGTGCTACTTGATAACAAATTAAAGAATTGAAGCTATATTCTAAAAATGAATTTTCAAAAACCGTGAAAAAATTGAAAAATTATTAAGGGTCAACTTACTGCTCCTTCGTAGGGATAAGATTCCTCTGTGTCGATGCCATTTTCGCTTTTGATGAACTCGAAGGCAGCATCCATAACGCCTCCATGGCAACCGTTGTTTTCTGATGGAAAAATATAATTAATATAATTGATTTTCATTCATTCTAGTTCATAATAGTGTACATTTTTTTGTAATAGTGTAGACTTAATTTTTTTCGAAACAGTCATTAAGAAATTAAATATTTCTACCTGTGTTGCAATCAATGAGGTTCTGTTCACTCAGAGACACCAGCGTGCCTGTCTTCTTTTTATGCTGCCCCTCCAGGGATCCAGTGGTTGAAAAGGCCCAGCAACTGCCACAGGATTGCTGAAAACATTAAAAGAGATTAAACTATGGCGAAAATTTATCTGTAGAAATACTAAGTATTCTAAATATTTTGAGTGACACACACACACACAAGCTTAAAGTTCATTAAATTTTTTTAAATAATGAATATAGTGTAACAGTTTAAGTTTAGTATTTTAAAAATTGCTGTTAAATGCATTTATATAATTAGTACACATTTACTTTTTCATACGGTATGCTTATAAAAGAATGAATATTTGATAAGTGTTTAATGAATTTTGAAAAAAAAATATTTTTGCATTGAACTTAATAATTTTTCTTTTAAATTTTGTTTTTCAAGAAAACAATTTTCTTTCTTCTTTCGACGTACATCTTTCAAATTATCATTTTTGTAGAACCGGCTTGTATATTTGATATAAATTCTAAAGATTTTTATCCTTAAATGAATGATTATGTAAAATCAAATTAAAAACTGACTATTCTTTAGATTTTATCTACTTAATCGTTCTATGCTTTTCTATATTTGATTATTCAATGAAAAAAGTTTTTTTTAAATGATGCAGAACACTATATCTCTTGTGCAATATCATATTTTTTATATAAATTTTCAACCATTTTCAAGTTTTATTTTTTGTACCTTATTAATACTCTTCTGACAAAATAGAAAATTTATATATATATGTATAGAAGTCTCGAGTACAGAAATGTGAACTCAGTGGCGCAACAGCCCATAATGGCCAAGACATACTGTGTCTATTTCGGTTTTCGTGACTTTAGGCACTGGGGTGCATGTGCAAATGTTTCAGTCAAGTTGTCAGTGAGACGCGAGGCCCCCAGTGTTTAGTTCCGAAGCAAACCTGGTACTCATTTATCGACCCACTTAAGGGATGAAATTCTGTGTCGACTTTATCCAGCCTGCGATTTGAGCCCTGGACCTGTGGTGTGGAAGCTCGATACAACCACTCAGGCACTGAGCTTCCTTGAGTACAGATCTAAGTCTTTTTTGGATAGAGTTAACTTATAATAACAATAGACATATTAAACCGTCTTTTCGAAGAAAAACTGACTATTTTTATACTCTTTTATTGGAAAAAAAATGTAGCGTTATTTGAATAATATTCTCTAGCACAATAAAAATATCAACCGTCATAAAATATTTTTTTTTAAAACAAAAATCATATTTTGAAAGGAACGCACTTGATCTTTAACAGGTGTGACCAGTCCATCGTGTCTCCAGTCCACTTGTTCGGGAATGTCGACGTTGGAGAGGGGAATCCAGGTGGTTGCATTTCTTTCGAGGAAACTCTTCCTGGCCTTGAAACCGTTCAAGTTCTGCATGTACTCGTCATGAGTCTACATTAAAACATCAATCATTATAATAACAAGTTTTCCAGAACAAACAGCTGAGTATAAGATGATCAGAACAAAACAATTTATTTGAATATACACATAAATATGTATGTCACACATAGTTGAGCCATCCTCACCAAGTCAGAGTACTTGTTGAGCCCCCTTCGGAAGGAATGGAGTCCAGCATCAGCTCTGAGGTTGTGATGGACAATAGAAGTCACTCGTTCCTCCCACACAAGACGTCTTCTGGCTTCTTCAGGGATCGTGTAGGTTTTACTGTAGACGTTCTAAACAGGACATAAAAGGCCACAATCCGAATTAGAATTATCTTTTCAACAAAGCATTTAAGTGTAAAAAAGACATAAATTCTTATTAAAACTATATTTAAGTTTATATGCTGATGTTAATTATGATTATGGAAATGGAACATGCCGCCCCTCTCTAAAGCAAAAAATTATATTTAAAAAAGATGAATTGTTCACTTAGGTATACACCTATAGAATATTTTTTGCGAATGAAAAGGGAGCATAACAATTATATATATGATTTAAAGTCTTAAAAAGTAAAAATAATTCAAAATTAAGAACATAATTACCTGTTAATATTCGAAACGAGTAAAATGCAAGAGAAGGAATCGCCCATTTCAGCAGACCAATTTTTTCGAAAAATAGTCTACTGATGGTTGAGATCACAAGCGTTTATTTTAACTTATAGTAACTACATTCGAGACTAAAATAAAACATCTCATGTGGCTCTCTATTTACTAAAACCTCTAATAACCCCTGTCTCCTTTTGGACAGTTGAAACCCGACATTGTATGGGTGAAAGGAATGTTCGTTGTGATCCCACTCTGGGATGGGGAGAAAGTTACTAGTAAAGGGTGTGTAAAGATATCAAATTTCATGATATAACACGTACTCTCGCCTTGAGCCCTTCAAGTTTCAAAAAAGAAAACTGGCATTAAACATACAGAGTACAAAATAAAGAAATAGGATACGTTAAATAAAATACCAAATTCCAGTCCAATAATATTTCAGAAAATATGTGAAGTTTTTTGAAACAAAAAAATATTTTGTCAAATTGGATCCAAATGCCGCCCATAGAATTTGCCGCCCAGGGCAGGAGTCCGGTTTGTCCGGCCCTAGAGCCGCCCCTGATTAGGATTTTAACTTATAACGTTAGTTGAAAATACCAGATCATTTAACAGATTTATTCTATAACTAATTTTCCGAGCAATAAATATGTAGGGTTGGATTTGTGCACTGTAGGACCTCCCTCCCCTTCCCTGTTACATTGAGTGGAGAAATCCACACTGACGTCACACCCCACCAATAGTACCCGACGAGGCATTGCGCGTTAAATTAATCAGACGGACACCTAGAAACGCTGAACACCAGACGTAGAAGAAAGATGTTCTCTTTTGGTGTTTATTGCAGTGCCGATTTAAGCTCATTTCGGGCCCTGGGCGCAAAAAATCTACAGGTCCCCTTCGCACTGGTGGATCGGTATTTATAACCAGAAAATCTGGTTAAGTTCAGCTTATCCGGGTCCCTAGGTGCCCACCCCAAACTCTTAATGGATGAATCGGCACTGGTTTATTATATAATAAATTGTAAATAAATTATTTTTTACCATCCT
>BMAV01006357.1:7374-18925 GCA_019973955.1 Trichonephila inaurata madagascariensis
GGTTTAAGCAGTTTTATGGATAGCCAACCTTTTCTCTTTTTGCTCACAGTACTAAGTGAAATCTTGCAAAATATAATGGACAGATGTTCTAAGTCCATTATATATAATAAAGTTTTAGCGTACCTAAAAATGCATTCTGAAATGCATAGATTACGCATGAGTAAAAGAACAATACACATGTTGTTGCCAGATCCAATGAACCAAATACATATTCGAAGCTTAAAAATTAAAGGTCAGATTGTAGCATTAGCAATAAGTATGATATTATTTTTATGAAAATAATAAATATATGAAGAGTATGAAGTTAAACTGAAATTATAGGAATAATATAAAGAATATTTTTTAACTGTCTATACTGCAAAACTTGTGGTAGAAAAAGAAGTTTATATATATATAAAGCTTTTATTTTTATTTGAATTAAAATATTTCACGCCTAAACTTGATATGTATTACATCTTAAAAATTAGACTAAATTCAAAATTTAAATCGAAACAAACTGAAAAAAACATACAAAAAAGTAAAATTAAGCTACTCTAAACCTTTCTAAAAAAACAGTTCATTAGTTTAACTTAAATAAAACATTTCAAGGGCAGATGATGCATTTATTTTTCATTCCAATCATCAATGTTGTCAAAAACGTAATAACTTCAACCTCATAATTAGCAATCTCACAAATTAGATTCATTTACAAATTCCAATCACGAGAGAATACATTAAAAAAGATCGAAATACAACTCAAATTGATCGATTTAAATTTCACACAAATGTTCCACTGTGTAATCCCGACGCAAGAAATCCTCTTCATTTGAAAAATGCAAATTTCCTCCATCACTCCACACAGCGGTGGAACTAAGTAACTATTCATTTCGTAACAGAAGTGCCACCTAAAGCGTTAATTACAACATTTTTCTTTTTACCCAAAGAAGAAACAGAATTTTTTTTCTTTTTACCCTTCATGAATCGTTTGCGTTTGGGGGTTCCAGCAAAAATATAAGAAAAAAGAAAGAAGAATAGAATAGAACACAGAATAGAAAAAAGGCGGGAAATTAAAAAAAAAAACTCAATTCAAACACGATGAAAAAGTCAGACAGTATGTAATTAATGGGGAGTTCTTGAAAGGGATGTAATTTAAGCTTTAAATTGCAATCATAAATAACAGAGGAGACTAGTCCTTTCGTCTTACGTGAAAGGTTGTGCTAATTACATGCACCTTTTGGGCTGGATTCTTCTTCTTTTCTTACCTGAGATCGTCGGTCGACTTTGGAGTAATCCTTGTTTTAATGTGTGCGGAAGTGAAAAATAGAGATGGAAATATTTAAAAAATGATTTGGGTAGTCAGTTTTCTTAATCAAAAAAAGGAATGTAAACAAAACGTTTTTAGTTTGGTTCCTTTTTTTAATTGCTTCTTTAATTGCTCTTTGATATCAATACTTAATTTTGATAAAAGTCTTTTAAGCAAAGTTTTTTTTGTAAGCAGGAGAGTTTCAGAAGCATTAATTATATATTCGTAAATGCCCTTTGCTAATATTTTATTTTTATTTGAATGACAACGTATTCAAATGTTTTGATATATTTGTCGTGTCTTTTAAATGACTTTTTGTAAAAATTACTTACAAGGACAATTTTATTTCAACAAAGTATTCGAAGTTAGTCTCTTTATGTCATGATGGAGCTTCGATGGAATAACGTGATGTAACGTAAAGTTAACATCTGACTAATTTTGCCTTTACAATTATATATCTTTTAAAGTTTTAGACAAAAAGTGAATAAAAAAAAAATGGTTTTTCATTCTATTAAATAGTAGGCGTAAAAAAATTCGAGAACTGTTAAATAATATTCATTTTAAAATAAGAAGCAAGAATTAACTACGTCAGCGCAAATGGCCAACATATTTAAACTGACTCATAAATAGAATACAATGACTGGATGATTTTAAAACACAAAGTAGCATTGCCAACGGCAGAATACAAATGCAGAAAAAAGCATTTTATTGTACTGTATATTATCTTGATTAACGTATAATTATATAAAAAAAAAATCCACAAAAATTAAAACAGATCGTCTCGAGACCATTACTTTTGCCACAGAATTCTATATGTATAAACGCGTTTAAAGTATTTTCTTCTTGACAGAACTCAATTAGGAGAATGAACCACATACAATTTCATCAATTCACTCTAAATCGAATAGTAAAACACTTTATTTAAGAATTCATTAGAAGATCCTTTGGTTTAGTTCAGTATAAGTGTTAAAATAACATACATTCTGTTTCTGTACGTATACTATTGTATACAAAAATGCTATTTGTTCGTTGTTTGAAGGCTTCATGCTGTCTATTTCCGCTCGATTCAAATGCCCACTAGTCCACGAGTCACAGACAATATTCCGCTTTTTTTGAACAAAAGTCTGGTAATGTAAGGTCGGCTTCTGTGAGTGAAAATTATTTTACTCTTCATATCCAAGCCATTGTGCGAAACTTAAGCCTCAACCAATTCAAGGTGCATCAGCCTCTCTACGCAATGGATCTTGAATGAAGTCAGAACTCGGCTTCACTGAAACATTGCTAGCCCCAGCTCGCAACCCTAGTCAATCAGTAATATTATGCTGTATCATTCCTACACTTTTATGAAATGTATTATAATATATTTGAACATTTCAATGGATATCTGAATGCCAAAGTTAAAGAACAGATATGTAAAACACTATATTAGCAAACACTTTAAATTCATGACTAGCTGCATCTATGTTGAGTCTGGGATCTACCTAGACCAACGATACTCAACATGCGGCCCACCGGTCTTTTTTAAGTGGCCCGATCAGGGCTATTGCTCTGAGAAATTCCTTTCTTTATGAAAATTTAAAGGGAAATTCTTTGTGAAAAAATCAAATATATCAATTTTGCTTTTTGCTGTCGATGTCGTATGGGTACCAATAGATATTTTTTTTCTGATTTGTGATAATAGACAACAGTGGAGTAGCGACCATTTTATGAGTGAAACTAATTTATAACTATCTTTCATATCTTATAAGCGAAAAATATTTGAAGAAAATATATTGTTTCAAGACGATTGGGAAGTTGACTACTTTGTAGGGGAAAAAAAAGAATGGTTCAGAAATTGTTTGATTCGTCACGAAAGTGTATTAAAAAAATACCAATAAACAGGAATCTTTCAATGATATTTCCTCGAAGATCTCTTTCAAGAGATGATAAATAAGCTTTCTTGAATAATTTTTACAACAGCGAAAAAGTGTTTTGTCAGTGGTAATGTCACAGCCATAACAAAGGCACCCTATGAAAATTGTTGTATCATTGGTAATCATATGAAACCGTTTACTGATGCAGAAATTGTGATTCTTAAATGCTTCCAATTTAGAAATATTCAGTGACAAAAATAAAAAATAATAATTATAAAAAGCAAAATAGGAGTTTTAATATTTTGATCAATTTCCACATTTTAAATTTTCAACGTTATCTTGGTCTTAAAGCATCCCCCCCTCCCTTAATTCTCAAGTTGTGGTCTGCGTGAAATAGTCATCTTATGCATGCGGCCCGCGTAAATTAATTATCATATGTATGCGGCCCGGCAGAAAAAAGGTTGAATAACCCTGACCTCATGTGGAGTGGAAGTTAAGAGAGTCAAATAGCAATTCAGATGTTATCTTCCTTATCTGATAGATCTTCTAAATTACTAAATGTATCGCCAATAGTATCTCATAGTCCCAGAGCGGTGGCAATATTAATTCAAAGTAAATAATTATATTAGCTAATAAAATCAAGTCATACAACAATTATACTCTGAGACTCATTTGCTTATAAATTAAGATATTTTTTGAATTTTTAACGATACGGAATGGGAAATTAAAAGTTTTGCATGCATATGTATATAAATTGTTTTAAAATATTAAACATAATACTGAATTATAATTTATAGGAATACCCGAAAAAAAATTTAAAAAACAATGACTACAACAATCGGGTACATTACCAGTTACATAAAACGAAAAACATAGGCATCTGTTTTTCACATCTAGATTTCTTCCCACAGTTTTTTAAAATTTTTTCTTTATCCTCTCTTTATCATTAAAAATAGTTGTCTTTTTAATTTTAGTGACTTCTTTATTCAGTGTTCTTTTTGCTTTTTTAATTCACGATCTTTCTTGACTTGTCATTAAGTTAATGTATAAATATATTGTCGAGTTCTAATAAAATATACCAATTATTTCTCTCAATAGAGCAGCAGTTGAGAATGTATATACATTTTACGTTCCAACTTTGAATTTTGAACAGACTTTTGGATTTTTGGTTTTACCTTTTAAGAGAAAACCTTCTTTTACCCATTCAATTTAAAAATAGTACTATATATAAAATAATTTATGAATTATAATCTCTTTCTCTCTCACACATAAACACAGAGTTAAAATTAAAGTAACTTGTGTTCCATCAGAATAATTCCTTTGATAAAAATTTTAGCAGACAATAAAAATTTTTTTTTTTTTTTTTTTTTTTCTGAAAAATGATGAAGTCAGTTTAAATGGTGAATTTTTAGTAAGATATCCTTTGAAATAATCATGCAATAAAAACTTTTGATTACATTATATATTCAATATCATCGATAAATTAAATATATTAGCGTAAATTAATTACATATTTTAATTTTCTTCCTCTATTCGAGATCTACATCTAAAACTTAAAATTTCAAGTTCCTTCCTTCCTCAGTGGCTCGACAGCCCAGAGTGGGCCTTGGCCTTCGCAAGAAGCTTTTTCCTGGTCAGCTTTCTTCCTGCTAGTCTGTTTCAATTTTTAGTTCTCAAAGAAGATCTTTTTCTAGGCCATCAATTTATCTAAGATTTGGCCTGCCTTTTCTTCGTGGGCCAATTGGTTGGGCATTGAAGACTTTTTTAGTGGTGCGATCTTCGTCCATTCTTACAACGTGACCTTCCCATTTAATTCGTTGTAATTTGATGAAGTTAACGAAGTCAGATTTTTATATGAGTGATGGAGCTTGAAATTTGATCTTCCTAGAGATCCTTCAAAAATAAATTTTAAAATCTTCTTTTTGAGGTACTTATGTTTTCATCTGTTGGAGACATGGACCAAGTTTCACGTGCATAAGTTTTAATACTGATCTTGAAAGACTTTTATACAATAGAACTTTGAAATTTCAAGTTAGTCATTTAATTTATTATTTAATAAATAAGGAGGAATTTACATAAATTTTTCTGCTCAAGCGTTATAGAAATTACAAAATTCATCTGTTAACAACCATCATTCTATGTTGTGAACCTTTGAACGTTCATTAATTTTTTCAACACGCGTCAAACAGCCTTTTAAAGTTAAAGCCTTTTAAAGACTCTTCAGTCATGCTGTTTTCAATAAAATTAAGGTGCTGAAAGTGTGCTTTCACTTTACCATTGATAGAAATCAATCAGTAAACAGCTATAAATATCACTCAAAGAGCAAACCATTCTAAAAATCATCAGCTTAAAAATATTTAACTATCTTGTATCCAACAGATTGCCCATTTCCCTCGTTGCAGATCTCTTCCAAAAAGAAAAGCTTTCATTTAAAGTAGCGAGTGACGGGGGGCTCGGAACAGAGGCTGTAAACACACAACTGGGGGAAAAGGGGAGAAAGAAAAATCCTTTATCTTTGTTTTCACGGGTGGAAAACTCCTGGTTTCACTCCGGTGCATGCTTCAACGCGCGCATCTTTTGGGGAGGCTTTTAAATGGTTTTACAGAGGTTTGATAAGATACAGACATCTTGACTTCGGTTCACGGCGGATTGGCAGGGAAAAAAGAATCAATCTGCTAAATGGTGACAAGCGGTTTGTCATCCGGGACGGTAGAAGTGATGTTACTGATGTTTGTTATTGGAGTGAGAAGAGCTATTATTGCTAAGAAAATGACTTGATGATAGAAGACTCTGAAGGAGTATGAATATTAGGAGGAATATAACAACACTTGTGTTTAATGGGAAGTAAAGGGGACTCTGAAAAGGTAGAGCAAAGCGGCTTCTACGTTGAGAAAATAATTCATACTTGATCTTTGTTTTTGTGTTATTAAGTGTTTTGTTTATTAAAGTGCTAGATGTATAGTTTTGAGGAGAATATTATTTTTATGTATGATTAATGTGTATGGTGTGTCATTTGTACTCACAGTTATAGAGATTTAATTTGTTTAAGTGCTCTGTTGTTTAAATGAGGTACAAATGAAATTACCGTTTAGTAATGGTGAAATGCTTTGAAATGGTCGATTGCTAATGTTTTTTTTGAATAAAAAATGCAATGATATATAAATATGTATCTGTTAATGTGTTTGTATCCTCCAAGTATTTGGCGCACTTTGCTTACTGTATTGGAACGGAGTAGTGCATACAGAACGTTTTTAAGGGAGGGATTATATTTTTTCAAAAACGTAGAGAAAAGCATCAAAACACAATCTTTATGTTAAAAATTAAAATTCTGTTGGCTTATGGGAAGGGTTTGAACCCTCAACCTCACCCTTGTATACGTCATGTTGCAAGTTTTTGTAGTTTGAAGGTTCCAGACACAATCTACTTTGGTTCGCCTCAGAAAAGGATACATTCGACTCATAAATTTTGAGAACAAAATAAAAACTTTTCATTTTGTATCTACAATACATAATCCCAGAAATCCTATGTGGTATTATCATTCCAAAAACTAAGATTCGCACACTCTTTACACAGGAAAGATGATTTTATATAGACTTGTTACTCCCTATATAAACTTTTCCCTTGTTAATGTAAGTTATTATTTTCTAAGAAGACGTAACAGCACAATACCAACAAATGCGTGTGATAGATATTCTTTCTGATTCTAATTATCTCGAGAAGGGATTGCTGATGTAATGTACAGATATAGTAGTATTCAAAAGTTCCTGGACTGAGTCTATAACTTACAAAACATTACTAAGTTGTTGAAACACATCCTTCTTCGAAATGAGCAACAACACGCTTTTACCGTAGCTTGTAAAGTTCATCGAAACATTTCTGAAATCCCTTTTTAACCCTGTCCTTTAATTCAGCAGTTTGTCCTTCATCTGCAGTTTGAAATTGACGACCCTGCAAGTGACATGCCAGCTCAAGAAATATTCTGAATTTTCAGGGAGCGAAATCAGGGGAGTAAGAAGAATGTGGCAAAATGGTTGTTTTCATTTTCACCCGTCGTTGTTTGAAGCATGTTTTTGCGTACCACTGCAGAAAACTTTTCAATGTTTTCAGCGGTACGGGAAGTCTATGGACGTCCAAAGCGTTCATCGTCTTTGACACTTTCCCTGCTTTCTCCGAAACGTCGATGCCACTCAAAATCTTGCGTTCGCGATAATGTATCACTGTCTGAAACATGCTTCAACAATTCGAAGTCTTCATAGCACTCTCTTTCAAGCCAACACAAAATTTTATATTATTCTCTGCTCAACATACGCAATTTCTTTCAATTTCCCTGGCTACTAAATGCATCCATCTACACAATACGACGCCGTGGCAAGCCACCGACCGCGTTATTTGGAACAAACTTTTTTAAAAAAGGGGAAGAATGCGATGACACAGAAAATGTTATTGTGTTCGCTCTACTGTAAAACTTTTTCACGTTACAAGCTCAGTCCGCGAATTTTTGAATCCTACCTCGTATTTGTAATGTATAATGTACTCTAATCACCAATAGTTTATATAAAACAGTTTTAGACTATTAAAAAGATGAAAATAATGTAAAAAATAATATTATTAATATTAAAAATAAGTTATTTTTAAAAATAATTTTTAAAATAAGTATATTTATTTATTAGGATTCATTACATAGCACTGTAATAATAACTTAGAAAGCAATCATAGCCACTACTATTTTTAAAAGAAGTTAACACTTCTATAGCATTTTGAGAAAGCTGCAAATAAAGTACTTTTGTAATTTGCGTGTATTTTCGTATACTTATTGATCTGCCATTTTTGGTGCAAAAAATTGTTGTCTAAGCTTAGAACAAGTCATTTATCTTCTTCGTTAAGTTGGTGGGTAATCGGATAGATGGGAATAAAGCCATCGCGAGCGAATGCTGCTACATGTCTAAATTGTGTCTCGTAGGGTGATTCCAAGATTCTGGGATCAATTTGAATCTAAAAATTCCAGTATCAAGAAAAATGTTCCACATGACAAAAATTACTTACCACAGCTGCGCAAAATTACTTTCTAGTCCTTTCGTGAAACAGAAGGAATGTTATTGAGCTGCAGCTCATTTCAGACCATTGCGCCGCAACATGGACAGCAATGTAGTACTAAGTGCGCAGACTTCCTCACAGTCAAGGACACGACTTAGGTTGACCATTTGTGTGTATTCGACCCTATCGTGACTATTCAGGATCACTCATTTAACCGTTAAAACTCGGCGGTACTTTAGTCGTACCTCAGTTCCTTATCATTTACTTCGGCTGCGATGTAACTGCTGTACCAAGGCAATCATAAAGAAGATCCCGAAAATTCTACTGGAAAAACGGAGTAGAGGGGGAGGGAGACGAACTGTTTCTGAATCATTTGGTTATGAAGTAAATGAAAAAAAATAATACGATACAGCATATGTACCACAGAGTTTTAAAGGTTAGATTAGAGAACCAAGCAGAAATTGGCTTATGTAGTTGTTCACAGATCATAGTTTACTCCAGACAGGGATTCAGGTTAAACAATTGTTTAGAAAGAACAAGTCACCAGTATGAAATCAACATTGTAAAAACAAAGCTATATAGAGGAGGTTGAATCAAAATTTAGAGAAGAATCTATCTCTGGAGGAACAATCTAACTAGCAAGTGCTCCATGGAGGAACTATGATTGCTATGAAATATCGAAGCGTATGATTTCCATGAAATTTGGTGTGATACAATTGAAAACTAATGTATCACACCATACGCTGAGGCTATTGGTGTTGGAATTATTTTAATGAATATAATATTCGACATCATCAAGTTAGGCTTGCTAATTAATATTTTCAGAATCAAGGATTTGAACAAATTGAATGAACAGCAACACCGTCGGACTTTAGTTCTTCCAAGATCGTTAAAGTAGCAGAAACAAAGTCTTCAATGTGAGTTTGTCTTTTTACGCCAATGTTCGAAATCATAACTGAAAATATAAAAATCTGATATCACAGATGCATTACAGGTAGATTAAACATATATTCCTTATTAAAATTCATTATTTTGTTTAAAAAAATCCTTGATTTATTTTTTTAAAACACTGAAAAAAAATGCAATTATTTAATTCTGTTTTATCTTAAAATTGAGTAAAATTTAATAAATAACTGCTTAAAAAGTAAAATTATTTCTAATTGTAAATTTTTATGTTAATTTGTTGTAGAATTAGACATAAAAGACTGGTTGTAATAACGTTTGAAGGACAATGTATTTTGTGTAATATGTGTTTGGAATATTTATTGAATTCTATGTGGAAAATGTATGTTTGTGAAATTTATTGCGTCTCGAGTAATGTACGTCTTGCTTTCTGTGTAACATTTAATTTATTTAAACTTGTAATTGGTTTATTTTGTCAAGTATCTTGAACCATGGTAGTCAGGTAAGAGAGTATCTACATTCAATAAAGTTAAAGATTTTTTTTAAGATTTTAATTTTAATAATGTTTTAGGGAAATTTAATTTTAAAAAAATAGGAAATATTCTAAAAGGATTTAGTTAATGATCATATGGATAGTTTGTGAAACCCAATTATATTTTGAATTAGAGTTGAATTCAGAAGAGTAAAACTCATTCAACAAGATCATGCAAGATAATAAGTAAATAAAACAATTTTTTGCCAAAAAAGTTGTTTCGCAGTTTGATAGGTGAAGCAAAGGATGAGTCAAGGTTTAAAATAAACAAAATGATTAAATAATTAGAATTTGTAATGCATTCAAATAATTCCAATAATTGGAGACTATCTTAAATCTAAAATAACTTTATTTCATGTTAAATCCGTGCAATAATTACAGTGGATATTGGGATATTCCTCTTTAGTAATCAACTAGCTGTTATACCGGTTCTTCGCACGGGTGAATTGAAAAATTAAACAATACAGAGAAGTTTTTAATGAGTTAATTTTACGTGAATTGCAAATTAAACAACAAAAAAAAGCTTTTTGCATATCTCAGCTGAATTAAAAAGAACCCCTGTTTGTTGAATTTTAAGTCTGTAGACCTAATAGCTGATAAAAAAGATTTTTTTTATCTATAACTCCCCGTAACTCTCTTGTGGGTCGATTTTTGAAAACACCTTCCTCAGCTGAACTCTGTTCAGCAAAAGTAACACATTGTTACAAATTTTGTGTAATGAACGCTTAAAATAGTATAAATAATTTATATATATCTGGAAGTGTAATACGTTAATATTAATTTTTGTTGTATTTATTCTATGTTAAAATTGTAATCAGCCTCTCACTCCGCCTGTTCAAGTTTTCGCAGTTTCTGGCGCCTGCCGTAGACAAAACAAAATGCAAAGTTTTACTTCACACATAAAAGATAGATATAGATATATGCTGTCGCGGGCTTTTTTGCAGATGGCAGAATTTTTTCCTACTTACTTGACAATTATCGTTATATATTTTGGACATATCACACAATATCTTTATAAATTATAGACTATGTGTTATTCAGATGTATAAGCTATATTATTGTAAAGTTTCATTAAAATCCATTCAGTTGGTTTTGCGTGAAAAAGTACCAAACATCCACACAAACTTTCACGTTTATAATATTAGTAAATTAGTATAGTTATTATTATTTTCACGTTTATAATATATATTAAAACATTCAATTATCTTTTTTCGGCAGTGTCAAATAATGCCCCTATACACTGACGTAGTTGGTCCTGAGTAAGCCCTGTATCAAAAATTTTACGAGGCCCTCTTTTGGATAATAAATAAAAATTATCGCATTAATAAAACTTATTTGAAAGTATCAAGATATTACACATATTGGGGCTCCTGTAGCTTAGGGGCCCCGTATCATTGATAGGGATGATGCGGTGGTAGCTACACTTCTGCCTCTTCATAAAAACTTAAAATGCAGTTCACTTAAACACCTTATAAATGTGTGTGAACAACTTTGGGAGAAGAACATGGACTTGTTGAAAGAAGTGAAATCAAATGAGCAAAATGAAATAACATTATCAAAAGGAAGTGGTTAAAATAAGCGTAACCTTGTAAGTTGTTAATGATTTTTGTTAAAAAGGACTTAATTTTTTAAAAATTATATCATCAGTTTTAGGTTACTTGCATTGATTTATTAATTTTGTTATTCTTTAATTTGCTTCAAAATCGTATAGATAGTTAAAATTTAAAAACCCTCACTAAGAGCATTCTTTTGTTAAGGGTTTTGATTCTGAGGTTTACTTCCAGGATGATAAGGTGTATTATTAATAAGATCCTCGTTGGCTTAATATGACAAAAGTCAAATTAAATTGGATATATTTTTTTCGTTTCGATAAATCGTAATGTTTTGATTCGATTCTAAATTTTAAAAATCTTGGTTTAAATTTTCTTAGACTTTTCACACATTTTT
>BMAV01006357.1:18935-49099 GCA_019973955.1 Trichonephila inaurata madagascariensis
TAAACAATTTATCTTTTTTAATTATAATTTTTTGCTTTGGAGAAGGGGTGTCATTTTACATTTTTGTTCCAAACTGCTAGAACTGGCCTATTATGGGCCTCGTAATTTTGAACCACAGTTAAGTAAAGAGGACGATACATGATGTGGTACCCCCTTTCTCTAAGCTACCACACCACTCCAACGAGAGGACTCTGAGCCACGACATATTTACATGCACCAACCTATCTACACGGTGGGGCTTCAGTAACTCCGTACACGAACTCGTAACCGTGACCACTAGGATACCGCGCCATATAAAATTAACCTAAAGAATTATTGTTCTTACATAAATTTAGGCAAATTGCATTATAAATTATTATCAAATTGAATCTGATTCTTTCTCCCATTTCTAGTTTAATTAATTATTTTTTAAAAAACTTTCGTACTCAAGAAACTAATTTCGTATTTAATAAAACATTTGTTTCTTATATTTAACGATCAAAAAAAATTTATTTTGTTGGATGCATTGATATTTTACCAAATGCATTTTGTGTTTTCGAGTCTCATTACCCGAAATAGAAATACCCGCATAAATAAATAACTTTTCAAAATTAATTTATTTCTGGATAATAACAAATTCGTATTTGTCATGCTGCCTGTCCAACGTTGTCATCCGAAATGTTACCGATCTCACTAATTGAAAGTTGTTGTACATCTTTTCTAAGATAAAATTCATTCCAAAGATTGTTAGGACCATTACCTTTTAACAGCTTGTTTACATTAAAAAAAAACTCAGGCTTTTATACTGTCAGAGTTGCATGTTATCTTTAAAGAATTAAAAACTAAAAATTAAAATACGAAATAAAATAAAAAAAGAAATAAAATTCGAACGTCTCCATGCGCTAATGCAGGACCAAATAATTCCCGCTCCGAAAGCTTGACAAGTCGCTGTAATAATCAGAAATGATCTTTGAAAGCTTCCATTAGGGCAGTACTTTGTCTGCCTATACAAAGGAAAAATAACATAATTAGAATAAAAGTAAAGCAAAAAAAATGGTTTCCCTTCGAAAGCCTGGAAAAAGGAATTAATTAGCAATGACTTCTGAAGTACCATCTAATCTATCTGGATTTTAGCGTCAAAAATGTTCGAAATTGACGTTTTTATTTTTTTTATTTGAATTTGAGGAGCTGTTAACGATTGATTTTACTCTTAGATCTTAATACTTTGGAATATATTCTCTTTTTTTTCTCCATCGTCTTCTTCTCTTTTTCGTTCCATCGTTCTATTTTTTTGTTTTAGCAATCGGTTTAGATTCTGAAACTGTGAATATTGCGAATGCATTATTTATGAAGATGTTGACAGAATATTGAAAGGAGTGGGTTTTCTAAACTGTTTTCCTCCAGGTTTATCCTTTTGTTCCTCTGAGTTGTTTCGCCTGACCTTCGCGTTGACAGCTTCAGTGAAAAATGAGAATTTAAAGCAAAGCGATATTCACATCATTAATACTTGAGTACTCTGGAATCATGATTTATACCATTTTTTTTCCCTTTCTTGTTTTTTTTTTCATCGAATTTTTCTTTGTTCGTTGAATGACGTTATTGTTATCGAGTATAGTAAGAAAAAAAGTTAGCTGTGATATATTATATGTCACTGTATTATATTACTTTAGATTATTTCAGAGCAACAATTTCTTGTTGCTCTAGTTTAATATATAATACTTTCAAATTTAGATGTACAGTCGGACCTCTATATAACGAAGTCGCTAAATCCCGGAAAAAAGTACGTTTTATGGAAAATTCATTATACAGAGGTTTATCTTTTAATATACTTTATAAACCACAAAAAAAAAAATTTTAAATTCATAAACACTATATATTAAAAAAATTAATTATTCACACCTTTTTTCAATTAATATATGTTTATTTTATATATCTTACCCATCAAAAAAGAAAGAAAGAAAGAAAAACTGCATGGAAAACAAGAAAAAGGAATGTCGAAGAATTTACAGTATTTTTAATACTAAAAAATTAATTTTATACTAAAATCAATGAATTTTAAGGACATTTTATAATTTAAAGCAAACAAGTAATATTAAACATACATTATTTTACAATTATAACATGGGGACACAGGACAACTCCACTGAGGATGAAAGAGGATATCGAAGACGTTTCTTGTGAACTGGGCAATGGAGGTTAAAAGTTGCACTTCTTGGATGAAACGTCCAGAACTATTGCTCTCGGCGAGTTAGGATCTAATAAAACCAGTTCAGGATTTATGATCACCATAAAATGCGTTAAAGAGAGAAAAACTTGAAACTTTTTCAGAAATACTTTTAAAAAAAGGGAGAACAAAAATTGAATCACAAAAGAAAAAAAAAGTTCGTTATATGGAAAAAGTTCGCTGAATAGAAAACTTCGCAATATGGAGGTTCGTTATATAGAGGTTCGACTGTATATGAAAACTGTTCCATATAAAAATAGAAATAATTAATGCTTTTTTTTTCTTATAAATTTTGAACATTGTTTGATTTTAGGTAAATTCTTAGATATTTGTTATATAAAATTTAAAGAATATAATTTTGATTTCCCATATTTGCTTTCTGATACTCATAACTCTCATGCTGCTACTGAATGTGAAATCAATCAATCCAGATATCAATACGACTGCGGCAGCCTGGTTGTCGAAACTATTTCTGTAAAGTCATGAATTCTAGTCTTGATGCCTTTAAATGCCGTCAATAATGGGATTGATGAACGTTAAATTTGTCGAGGATTAAAAACTTCACGTTGGCATGATGCCATCAGGTAGGTTAGGGAATACGATGCCATCTCAGGCGTCCATCTCATCGTTTGACCATGGCTCAAAATTAGAAGGTCTTTCTATATATAGTAACCCTTATGATATTTCTAAGTTCAACGCTTCTAAGCAAAGTGTAAACACTGGTGCCGAGTTGATTTTTTTTATTTCGCAAGGTATTGTTTACTTTTATTGTGTGATATGTTGTTGATTTAATTTTGAATTAGAATTTAGAATTCCACAGTTTCGGTGATAGTCTTCGCAGTTTTGAAATTTGGTCGAAAGAGGAAATAAGGTATTCAAGGTAACACCTCGCCGTTGAAAGACTCCAATTTATTCCAAAGAAATACAATAAATTCAAAGTCTCTATAAAGCTATACGAAATCTTGCAACCTCTATAACTCGAGTTTTCTTTCGTTCAGCCGAATCGGAACTTTAAGCAAGAACAAAGCCCCAATATCTGTGGACGTTAGTATTGAATAATATATGTATAAGTAGTCAACGAAGTAGAAAGAGATAATTTTAGAGGAATGGCGAAGATTGTAGATGTTTGTGGATGATATTGCCATATTCAGTCGTATCAAAGCCGTATTGTTACACCACTCTTCGGAACAGAATTACGGATGTTTTTTGATTTTTTCTTACCCTTTAGTCTGTCTTGCTTGCATATCACGAAGCCATTTCTAATATTTAAATTAATAAAACTAAATTGTTAAATTTCTTGTTTGTAATCACTTCGAGTTTTATTCAATGACTTCACACATGTTGCGTCCGGATCCCCCTGGGAATTTAATAATGAGGGAAATCTCTTCAACCAACATGAGGAGGAAGTTCCGCGACAATATTTGGAACAAGCTTGGTAGTTTTGTTATAAGTGACAAAAGCGATTTCTGTGTGAATTAGTACCCTAACTTACACGCAACGTCTCATGGAGAGACATTTTTTTAGTTAAAATACTTTTCTTAAAAGATTAGAATTAAAAAATGGGCTAAGTTCATGTGACGTCCTAGTCACATGATAATGATAACCACGTGATTCTAACCAATCAATTCAAAGACTCATGTGACGTCATAGTCACATGATAATGATTACCACGTGATTCTAACCAATCAATTCAAAGACTCATGTGACGTCATAGTCACACGATAAAAGCTATCTTGTGTTTCCAGCTAATCAGTTCACGCACTTCAGTGTTGCCAACTTTTGCTCTTTTTGCGGAAACTTTCTCTTAAAAAGTACATATATATACAAAATGATTTTTATTTAAAAGTATACGCATAAAATACGATTTCTTTTTTAATTTAAAAAAATCTTTTTGAAGACATTTTTTTTATAACATTTAAACATGTTTACCGAATTATGAAACTTGAAATTTTATTTAAGTTTTGCAAATAGAACAACAAGTAGAATAAGTTTAATGTCTGTTTTGAATTCAATGAAGAACATGTGTTTGTCTTTATTATGTGACCGTCATGAATTAAGCCCATTCTCTATTCAAAATGTTTTTCTTTTTTTTTAGATTTTCAACTAATATGTATTAGAAACTTTGAATTGATGCAAACGGCAATTCTTACTTTAAAAAAAGAATAGACATTTTGCATAAATTTTTCAAATGACACACACTTATTTTTCAACAATATTTACAGCTTATAAATTGTATTTTATGTAGTTCCGAAGATAAACGAATGACGATAAGGATATCCGGCCACGTAAAGGTAATCAGTATTCTGCCGTACACTTGAAACATCAACAAAAATGTTCAAGCCGATCGTTTATAACTTCTGCTTTTTGAACAGAAGAAAAAAAAAATGGTTCGCAATTTTCTACAATAAAAGGCTTTTCTTCTTTTTTCTTTGCAAGAAGAAAGTTTCGCAAGATATAAGGAAAAAACTAGTTATTGTGTGGTGAAAGATTGTTATTAAATAAATGAATTATTAATAACTGTATTAGATTAAATCTCAGGACATCGGGTACTATTTATGGAAGTTAATAATAAATAAGAGAATACCTCTTATAATTTATGAAAAACTAAGAATAAGTAATTATAAATAATCTGAATTATTCATGTGAAATAAGAACGAATGATAACAATTAGAATTATTCGTGTAATTAAGACACAAGTGGTGGAATATCATTTATCAATTATGCAAGATAATAAAAACAAATGAATATTACTCGTACCGGAAGAAATATAGAAATAATAAAACTATTCATACAGCCAAGAACTAATGACTCAATTTTCTGTTAAAGGGACACAATACGATTCTATACACAAAAAGTGGTAAAAAAAAATCGCATCTAATTTTTTTGTCTAAATTTTTTATTATTTATTTTTCTATAATATCACAAAATTAGAAAGCTCTAAGTTTAAAAAAACCCAGAGTTATGTTAATTTTTATGTTTCCTTTTATTCACATTCCAATGGTAAATATAAACTATCTCAGAAAGACAGATAACTAGTTTACATACTTTTAAAATGCTAAGGCTTTTTTTTCCTGCTGCGCCAAATGCTTTGATGTCTTTCCCAACTAGTTCTATTAGTTTATGAAACAAAAGTTGGCATGGATTTTTGAATCAAAGCAATATATATTTTTTTAAGTTAATTGAATGTAGAGTATTTTACGAATACCAGTCATGTTATTAAAAAAATACATACCAACATTTGTAACACATAGTTTGATGTATTTGTAAATCACATTTCATGTGTGTACGTAACTATTGTAGGAGAAGTAGTATTTTTTAAAATTATTCAATTAATTTTAAAGTTTTTTCATTAAAAATTAAATGGTTAGCTTTTTAGTATTTTGAGCACACAAATTATTTTACATGATACATATACATAGAGGACAACCAAAAAATTTTAATTAAAATTTTTTTTAATTAATTTTTAATTTTTTTGCATAAATCATACCATGTCCTCTAAGGCAGCTTTACTCAAACTGTGGGGCACCCCCCCCAGGGGGGCATGATAACCTTACGTGAGGGGCGCGAGCGTATCCAAAAGTCGAAAACAAAAGATTTAAAAAATTATTAATTTACTGAAAAGAAACAAAATACATTCTGACACATTTGCACTAATATAATATATTTTTAAATAAATCAGTACTACACAATATATTTGATAATTTATCAATACTAAGCTAAGAACAGGTTTAATAACTACTAGTGACTTCAATGGGCTTGTCATATACAAAATTTAATACTTATCTTGATAATTTGTACGGTTTATAGTTAAAATCTTATTGTAACTAGCGTCATAGTACATTATTATTGCATTGAATACATTGCTATTGTTTAGAGAGGGACGCCATGAAAGTTGTGATTGAAAATTGGGTCTCAAACATTAAAAGTTTGAGAAACACTGTTCTAAAGAATCTCTTAAATACGGATACAAGTTTCCTAAAATGCCCTGCAATTGTAATTTTATGTTTTTTTGTTGATTCTTATGACTCATATTAGTAAAAAACACCAATCAGGAAATTATATAACAATTTAAGTATTAAAATGACCCATTTTTGGTAAAATTTAATGAAAATCTCACCGAAATTCGAAACACTCTGCATGGAATTCAAAGCCATATATTTAAATTATTTTTTTACACGACATATTAAACGTGGTCATAAAGACAATGTAATAATATCTAAAATATATTTACAATTACCAAAAAGTTACGGCTCATTGCACATTTTCTTATAGAAAATTTTATAAAATGCATAGTGTTCGTAACAATAAAGTGTTAACAATAAGAAAAAAAAAACCTATTCATGTTACAGCTATATTCTTACAGTTCATTGCCTTTATCATAACTTAAATAACGTGTATACAAAATGTGAAAGAAATACATTCATAAATTTTTAAGATATCAGGTTTTAAGTAAAATAATTTTGACTAAAAAAATAATGATTTTCATAAAGGGCATTTAAAGTTTTGATTCTTATTTTACTTAAATAATACTTAATATTAGATATTGAATATTCTCCTCTTTTATAGCATCGACCTTCCTCGTTCTCTATCACACTAAAATTTTTCTTTCTGACTTCTCGACTTTTTTTTCCCTACTCAAAATGGCAAAGATAAAATTTTTTTGAATTTCAGTCAAAGATTAATTCAGAAACGCGGGTCCTTAAAAGCAAATGATAGATAATTTTACTCATAAATCATGCTCATATTGTTCATACAAATCATGCTGCTAAGTCATGATACTCATGTATAAAGGAAGCATGCATTTTCATCCCTACTTTCGATGTGTAGCTTGCGTAATTAAATAGTTTTTAAAGATAGCCATTTATTATTTCTAATAAATGAAGCCTTATTTGAAAATGTTTTTATGAATATTTGATAAGACGTTCAGTACATAATAAAAAAAAAGAGGTTTTAATTATGTATTGAAAATTTTATATGAATTAAAATAAAAAGAGCACTTCTGTTTAAGTATCTAGAACACAGGTATTTTTTTTGGAAAATTAGAGAACAAGATCATTTTTATGTAAGGAAGAAATTTAAATATTTTATTTTTGTTATATACTTCATTGAGCGAGTAGTTGAATTTTTATTTTTAAAATCCATTTTGAAAGCCTTATAAAAACTTTATAGGGAATTTTTCTTCTTTGAGCAGATAAAAAAATAAAACAAGATGAAGAAGAAAATTTATATATAGGTTCGTACTTAAATTTTTTGCAAAAACTCGACAGTAAAGGTGTTAAATTTTCACTCGCTTGTGGTTATGAATCTATTTTCCAAGCATTTATATTGAATGTCTAAAGAATAATTGTGTTTGTGGCATTTTTTACACATTTATTAACACTTTTTTATCATCAAATCCGTTAATCGTTAAGAAATATATTTTCAATACTTCTTACTTCTCTTGAAATTTCAATGGCTAATATTGAAATAGTCCAATCGATAAAAAATAGTTAATTGAGTTTAAAATTAAAAATATTTCATTGTTTAACTCTGATTTGTTTTTCTAGAATTTTCTTACAGCATTTTTAAACAATTTCGAATTTTAAATGGATATGTTAAAAAGTTAAAATAAATATATCAATATAATATAATTATTATAACAGAAATAATTTCATATTATTAAATTATTTTTGGTGTATATTAAACCCGATAGAGTTTGTTTATAATCGTTCCAAAACTATATTCGAAATATATAAAAATATATAAACTTCGAAATTAAAACCTACATAGTTTTAATTGTAAGACATTAATTGTTGATAACATATTTTTTTCAAATTCTTCTGTTGAAAGCTGTTTTGATGAATATTTGAAAGTAAACAGAACATTTTTATAAAGAATAACAAGTTGAATCCATGTCAGATCAATAACAAGTGGAATTTCTTGAATAAGCAGTATCAACTAAATATTTAATGTTTTTTATATTTGCATATACTTAGCAATAATCCTTCTGTTAATGAAAATGCCCATATGTTTACGTTTGATAATTTTCTGATATTCTATGTAAATTATTTTGGGTACTTACATATTATCGTAACAATCGCCAACTCTATGAATAATTCGCCAAGTTGGTAACCCCGATTTCCTATGTGTCGTACGCGCTTAATTGGTTACCAGGTGCTTCGTTTCATATAATGTCGCTAATAGGTTGCGGTAATTCGTAAGTACCTTATTTTCCTTACATAAAGTTTTCTTCATACATATTTCTTTTGGAGTTAAATTTATAAAATAGATAAATAATGGTACATAGTTGATACACAGAGCTATAACACTCCTGACTTTAAAAGTTAACAATTTTAATTTTTTAAAGCATGCTTTAAACTAGTGCCCGCAGCTTTGTGCGGTGAACCTCTCCTAGCGAGAAAAAAACACACAACATTCCACAGTTTCTTATTATACCAATAACTTTCAAAATAAACATGTTGCCATCGCACATAAGATAAGCATAGTCAGTAAATTTGGTGATTTGTATGACAAAAAATAATTATCTTACTTGAAATACATATTGAATTGAAATTGCAAATAATAATAATACCTCAATAGAAATTACAAATATGTATATATTAAGTAAAAGTTAAATAGAAACTTAAGTACAGCATATAAATGAACATACAAGTAAATAATTAATGGTAAAAATATAATTTTCTTAATAACAAAAATACAGTTCCCTCCAAACAGTATACGTGAAAATTATTAGTTAGCATCTAAAATCTTTTTTTTCTTGCTACTAATTGTCAAAAAGTCAATGTTCAAAAATACGAGCGGAAACCACTATAAGACATTTTAATAATTGTGCATCAACTATTGTTTATTTTAAAATTCAGCTTAATTTGCTTTTATTTTAAGTAGTATTTTTAATTTTTTTATATAGGTAAGTAAGGTCATTAATAAATAAGTTTTTTCATCTTCTTATCTTTAAGAAATTTTTTTAAAAGCAAGTGCAATGTCATGCTTTTAAAAAAAATATGTACTCCACACACACACACATAAATCACTACACATTCTACCGATTTTCATATGTGTATAAACATGTAAAGTATTAAATTTTTGTATTCATTTACGATTAGATGCCAAGGAAAATCAAGCAAAATAAAAAAGGAGTAGTAATAAAAAAATAACGTTCTTTGAGAAAAGAAAGGAACTGCAAGAAAAAAACTCTACTTACAATCCCTATCTTGCAATAACTCATGAAATAAGAGTCTTTTTCGCGCCTTTCTCCGAGTAAGTTTTCATGTAAATATTCCAACTGATAGTTTCTAAAAAGAAAAGCTTCTGAAAACCTACGCTACAGAAGAAACAAACTCTACAATTGTGACATGAAACTTCCAAAAGCAAATTACAAAATATTTGCTGGATAAAGTGAGTAAAAAGGATCAGTTAATCTCCGCGCAGACGATACTTCGCAGACGATAAAGATTCAAATTATGTTTGAAAGAGCCGAGTTGCGTTGTTTTCGAATACACGGAAAGTGCCGTTATTTTCCGCTGACGTATTTTTTTTTATGATGGCGGGGGAAATGTTGCTTCTAATGGATGCTTTCAACATCGTTTCTGATTATGAGATGAAAATTGTCAGGTGGGCCCGCATTAGGGATATTTTAGCATCGACGAGTTTTTCACACCTCTGTCAATTTGTTATTTGAACAAAAGTCGACGGGAGCATGTTGCCATCGGTTCTAAATGAATTCGTAGCTCGAAAAATTGCACAAGAGAGGAAAACGTTTGACAAATGAAACAGGATATTAAAAAGTGTTACTACTTCTGTGAATTTGTTTTTTTTGTGTTTTTTAGTTTTCTAAACATTTTTATAAGTACTAATTTTAAAAGGAAAAAATGAAAGAAAATTCAGAAAAAAAAATATTGGCATTTTGGAACGTATTAGAAATGTATTAAAATTTGAATTTAGGTAAATTTTAAATTTAAATTGTTAAGAAGAAATGAAATCACGAGAATGTTTTTTTTAAAAAAATAATTCTAGCAAACATTCAATTTTACGAATACTACAAAATAGTTTTGAAATAAATAATATAAAGAAATGCCTTTTTTATATTACATATTTTTTTCTTAAATAACTTAAGAAAGTAACTTTTGTTGGCTTCTTCAAAAATTATTGGCTTATATTTGTATTTAGAAATTTACATTTTTCAATTTTAATTCACCAATAACTTTTATTGAAGATAAAAGAAAGTATTCAAATATTTTTAAACACATATAATGATATTTTTAATACCTTTAAATCATTAAAAATTCTGTTTAAAATATTTCTTAAGAATCTGCCTTTTTATCCAAAAAAAAAAAAAAAAAAAAAAAAAAAAAAAAACGTGCTAAAACTCAACGAAGTGACTCTAATACTTCGAACACTTAATACGTTTATTGTTATTTAAACCCCTTTACAGCTTCGAAATTTGTATTTAGTTGAATATAAAAGTAGTTAATTGTATATAATACTGAACAAAAATATGACGTTTCATCAAAATATCAATTAAATGGAAGAATGTGACAATAAATATTTAAAAAAAATCTTGATGAACATATTAAACATCAGAAAAAATGAGCTTTCAATCTTAAGGATTTCAAAATCAACATGAAATGTTATGTATCTTTCTCTCTTTTTACAAATAGTATGTACATATTGAAACTTTTACGTACAGATTGACTTTTCCTATTCATATACTTTTATCGTAAAATTTTATTACATACGTATTATTTAAAAAATAGAATCAGAAAATGAATAAACAATTTTAGGTTTGAAAAATACTTAATCTAATTTTTTCGCCTTTAGAGAGTTCTTTTTGAGGTTACAGCCAAAAATGGTTGAGCTCGAGATATAAGATCTGAAAACGATACACATATAACTAAAAAATAGTAGGGAGAAGAATAAAAAAAACTAATAGTTAAATTAAAATCAAACTAAGTACCAGCTTCTGTACAAAACGAAATTTAATAACATATTTTGTACCCGTGGACTTAAATTCAGCAAAGCTTAATTCCTGTAATTAAATGCAAATTTTTGAGTGCTTATTATTAAGATATGAAGTGTAATAAAATACACCGAAGAAACATACAGCTAACTCTTTTTTTTACACTAAGAAAAAGGTGCAAAAAAAAAAAAAAAAATCGTGTAAAAAATACATGCGACATATGGTAAATTTGAGGATGTGTTCCACAACTTTAAAAAATCGTGTAAGATGAAAAAACTCTTAAATATTTTACTCAAAATACCATGCAAAAAAAGTAGTAATAAAATCCACGTTACGTATTTATAAAACAAAAAATCAATTCCTTTTTATTAAAAAAAAGAATAGATTTAGCATACAGTAAAATTAGAGTACTATAAGTACATACAACATATAAAAATTCAAATTGAAATTAGGAACAACAACTATTCATCGTTACTTGATAATAAGAGTGCAAGTTATTGCGAACTGGATAAAAAAAACGCTATTATCAGTAGATGTGTCAGATATGTTGGCTTTCATTCAAATGAAGAATTTCGTTTAACTGCCTCTGTTTTTTTTGGTTGTTGTTGTTACAAAGTCTATTATTAGCGGCTGTTATATTAGTTTTTCAAGTAGCTTATATAATTCTTGATATCCTGCTACAAAAAACTAAATATTACGTTGAAATTTTAATGCAGGCTCTATGTCAGGATTATGAGTATAAGAAAATTTTGTTCCATACTTGTAACAAATTTCAAGCCCTCGCGAATTTAAGGTGTTAATTATGACTTCGTCATTCTCGACTTTCTTATTAACTTCAAATTATCCTGTTACTAAAGGCAAAAATCCCCCAAATTTTTTCGGAATTCGTGCTAGAAATAAAAATTTGTGCATAAAAAAATCCATTAAATTTGTGCACCGTGCTATTTCAAAATCGTGTAAAAGAAGACCGTGTAAAAAAAGTTGGGTGTATTTGTATCAGTAACTAAAATGAAATTGCTTAGGTTTTCTTTTTGTTATTTTTATGTCAAATATATTTCTGTAACAGAACTGCTTATGTGTGCGAACAGTTTTTATCTTCATCATTCATATCACTGCTCTGGTGTGGTAAAAAAGGAATTTGAGTGAACAGAAAATTATACGATCATATCTTGATTTTCGTCAAAACATGGCATGTGAAATTAAGGGCTTTTTGTTCAATAAATATAGAAAACTTTGAAATCCTCAGAAAGAACGCTTAGCAAATGAGGTAGCACTCCAAATATCATCTTAAATGGTTTCGAATCAAAGATTCGTCACACAGTCATAGGATTCGTTTTTTCCCGTTCAGTTTGCCATTCTGAGATTCACATAGACCGTTTTTTATTTTTACGTTTATTTCGCAATAATCAAACAAAATATTCCTCTCCTACTAACAATGAGGACAAACTAAGCCATAACTTATCTAAATGAATTTATTAGAAAACGTAAGCATATATATAATTTTAAATATATAGTATTTACAATATTTTTTTTCTTAATTTGATGAAATTTTTCGTTAGACCGACCGTAAATTGAACTGGAAAATATTCTTTTCCACTCACTTAAGTAGGGACATGCTCAGATTTTCTCTTACAATAACGCAACCGCATCTGTTGGCGGCCTATTTAAAATGTCTTTACATGTACAGTAATACCTCAACTTACACTACCCCGACTTAGGGATGGCGATCTGAGATCGATTAATCGAAAAATTGATTTCTCGGGCCAAAAAAAATTCTATTTTTTAAATCGATATGTAGCTCTGAATCGATTCAGTGAATCGATATTTCGTCCTAGAAAATCGACATTCGATTTTTTTCCGTTTTGGTAAAAACCATAAAATTGGTAAAAACAATAAAAAACGAAGAATTTAAACACTATAGCAGGCAGTTGTGCACCTGAAGTATGATCCTATACTTTACTGGCAAGAACAAAAAATCTCTTTATCATCACGTTAACTCAATAGCCATGATCTATATGAGTATCGTGGGATCTTCTGTTCCTTGTGAGCGCCTTTTTTCGATTTCCGGCAACATCGCAAGTGATGTGTGGAACCACTTGGATCCCAGTAGACTTGAAAGACTGTTATTTTTAAAAAGGTTTAGATATTAAGCATTGGGAACTTTAAGCTATATAATCTATTTTCTAAATTTTTAATGTAACCAATACAATTAGAAAATAAATGTCTTCTTTTATACCTGATACTTTGATATGGTAATAAAAATAATTGTGATTGTCAAATTCCCTGAACTAAAAAAAATCTACTGATAAGAGGTGGTTTATTATGGCATCTTTCTTGTTTTTAATAAAATGAATTTATATTTACATTGTAAATGCAGACTTGAAAAAAAATCGATTTTTTAGAAATCCATCTTTTAGACCTCGATTTTTCTGTGAATCGATTCATAAGGTTGCGATTCGAATCGATTTAAAAATCGATCTTTTTTGGAAAGAATAGCCATCCCTACCCCGACTTACACGAATTCGAAACTTTTCAAGTCTCGTCGATTCGTCTTTCGTTTGAGGAAAAAAGAATTCTAAATTTGATGAAATTGGTAATGTGATTGAAGAATTTGCCGACCTTGCCAGGCAAATAAGTTTGTAAGTGTACAGTGATACCATTCAAGAACTGTTGTATTTCCACAATCAGGAGCTGATTGGGATGAACGCATAGAAATGCATGAGAAAGAGCAAGACGTTGAAGAAGTCTGAGTCTTAAGGCCCAGTTCAATCAGAAGATCGAATGAAGGTTGGGAATTTGACAGAAGATCTCAGTTTAATTGAAAAAAGGGTTACAAACATTAGAAAGTATAAACTTGAACGATGAGTATATTTTTTCAACAAAACAAAGAATAAAAAAAATTGTTAGCAGACAACGAGAAAATTTTGCGGGAGGAAAAAAATTCTTTGAGCCGCGTCAGGCTACACTTCGTTAGCATTTATGAAACCTTCAACATCAAAATAACTTCTGTTTACGATTTTGTATGTATGTTATTTAAGATTTTATTAAGCATTTTTTTCTAAGTTATTTTTTTTCTTTCTTCCTCGGCCCTAAATAAAAATAATTTATACTTATTCATATACGAAATCATACCCCGACTTATGTGTTTATCATTCAGTCCCACCTATCGCGAAGTTCGGGGTTTTACTGTATTTTACAAAAATACATTTTTTTTTTCTATCGCAAAACAGTCGATAAAAAAATATATGACCTTCTGATTTACTACTGAATTAGGTGAAAAAGTAGTGTGTTTCAATTATTAGTTAAGTTCACGAAAAATTACCTTTTTTAAAACTTATATTACTAAATTGTTGAAAGCAGGCCAAAAATAGCATGCATGTTATTCGTATGTAAAGTCCAATTGAGTATTGTGCTTTTCCTTCGTATCTGATTACGAAAGATTATAATGTTTCTCTTATTAACATATATACTGTATAATTTAATCAGTTATTCCTTGTATTATTCAAGTTCTAGTATAAAGCAAAATCAGAACAGAACATCATTATGGCAATAAACGTTGCGTGAATCCACATTTAATATATTATTTTTTCCAGGATTCACCAATATTTGCTCTTTTTTCAGTTTCCCGGATTTCTTCCTGCCTCTTCGAGTTTTCCCCTTTTCCACGCGTAACTGCCCAATTCTATTTTCACGTCAACAAAATATTCGGTCCTCCATTTTTAGCCTCGCATTTTGACAGGCTGTCAACAGAAGTGGAAATGCGCTACGTTGCTTCAAGACTTCCCCCTGTATTGAGGCACTCGCACCGAATGGTGGAAGGGGGAGTGCTTAAGACGGCAATCCTATCGCATCCAGGGACTTTCCTTTTTTGATGTCCTCACCCCCTCTTCCTTTGTCTTGTTTTCTTGCTGGAACATCTTGTTTTATGGCTTACTTATAATGGCGAGCTAAGACAGAGCTGAGAGGATGAGGATGAAGTTTTCTTTCGGATTTCTGGATCAATGATTCTTCTGAACAGGGAATAGGATTATAAATGTTAAGAACCACTTTTTGCTGTTATCTTATTTTTGCTGTTGTCTATCTCGTAGTTATAGAGAGTTACAGACATAACAAGTATCTAGCATTCTCAAATGCCAAAAGAGGATGAGGAAACCTTTTTAGATAATACTTATTTCATATTCTTAAAATCATATTGGTAACTGATATTTTAAAAAGAAATATTAAGGAAAAATTATATTTTTTGTGAAAAATATTAACCTTTTAAGGGGAGTCGGAAATCTCTATACCGACAACTTTAAATTGGCTATTTTCGAATTACCTTTTCTCAGAATCTTTTATATGTGCATTATTGAAATTTTTTTTTTCATTCAGTTAAAATACACCATTCTCTCTATACTGAAATGAACTTTTAGATAATTTTGAATAATTTATAAAATGTATTAAAAATAGTGAAATTTGATCCATTTTTCACACAAAAAAATTTGTAAAAAATAAATTTTTGAGTTTTTTACATAAAGTTCATTTTAGCCATTATTATAAATATATCATAAAAATATTACATACCTGTGAGCAGTAATTTCTCAGAAAAGGTACATCGAACATCAAAATCTACATTTTGAGATAAATTGATTTTAATGTATACAGTGAGACTTCTAATCGGCTAGGAAATAAAAAAAAATCGAAGGCTCAATTTACAATAAAAGATACATGTTTTGGCTTATATCAGACGTTCAGATTTTAAGCAAAAACGAAGTACTTTGTTTACATTTTTTGCCATTCAAATGGGCGTGGCCCAGTCTCAATGATTATTTAAAAATAGGTTTTAAGGGCTTCTAAATACTCTAGAGGTAAAAGTAAGGTATGTTTTGAAAAGTTAAAATATATACAATTTGAAAATGTAAAAATCTCAAATTGTCAAAGAAATAAGATTTTAGCTTTCCAACACCCCTTAACTCTTATGCCCGAGATTATCTCAAAGAGGGCACTAGTAGTTTAGTATGTCATGCCTGGGTATTAGACGAGGTAATTATTACTTTGAGTGCATTTTATTGTTCTACTCAAATATGTATTGGGCGAAGTTTATTTCGGCTTGCTCTCTTTTTTAAATTCAAAGCTACATCAGGGAAAGTCCACTTGGGCTCACAAAACCACACAAAACTGAATTACTAAATTGCTATTAGGTACTCATTTTTATTTATTTTTATTAAAACTTTTTTAGACAGCCACTTGAAACAAATATGCCGTTGCTACAAAAATTTCAAAATTTTTTGTGTTTAATTTAAAATATTAACTATTAAGTATATTTTATTTTGCACTAAACAATTGATTTTTGCAATAAAAAATTGACAATTTATGTACCCAAATCATCAAAATGACTTGACAGTGAAAGGGTTAAAGGAAACTTATATTTACTTGAGAGATAATATTAGCGACAACTGATATTAGTAAGTAATATAAGTGGTAATTTGATATTGCTGAAAAAAGTACGAGGAACTTTTCAAAACAATATTAGGTATAACTTATGTTCGTAATACATCGTTACGGAAAATTATTTTCGAAGTAATTATACATAGATCAAGGATGGTTAACTTGCTTCATAAGTTAGGAATCTGTTGTTTATCAGCCTTCAACTTTGGGATAAAACTATTTTATAAAAAAAATTTTTTTTTTTTTTTTAGTTTTTAAATATAAATGAAATTAATTTTTCAAAATTTATTTTCATTTTAGCATAATACTTTATATGAACTATACAAACAGTATTCAAAATATCTAAGATCATACAATCGATTTTGCTATCATTTGCGCTCAAGACTTAGGGGTCGAGGAAGCCTAGTGGTTATGGTCAGGAATTCGTGGCCTCTGGGTCCTGAAATCAAGTCTTAGTGTAAAGCTTCTCAAACTTCAAATACTTGCGACCCAATTTTTAATCATAATTTTCATCGCACTCCCCCATACAATAACAATTAATTTAATGCAACAATAATAAACTTTGACGCTAAAACTACAATATGACCTTAATTAATAAACTGTACGAATTATCAAGATAAGTGTTACATTTTGTAAATCTTATTTTTATGTAATACACATATTTTAAGGAAGTTACTTTTAAGTAATAGGATAAATACTATGTTAGTTTAGTAGTTTATAGAATAAGTATTTTGTTGTTGGTATTGATAAATTTATAATCAAATACATTGTTCGGTACTGCATGTGATACATTTATATGTATTTTATATTACATAAGCGTAGATGTGTATTTTATTTTTTATTACATCAGAATTTATATTTTACTGTGCTTCTTTAGAATAAATAATTTTTAAAATAATGCTTTATTCTCAAATTTTTGATAAGCTCGCGCCCCCCTTGTAGGGTTATCATGCCCCCCTAAGGGGGTGTGCCCCACAGTTTACGAAATGTTTTCCCAGTACCAAAGAAGACCCACAGTGTAAGAGGTCGATGCACGTTAAGTGTTTTGAGGCTCTAAATCTGCCGTTTGGTATGGTGCGGTAGTTTGGAGAGGAGTTTCCAGCTCATGTGTCGTTTACGTCAGGGTTAGCCAACCCAAATGACCTCCCGGACAACTTCGAAAGATCTTTACAATCCCGTGGGTCGCATATAAAAATATGTATCTTTATATTAGATTTAGATCCATTACAAACATTTTTTGGAGTGAAAATTTAAAACAGACTGATATATTATTATTGTTTTCATTGTTTTTCATGTATACAAACATAAATAATATAATAATAATAATGCAATGATCAAATAATGTTTAATTTATTTAATAAGGGAGATATCTGTTTCTCATCTCTTTCACTTAGTTTTTGCAAGTCGATCTCGTTGCATGTGTATTTGCGTATCGTAATTGATGTTGCAGATTTTTGTTCGTTAAGTTTGAGCACGAATTATGTTTGAAAAATTTCAATTTAGAAAAAAAAAGAGATTAGCAGTAACAGAAGCAACGTAATAAAATTATAACAGTTATGGGATTTATTTTTTTACAAAAAAAATCTTTAAACAAAAATATCGTACACAATAGCCGAATTTTGTTATTGTAAGTTGCTGTTGTTGAATTGCAAAGTCGAATTTTGTTATTGTTGAATTTGTAAAAAATGTCGCGGGCCCCCAAATTCTTCAACGTGGGTCACATACGGCCCCCGGGCTGTGGGTTGGACCCCCTGGTCTACGTCACTTGTGGCTCAAAATTACGAGGTCCGTCACCAATAACCCACGTGTTGCTTTTTTGTGCGACGTTAATAAACACTCACTCACTCATTAACGCACAAAATTTAAGTCTTATTGAAAAGAATAAACAGTATAATTTCCCTATCTTACTGAAGCTCTTAATAAAAAATGTTGCTGATTGATTTACTGTTTATAATGCCAGCCTAAATCTCACAGTACTTGTGTTTCATGAGATTATTCTTTAGTTGAGGTTATCGGTTTAGTGTATCAGATTCTTAAAGTATAAGAAAATAATTTATTTATTCATTTATTTTTACATTGTAACACGCATTTTAAAAATCCATTCAGCATAACTGTAAGTTTTTTTTGAGGGATAAAATATGGAAATTTTTATACCAAGAATGGATTGATTCTGACAGAATTGAATAGCATAAATAAACATATTACTAATGTTGACAATTTTTTCCTATTTAGAAATAAATATTTCCCGTTTCTGAATACAGGAGATACATTTTAGTTTGGATTGTAGCCAAATTTAAATTTGTCTCTAAGGTGAATTCAGTTGAAGAAGCAACTTTTACTCTGCACACACGTGCAATAAAGAAACACAGGAAGACACTACATTTAAGGTTCGGAGAACTTTTTGACAAAATAGCATATTTAAACATTATAAATGCTTTTTAGGACTCAATACCAATAAATACCAATATTTAACTAACAATATTTAAAATAAATTGCCTAAATTTCACAAAAATCACAATTATATGAAATTTTAGCAATATTTTTATAAAACTTCAAAGCAATTAAAAAAATAATAAACTTATATTAGCAAAAGAATTACTAAAACAACTTAGATGCATTTATCTAGAAAGTGTACTAAAATTTGAATGTTTTATTAAAATTTTAAAATTTTAGAGCTAATTGAGTAAACATTGTTAGAAAAGTCACATTCTTTATGAGACCATTATTTAAGTAACAAGCCATATCTCAAAAAGTATTCATACAATAAGAAATATTTTAGTACATTCTATAGAAAATGACATAAATATCAGGTTCAAAAAGTTTTATTGAAATACATTCGTAATATTTTGAGTTATCAGACTCACCATGATAGATTTTGAACATTTTAAATGCCCATTTCTATAGTAGATCAAAGACCCACTTCCGGTTTTTCTCACTTTATAAAACTGATTGTAACTTGGCCTCTAGGTAACGTAGAAACAGAACAAAGAATGTTTTTTAAAGCCAAAAGAAAGCTCTATTCAATAAAATAGAAAACAAAAATATCTGTCTTGATCGAATTTGGTGATTTTCAACGTGATCGGATGCCTTCAAGAGAGACGATAGCATTTTTAATAACCCTTCTCCTCATCATCAAGAGTCTTGTTTATCTTCAACTAAGAAAACTTATCTGCACTGACTCGCTCTCTTCATTGAATACTTTGTGTAATATAATTTCTGTGGAAAAGCTTGTTGTGGAGGTTCAGACCATTCTGAGCTACCTTGGAAATTGTGAAATATACTTTTGTTATGTTCTAGGCCATACTGGAAAGCTTGGCAATAATAGAGCGAACCAGTTGGCCGAAGAGGCAACTTGCCAGGATATGGAACTTTCGATATCTGTGACATTGTTCCCCTGGAAGCGTTTAGGTTGGGAAAAAAACTGTTTCGACCTGGAACACCAAATCAGCTTCACCTAAAGCTTTGTGGACTAAGAAAAATTTCCTTCAATTTATCAGCTGCTGAAATGCAAGAAATGTTTTACTGATTAAAAACTATCCCATTTTCTTACAGGACATGGAAATTTTAAGAACTACTTGTGTCAAGGTTTAATTTAATTTAATTGATAATGATATTGGTTCATTTGGTCAGGATATTGAAACAGTGGAACATGTCTTTTTGTACTGCATTCTACATTGTTGCAGACGAGAAAATTTTAAAAATGAGTTGAAAAGTTTATGTATTTCCTGGCCACCTGTTTTGTCTTTGTTGGCCAATTGTTCTGAAAGCCTTGATGCTTTAAGAAATTTTGTTTACTGTGTATAAATTTTTAAAGTTTTATAGGTACCCTCTCTCCTTCTTTATATTTGTATTTTTCCCCTTCCTTTTCATTTTATATTATTATTATAAATGTGTTTATATTTTTTATATTTAAATTAGATAATGCTGTTGCCACTTACATCTGTAAGCCTCATGTTATGCAAAGTGGAGCATGAGGAGTTATGAAAATAAATTAACTACATAAAAAAGGTACAAAAAATAATTTTTATATTCCAAAGAAAACCTTGAAATTTTTTCAAAAATGAGCGGAATTGAACTAAAAACAGGATTTTAATCTTTTTAAGGAAGAAATCGTACTATTAAACGTATAATCTGTGATTGATGCAAATAATTTCAGCAATTGTACAACTAAATAGTAAAGCTCATTAAGTAATTTCTTCAGTTATTATTTATAAAAGACTTCTGAAAATTAGAAAAAAATACTACATCGGCCTTTTGTGAACTAGAGCATCTAATAATCGGATATCAAATGAAAAACTCGGCAATTATTCAATAAAAAAGAAGTTTCGATAACCACATTTTAGGAAATTAAAAAAATCAATGATTGATGTAACTAATAAAAATAACCCTTTTGTCATTCTATAATAATGCTCTATCGGTTACCAGCTAACCGATTCATATCAGTGATGAGAAATTATCGGAAGAAAGAAATTATTACCTAGTAGACAGGTTATTTCATTAACGGATATTCCATTACGAGATATTGACCGAATTCGCTGGATAATCAACAAGTTTATGACGGTAGTGTTATACATATCTTTTAATCTGGGGAAGAGAGTTGTTGGTCATAGGAGCTGATAATATCAATGATATAACTTGGTGTGTAATGTTCCACGGAAGTTTATGGACCATACATTCACCAAATATTTTTTGGTTTCTCAGCTTAAAGATTTATTGTAGGCACATTTACTTCATTAATGATGATATTGTATTAATATATTATCTTATGATGCAATCTATTAAGAATTTATTTAATATCTCTGATTGGGGTTCGCAGCTATATAAAATAAAACAACGCATGTGATTTATTTTTTTAAAAAAAATTCTGTAGACAGTTTTATTAGATTTTAGCTTCAAGTATTGTGTATTTTTCAAGCACGCACGCTTTTATATGAATATATTTAACTAACAGTTGAATGGCAAATTTAGTGATAAAATAGTTTTAAATTATTGATTCAAATAAATAGTATCCGCAATTTTATAGCTTTCACTTTTATTTTTTAGATTACCAGATAAACTGAATAATTACCAAAAAAAATATTTAATTATTTTTATATTTATGCTTATTATTAACATTATTAATTATTTTTAAATATTTTTAAAAACTTTTATAATTTATTTTATAAGAAATATTATTTTTAGTCTATTTTTAAATAATGTAATAAATAACACATATACCAATATTTGAACGATACGAACACATTTTTATTATTTTTAAAATCGGGCTGTTTTTACCAGAAAATCAAATTTTTCACGAATCATATTTTTAAGATTTCCTATTTAAAATTTAGACAAACAATTTTCACACCTTATTCTTAAAAAAACTTCTTGTAATAAAACTTTTCTTTCTGGTTTAAACTATTCTGTTGTATTCTATAAACTATTCTGAAACTATTATGAAACTATTCTGTTTCATAAATATTGAAAGGAAGAATCGTAACTCAGGTTTGTCATGATATATAAACACATCAAAATTAAAAAAAAAATCCACAATATCAAAAATAAGTGTAGAAAAGAAAATATTTAAAAATATATTATGAGCTAATTGCTATCAAAATCGGTTTTTAATAAAATCTCTATTATGATCTCAAACAAATTAATTATGTGAAATTAAAAAAAAAAATAGGAGTTGCCTGTTTTTTCCGGGAGGGTGGTTAGTGAAACCACTGTACCTCTACACATTACCCCATTACCCGAGCGTCTAGGAATTGCAGTCGAAGTATTTTAGTGATCATCCAAATCTGTACAAATTACTGTTGCATATATTTAACAAAAATTCTAAATATAAACTTTGATTAAAATTTAAAAAAACAATCGTATTGAATCACTTTGAAACAGGAATACAGTAAAAAAATGTGTAGAAGAATTATAAACTATGGATAAAATTTTGTTAAAACTGCTAAAGTAAGTTATTTTCAAACATAAGTAATTATAAAGAAAATTTATTGTATTTCTCAATCTGCAAAAAACTATCAACTGTGTATATCGATAATGTATGATAATTTAAGGGGAGTTGGAAACCTCTCTCTCTATATAAACTGCCAATGTTAAATTGTCTGTTTTCGATGTACCTTTTCTCAAAATCTGTTATATGTGCATGCTTGAATTTTTTTCATACAATTAAAGTACACCTTTCTCATTATAATGAAATGAGCTTTTAGTTAATTTTGAATTTTTTAAGTATTTTATGAAATATTTTATCAAACATTTCAAAATTTGTCCCATTTTTCAAGTAAAAAATTTGTAAAAAATAAATTTTCGAGTTTTTTACAAAAGCTCGTTTCAGTATAAATTAGCCATCATTATAAATATATCATAAAAAATTTACCTACCTGTGAACAGTAGTTTCTCAGAAAAGGTACATCGAACATCAAAATTAACATTTTGAGATAAATTGATTTTAATGTACACAGTGAGACTTCTAATCGGCTAGGAAATAAAAAAATAAAAGGCTCAATTTACAATAAAAGATATATGTTTTGGTTTATATCAGACGCTCAACTTTTAAGCAAAAACGAATGACTTTGTTTAGATTTTTCGTTTTCTCAAGATTCGGTGACGACAGTGCGTCTGAAAACTTACAATATGTACTGATACAGACTCCAGCCATCGGCGTCCAATGGGCAAGATATCAAATGAGCCCCCACATAGGCCACCTACCAACAAGAGATCAAAGAAGGAGTATTAGATGAGGGATCGCGCGTGAGAGACGAGAAGTATATAAGGAGAGAGAGGGAGTATCAAGAGAGACTTGATTAGGGAAACGTTTGAGGCCCCTTCAGCGATAAATAAAGCTATACTGAGTCCGCGAATTAAGGTGGATTTTGGAACTGTGGAAATTGCGAAGGAACAACTGCACGGCGGATTGGAGCCAACGAACTCATCCGAACTCGGTGTGGATTTACCGAGATTGAACAGAGGACTGTTGGACCCCTGTGACATGCCCTATGTATAGGACTTTCCTCTAAAGAAACACTTTAGTACCTTATTTCATTCCAGAGAAATACGTCAGTGCAGCGAAAGAGGACTTTTTTTTGTGGACTCATTTTACAATCAAATTGTAATGAATCTAATCTTGTTGAATTTTCATGGTATGAAATAAATTGTATTCAAGAGCGGTTTGAAGTTATTACATCAGGCATCTATCAACGAATTGGGTAGTCTATGGCGAGCACTGCATAGTTCGAACTGTTGATGCAACAGTTTTCATGAAGGGTTGCAGATTTCCATAACAATGCCGACCCGTCTCGTCCTGGCCGTGAAACCCAGACAACCGTAGGAAAACTCTGTTGAAAAGTGTTGGAAAACCCACCATACAGTCTGGATTTGTCTCTCTGAAACTTTCCTCACTTTTTTTCCTCTTAAGAAAATATTACGTTTCCATTCGGACGAGGAGGTAAAATGAAACATGCAGGACTTCTTTGCGAATCAGCCACGATCTTTTCACAGCAAAGGCATATACCTATTATCAAGACTATGGGATTTGTGTTACAACGCCCTTGACACTTTATTTTGATTTCCAATAAAGGTATTCTTTTTATTTAGCTTGTCTACTTTCATTTGGGGAACCTTTACAAATGACACATAAATGTGAGAGTAACCAAAGAGAGAATGAAAACATCAGAATCTTTTTCCAGAATTGCTCGTGTGATCTGTAAAGAATATGTATTATTTTTTTCTTACTTGAATTCTGATGAGACAGGAATTAACAAACGTCAAAAAATAAAGTGAAATTAAACAGATTTTCAAAAATAATTTGTGAAACCACTATTTTCATCAATTATTCCATAAAACATTTTAAATAGTTTTAGTATGTTAGGAAGCTAAATATTTTGATATTTATATTGTTCTTCACGTCTATTGATATTTTATTGAGGAAAAAACCCCATAATGGTTTTAATAGTCTTAATATGCAGGAGACATTAAATAATTTCTTAAGCAAAATATTAGTTCAATTCTTGTCTATTTATTGAATTGTATTCTTTCACCAAATTTGTGCATGGCATTAAATTTTGTGATTATTTCATAATACATCCTTATTCCAAAGTCCCCTCAGACTTGTTTTATTCACTTGAAATATATTTTTTTTCTCTTTCGAAATTATGTATGAAAATAATTTTCAAATAAAAATTTGAATTCATAAAAATATGAAAAAAAAGTACTTTGTTTTCAATAAGTTTGTCAATATTTAATTTTAAGGGCTGAAATTACTTTATATCCAATTATTCAATTCATACTTTGATGGGTTTTTATTTAAAAAAAAGATACAATTATAGATAAATAGAATAACATTTTTAATAGCTCCTTTATATAAATGCACTTAACTATTTTTATTTCTCATGTGTTTATCTTTTCGTGTTGTTCTGAAAATAAGTTTATTTAAATAACTTCTTTTCAATCATAAGAAATAATCACTTAGTCTGATTTTTGGAACTTCAAATTAATGTGTTAGTTTTTTGGCTTATAAAACTCCAACAATAATAGGTAAACATATTTTTGAGTGAGTTTTTAGTAATTTATATCTAAATTCTAAAAAAAAGAGAGAAAAACATGCTTAATTCAAAGAGCAAATAAACCAGGGATTGTATAAATTAAAAAGAATTCATCAACAGAAACTGAGGAAAGATTGTTTACCTCCATAAAAAAAACAAGAGAAATAAAAATAAATATTCGAAATTCTAACAAAATTTCGCAAATTATTTTACCTCATTGAAATATAATTTTAACTTTTGGACAGAGAAGCTAATTAAGTTTTTTTTTGGTACTTTGAGTAATTTTTTAAAGTAAACATTAAATAAATAAGATGTTTGAAAGAATAGTGTATTTCGAGTTTTATAAGAGTTTAGAATTCGATTTCAGACTTTATCTTACATGGAATAAGTTTTTATTATTTGTAAATATTTGTTTAAGAGAATATTTTAATACATTGATTCAAAATTTGTATATTTGGAGAAAAAAAGATATTCAGGGACTTACAGGTATAGGTTGTTATTTATATATTATGGTATAAATAATATGTATTGATTATTTTACGAATGCTGAAGTCAGAAATGTACTCAAAAAGGAGCAACATATTGCTTTATTTTTTTTAAAAAAATTATCCACTGCGCCTAGGTTTGCGCAACATTATTTTCTTTAAGTAACTGAAGTTTATTTCAATTAAAGAATTGCTGAGTGTAAATGTGAGACGTAGAAAAATGAATATTTCATATGAAATATTCTGGAAACTATGTTTAACTCTTCTATTTTATTCATAAGGCTAAAGTTTTCACTTGTACTACTGAGGCTATATTCTATTATGTGTTATGCTAACTTTTCGGCTACTTTTTCCTCTTCTAGAAAAATCATACAATTAACAAAATCATATAAATAATATTATAATTTGTGGTGGTGTAGTTGGTTAGGCCCTGGCTTTTACGCCCAAATTTTCGAGTTCGACACCGGCCCGCGTCGGTGGATTTTCCTGATGCAAAAAAAAAAAAAAAAAATGACAGCGCCATGCATATGATTATGCAACATGTTAAAGATCCCAAGAGCATTTGAGTGCTTCTAAAAAAAATTTACATCATCAGAGATTAGGAGCCTTCTTCTCGGGAGGAAACTGGGTGTCAAAATTTTATTGTGACCATTGGTATCCACCTATATGGTGCCACACTAAGAAGTGATTCCAGCTTACGGAGGATATACTAGGTATGCAATGGTTAAAACCAATATGTACTCCCGTTTGAAAAAAAATATTGTAATTTTGTAATCTACGTCAAAAAAATATTCAAAACACAAAAATTTGTGAAAAAAAATTATTATTTTTTTCATATAATATTATCAAAAAAATTAATGATAGTTGTTAACAAGTAATTTTTATTTTCTAAAATTTTTTTAATTTAGAATCTATTACAAAATTATTTTTATTTCGGATTATATACTGATGACAAAATTAAGGAAACACTTATGAAAACCATTTTGTTATTTTTGTTTTAAGAAAGTAGTTATTCTAATACAGAAATAAATGAAGTTAATATATATATTAGGCCGAGTTTGAGTTAATCCTTCAAAAATGTTGTTAGCTTTATTTCATGTAGCATGTAGTTTTTTCCGCACAATGAAAAATAGAAACACATTACATAATTTTTTTTTTTGATCGCATAAATAAATTTTTTTTTGTTTCAAAAATTTTTAGGAGATTAGCATGTTTTTTTAATGAAAGCATTATATGAATTTCTTACTTTCAATGAAGAAACCTTTTTTAACTTTTTTTAAGATTTGTTCAGAATTAAAATTCTTGATTATTTTATAAAAATAAAAATTCTTAGAAATAAGTAATTACTTTCACCGGAATGTCAGAAAAACAAAACAAAAAATGTCCAGAATAATTTAAGTACAGTTTAAATTTATAATTGAACATGAAGTGAAATTTATTATAAAAAATCATTTTATGGAGCAGCCGATGTAATGAAATCTTCTATTATCCTCAAATCGAAAGAGAAACTAGTTTTTTTTTACTTTGAATTAAAAAAGCTTTTTTTTATGTTATCAATAAAGACCAAATGAGTACCTAAAACACCATCCAGATTATTCGGAATTTAATCGTAGAATTCGTGTATGTGAAAAAGGATAAAACATTATTTTATTCTTTTTCTTTCATTTTATTCGATATTTGGAGATTAAATCTTATAAGTTATTCATTTTATTGTTTAAACTGGCATTTCATCTATGAATTATCCTTTTTTAAAGTAAAAAAAATGTGTATTATAGGTAAATATTTGAAATTTATTTATCAACTTCTTGTTCGAAATTCGATTAAATAAAAATCTAATGTCCAAAAACAGTTGATAGTTTTAAGTCAGGTAAACTTAAAAAATTAGCTAACTATAAATTTGGTATAAAGTGTATCATGCCAAGTTTGTTATGCATTATGCATTACTATATTTCGCTATAATTTTTGTTTCTAATTATATAAAATTAAGTAGTGCAATTTAAAGATAGTTTGAGATAGCCTTTAGATTGGAATTTTAAAATTTGGATTGTAAGAAATACATTATTAATTCAATTGAATGAAAATTTTTACGTCTTTGCTTTACGCAATTTTAAGTCTGTTTTTTACTTTGCATAAGTAAAATTTGAGGCGAAATTAAATTTTTATATTCAAATGGATATTTCACGTTTTCCCATGAAACCAATAAATCTTGTATATATTTTTTTTGTGTTTTTAAATATCTTTTTATATTTTTTTGAAGAATAGAAGACGATCCCTTAAGATGTAAAAAAAAACCAGCGAAGTTCATTTTCTATACAACGAACTTTTTCTCTTGCGATTTAATTTTTTTGTCCTATTTTTGTAGTATTTTTAGACATTTCGAGTTGTTTATTTTTTTAACACATTTTTTGGTGGTCATAAATCTTGAACTGGTTTTATTAGGTGACTAACTCACCGAGAGCAATAGAATTCTCGGCATTTCGTCCTAGAAGTTCAACCTTTAATCCCTATTGTCAGGTTCATTGAAAAACATCTTCGATATCCTCTTTCATCCTCAGTGGAGTCTGTTTTCCTTGAATTAGTATTCGTTCATTTGTAGTATTGATCAGTCGTACTGGTAACTTCGTTTCTTGTAGCTCGAAAATATCAAAACGTAAGTGGTTGAGTATCAAAGAAAAAAAATTAATTCTTCAGGAAGTGGATAAATGCATCAAGAAACTTTTCTTGCAGTTTTTCTTTCTTTCTTTTTTTTATAGGTAAGATATACGAAGTAAATATATATTAATTTTAAAAAAAAGTGTGAATAATTACTTTTTTTAATATATTGTGTTAATGAATTTAAAATTTGTTTTATGTGGTTTATATATATATAAATGAAATTGAAAGATGGACCTCTATGTAACAAATTTTCCATATAACGAACTTTTAGGGGGGATTTAGCAACTTCGTTATATAGAAGTCCGACTGTATTTATATATAAAGGGTATTTATATATATATATTATCGCAACATTTACCAACACTATTAATAACTTGCCAAGTTGGCAACCCCGATTTCCTATGTGTCCTTTGCTCTGAATCGACAACCAGGTCCTTCGTTATATATAATGTCGCTAATAGGTTGTGACATCTCTCGCGTTCTTCTTCTAACATAACTCCTACGTTCTTTGACGGCCACGATTAATGGCAAAACTTTTCCAACCCAAATCCAAGAAGTAAAAACGAAGCAAAAATGCAAATAAGATAACCTTTAAAAGGATAGAGAGTTTAGTGAGCAGGGATGGCAATTTAGAGAAAGCTTAGTTCAAAAAAGGTAGAAGTGTAATTAGACGGCCTACCCAGGAATCACGGAGACGCCCACCCTCGCTAATCTTTACAAGGTGCATACTATTGCACTCGAGCTCATCAGTCTACCTGAAAGTAACTGTATCGTTGAGTCTTCAACCAAGGTAGGAGGATTATATTCTGAACGCTAGTAAATTATTGAACCGAGATTAGGTGGATCTAATTGGTTATATTGATAAGTGATCTAATTGCGCGATCTGAGTTAATTAAATCGGCGTACTTTGGTTTATTCTCACTTAATATAAGTTTGTTCGTTATCTAAGTAATTTAAGTTAGATTCTTAATAAAAGTCATATTAAGAATTATAGAATGTCTCATCCTTCCGAGATAATCCCACACCTCTAACTTACGCGGAAACCCCAAGACATAGCTATCGACAGATGGCCATGTCGCAAGGTTACAATAATGCGTAAGTGCCATATAAATTAATGTATGTACAGCTATATTACCTGGCAGAGCGGTAGCCAAACGATCATGGTCGCGAACTAGGGGTCACCATGGGATCCTGTCTTGGTGTCATTGCAGACCCGCCGTGTTCAGGGCAAATGCAGGGTTAAATCTGTCAAGGCTTAAAATCCTCCTGTTTGTATGGTATGGAAGTCTACGGAATGGGGTGCCAATCCTCGTCACTTTATTGATGTTTAAAATTGCGAAGTCCGTCGCCACTGGTCCTTTTGTGTAGTTTCAAAATGGGGCATTAATAAGCAATCATAAACCCCTTCAGGATCAGCGGAAGGAGAAAGAAGCACTTCCCCAGGCCTGTACGTTTGGAGAGGATACGCACGCACGGGACCGGTCGAATTTCCCTGCTAAGCCTATATATATATATAATTTCATTTAAAAATTCATATATAAAGTTTTAAATTCAATCAAATTTTCTAAAACTTAAAATTTACTTAAAACTTAAAATTTACTATCATTGATAATATTTGAACATGGAATTCCAAAATTTTTGCTATATTTAAAAAACAAACAAACAATTGTGAATTTTAAAGAAAATGTTTTCATTTTGATAAAAAAAAATTATATACACTTTCAAAAAAATTGACAAAAATCCCATACATTTAAATACGAATATAGAAAATATTAGAAAACTAAAACAACTTATTCAAAATATAAACAGAAATCCACAGAGCAATAGATCACGAACTTCTAAATGTTCGATTCTCTCGAAAAAATTATTCATAAATATCTCGGATCTAATTAAAAAAAAACTCGGAG